>OX451736.1:781600789-781989890 GCA_948472305.1 Vicia faba
ATTATCATTGACCGTTGTGGGGAATTCCCTAATGTCCATCTACTTGACATTAGGGGAGGAATCACCTACAACCCTTGCTTGGCTCTGAGACAGTTTGGTTATGCCCGAAGGGATGGCCCACATGACCTGCTGATTCAAGGCTTGACTTTCGACTTCGACAACGACAATCAAGGACTCGGACAAAGGTTCATCTGAGCTTGAAGGATGCCCAACAAGGTGGACAGTAAGACCTTGGGACACAAGAATTCCATCCCTCTTGAGCCTTACCTCAAGTGGGTACAAACCCGCGCCCAAATTCTTATGATGCCTTACCCCTCCATTCTCCATGTGATTATAGAGCCTGTTATGGAAGGAGAGGTTTCATACACCCTCCTACATCCTGACATGCCAACATCACTCGAATATTTACAAAGGAGTTGGATACAGCTCAAGGGAGAGCGCGATACTTTCAAAGCCCAATTCTACGCAAGCGAGAAGAATGTTTTGGAACTAACTCGTCAACTTCACGAAGAGCAGACTCTCAACACCTGCATTGCGCCAAAGAGGATGCGCATCGTCTTTTTATCTTAGAATTTTGTACTATTTTTCTCTAGGGGCATTGATGTAAACAAATTCTATTTTTATAATGTTTTTGTTTGACACAAATTTGAATTTTCAAATCCTTGAAAACATCGCATGAATACATATCATTCATCATAAGCATAAACAGGCCTTTGCTACAAGTCTCCTTATCTCCCTACTGTTTATTTCAGTAGAGATGGCTCTAGAACAGACTATCAAGGACATCCAGGTTCAAAATGCTCAACTTCGAGAAATGTTCTTGAACCTATCCAAGGGACAAGAAGAGGTCAAGGCGCTCCTCACCAGGGGCATGATCATGGGAAATCCTGGGGACGACAGAGATGACCAGTTGGAAAGGCTACAAATTGAAATGGCAACAATGAAAGTCCAGATGATGGGACAGCTGGTGGGCCAGATGGCTCTTATTCAAAACCTGGCTCAAGGACAAGAAGAGCTAAGGGTCCTCATCAACAAGCTTCATCGGGATGGATGTAACCAAATAGGGCAAACATATAGGATTGGGGATCAAGTCATCATTCAACCTCCTTTGAGACAAGAAGTCAAGAGAAGACCTTCCCAATTTTCTTCCAAGTCACGAAACCAACAACCACCTCGTCAACAAGGATAGGGTAACCAAAATAAACAGGTCCCAGCCGTTAGGCAGTTCACCAAACTCGACGTACCTATATCACAGGTCTTACAACACCTGCTGAACTTGAATTTGGTCACATTAAGGGATCCTCCTCAGAATCCCAATACCTCTGCTCCTAGCTATCATCCCAATGCATTATGTGCATACCACTCCAATAAAACTGGGCATGATACGAATAACTGTTGGGCTTTGAAAAATAAGATCCAAGACTTGATTGACAGAGGAATGCTGGAGTTCACACAAGGTGGCCAGACTAAATTTTTGTCATCCTTCAGAGGCTCACCACCCAAAGTGACAAGTTCAGACAAAGAGGCTTCTTCTCATTTGAATTTTCAAGTCGTAATTTCTCTTTTGTTATTCAAACAATTGTCTATTAATGTCAAACTTTGTTTCATTAATGCATTGCATATGTTTTTCTTGATTTGATCCACTCATTTAAACTATGATTTTTACTCACTTCATGACATTCAACTCTTGCTAAAAGTTACAAGCCTTTAGATGGAGGATGACGAAAACAATGCCATAATCTCATACAGTATGCTTTTGGACAGACCTTGCTGACGATGTACAGGAGTTTCTTTCAAATCCTAAACACCGGAGTAATAAGGAAGATAATCCCTAGTCAACCCCTTCGAGCCAAAGAAGTAGAAGTTTTTGTTTAACACAAATTGAAACCCTTAATCAAAACCTGGGGCAGGGTAGTCTCTCAGTTAATTCAAATGCACGTTTAGACCCAAACTCTCATCTTGTAATACAACGGATGACATCAAAAACATTCTTCTGGAATCGAAAGACGGTGATGGTTCCCTATCACACAGGCAGTCATTATCTCTCAAAAATAAAAACCCACTAAGTCAAAACCTACGAAGGAGACTTAAGAAAACTGGGGCATCCCGCTGACCGTAATCTCAAAACAAGAACAGTCAGGCAAAAAAATTAGGGATAACAAATCAAAAGAAAGAGGTCACTACAAATCCTCGACAACATGAAAAATGTTGCAAAAATGACTGCCTTCCGACCAACTTAACTTGTCTGAACCATCACCAAAACATCATTCCAGACTCAATTGGAGTTCAAACACACAATTAACTGAGTTTAGGACTGAAGAATATCACGAAGAGCGGGTGGGTACAAATATACTTTGAGCCTTTATCCTTTGTTTCTTAAACCGTGAACCAAGCCACGTTAGAACCCTTCAAAAGTCCTAATTGAAGCATGAGTTAGTTCAAAAGCATACTGTTACAAAAGGTATCCTGACTCCTATAAGGCTTTGCTCTGAATCCTGAGATTGAATTTTCTTACAAAAATTCCTTTACTTTCAGAAACGCATTTTTTCAAAATTTCAAGACAAGCATAAACTTTGCATTATTCAAATATCATTGTTTGCATATGGCTATTTGTTTGAACAGCGAAGAAATTCACACAACGAATATCCAGTGAACGAAAGCTCTCCCAATGAACAAAATCGATTCAAGAAGGATGACGCTCCTCCTATCAACACGGGGACATGACATGTCACTATCCAGCATACATGGGGAAGTCTAGTCTGAATTCCAAGAAATCTCACAAGAATTGCAGAGTAACTAGGGGCAAGTCTCCATCTCCATCACTTGGGGCATTGAACGTCAATCCCGACAAAGGTTTGCATACAATCAAACATTTCCAGACAGTGCCACAAGCATTTTCTACTAGGGACAATGACGAATTCCCCAAAAATCCTTCTCACAGGATGCTTCCCCAGCCAGAGTTTAATCTCTGAAAACCTTTCCCCAGCGGAGACAACTTCAAGAATCCTCGAGGACTTCCCCAATGATTTCATCACCTCTCTAGCAGACCGACAACAAAGTTTATTTCCCCAACAAACTACAGGTTCCCCAGTTTGAGTTTTCTTCTCCGACTACTGCAAATCAAAAGACCACAACTCCTCTTCCCAAGTAGACTACTCTACAATCCCCGACAAGTTACTGTGAAACCTGGACCCGACCAGATATCAGTTCAACCTCGACTCCCCAGTAGAGCAACGGAAAACCGAGACTCCTGAACTCTTTTCCAAACAGGAATAAACATTCTCCCCACAGAGTTTTCAATATTCCCCAGCGGAGTTTCTCCCCAAACAACAAAATAGGAATCCCCGGTGGAAACATTATAAGCAAAGTTTGAAGACACACATACTCTTCAATAGAAGTCCAGGATTTAACAAACTCCCCAACATTTGAAAAGGATTTATTTTCCCAGAAAAATACATTCTTTAACATTTCACATTTCGTACCTCCTATTTACATACATGATAAAATACATATAACATAAATCTCATTTATTTTGAGAACATCGTTATGCAACGCATACATCATGACATTGCATGCAACTAACTCTTTACCTTTTCAGGAAAGATCGATCGACAGATAAAGTTTATCATCTTTTGGAGTAGTAATTGTCAAAGGTTCCTTCATTGCCTGCTAAGGTGGTAATCGTCCAAGATTCCTTCATCATCTTGTTGAGACCTTCTCTGGTTCAGTCAGATCGACACTAAGATCTCTCTGATTTTTATTCCAGTTGAAGATATTCCGAGACTTTTGTCAGGTTCAGTTAAATCGATCATAAGATTTTTTCTGATTCTTATCCAGTCAAAGTTAATTCAAGACCTTCTCTGGTTCAGTCAGATCAACACTAAGATCTCCCTGATTCTTATTCCAGTTGAAGATATTCCAAGACTTTTGTCTGGTTCCGTTAAATTGATTCTAAGATTTCTATGATTCTTATCCAGTCAAAGTTAATCCAAGACCTTCTCTGGTTCAGTCAGATCGACACTAAGATCTCCCTGATTCTTATTCCAGTTGAAGATATTCCAAGACTTTTGTCTGGTTTAGTTAAATCGATTCTAAGATTTCTCTGATTCTTATCCAATCAAAGTTAATCCAAGACCTTCTCTGGTTCAGTCATATCGACACTAAGATCTCCCTGATTCTTATTCCAGTTGAAGATATTCCAAGACTTTTGTCTGGTTCATTTAAATTGATTCTAAGATTTCTCTGATTCTTATCCAGTCAAAGTTAATCCAAGACCTTCTCTGGTTCAGTCAGATCGACACTAAGATCTCCCTGATTCTTATTCCAGTTGAAGATATTCCAAGACTTTTGTCTGGTTCAGTTAAATCGATTCTAAGATTTCTCTAATTCTTATCCAGTCAAAGTTAATCAAGACTTTCTTACTGGTCCAGATAAACCCCTCAACGATTTATTCTGATTCAGATTCTTACTGGTTCAGATAAATCTCTCAGCGGTTTATTCTGATTCGTTTTCTGTTAAAATTAGGTTCAGACTTTCTGTCAATAACCACCTTTGGATGGCATCTATAAGCCCATTTACCATACATCTTCGAGTGCAAATTTCTGAGCACTCTAGTGTTCAATCATCTTTCACCTTCAAGTCACGAATGGCAGATCCGCCAATCTAACTCTTCAGGTTCAAGAAGTTTGAACAGGGGCAGCTGTTGTACTCCAAAATTTGCCCTCTCATTTTTATCAGGTTTACTCCCCATCCAATCCCAAGCTTTGGGTTACAAATTTTTCAAGAAGATCGCTCCCAAGGGCGAAACAGTCATCTGCACTGAAAGGCCAAACCTTGACCTCTTGATTAAAATCAAATCCAAAAAAAAAATCTTATTTCAGCAAAACATGCTTGAAACGGGAAGTGTATTCCAGCTAAGATTCAAAAACCAAATTTCTAAGTACTTGAGATTTTCTAAATATTTAAGAAAAATGGCACTTCAGAACCTCTGAACCAACCTCCAGGAAGAAATGGTCAGAAGTTGCAAACTTGGCTCAGCACATAACATTCATTCAGAAGGTGGCTCTTCAGTAGCTACACCAACTCAGTTAGAGGTTGTAAACATGGTTCCGCATGTAATATTTAAACAGAACGTGGCTCTTTCAGCAAGTACGCAAGTTCAGCCAGAGTTTGCTAGAAGAATGCAAAGAAGGCAACAAAGCTTGAAACTTCTTCAGAACCTCCTGGAATCAGAAGATGAAGAGGTCAGAGGAGTGGGTATAATACTGAAGCAGAATCTCTAAGTCCAGAGTTTTCAGAGGCAGATAAAAAGAACATGCTGGAAAATCTAGAGAACCCTCCGAATTTGCTGGGACAGCAAGAGGCCAAGGTCAGAGCTTGGTTTGCGTTGTTTTTTGGTAAAGCAGAACTGCTGGCTCAGGTTATAGGTAATGATGCAAAATCTCCTATTACAAGATTTCTGATTTTTGACAAATCTTATCACCATTTAATGCTCATTAATGCTCACAACCCCTTTTGAGCATTTATCCAAGAGGTCTCTCCACGTGTGGCATAATAACACCCTTGTGTAGGTTTAGGCATGGATCTATGCGCCACTTTTCGCTTATGGGTATCACTTTCCCTTAATCTTCGCCTACTATTCCAGCCTAGGCTGAAAAGCTGTCCACCATCACAACTTTCCATAAACTTTCTTCAAGAACAAGTCAGCATATACTGCATGGTCTTGGCGCCATTTAACGTTTAAAATTCACAAAGCTTTGCCTATAAATAGGACACCATTGTCCATTGAAAAAGGCCAGGTCCAAAATCCAGAAAAACTCTAGCAAGAAAACATTGTGAAACTCTGCCAAAATTCCTAGTGTTTCATAACTTTGAACTTCCTACCTCCAAACTTCATTGATACCCAAATTTCTTCCTGAATAGAGAACGCCCATACAGTTTCTGACCATACATATATATATATATATATATATATATATATATATATATATATATATATATATATATATATATATATATATATATATATATATATATATATATATATATATATATATATATATATATATATATATATATATATATATATATATATATATATATATATATATATCTTCTCCATCCACCCATTCAAAAAAGAACCTGTCCAGAACACCATCAGAGCTAAAGCTAGCTCCAATTCACAGATTTTCTTCCAACAACAAGGTAAGCACCTGTTGACTCTCACCATGCTGCTAAGCATCATCAGGTTTGCATGCTCAATAAACACAATGTAGATATCATGTTGCTGTTGTACATGTTTTGAGAAGTGAATCAGTGTAGAACCTGCATGTGATCTTTTTGTTTCTGTCTTCTGAAAACGCTATGACACTTGCTGAGACTGCCCTAGGCATGCCTTCTGTTTTATGGAAAAATAATCAAACTACAGATGTTCTGACTAGCACAAGGGGAAACCAAGCTCTGACTTTGACGCCAGCACTTCTGAGGCCTGTTTTGCTATCAATAATATCAGAACTTCTGAAAATTATTGTGCTTCCAGCAGGGTCAGAACTTCTGACTTCCCCACTAACAGATTTTTGTTTTGCAGCGCATGGGAGTCATAACTTCTGACCTCCCTACTAACAGGTTTTTGTTTTGCAGCGCACCAGAGTCAGAAGTTCTGACTCATACATTTCCACTAACAGGTTGATATCCTGCAGCAGGCCTGGGTCAGAACTTCTGACTTCCTCTCAGCAGCGCGCTAGCCCCCTCTCTCTTTCTCTTTTTCTTCCCCTTGTTATTTTCTTTTTTTATTTATTTTTCTCGTTGAACCATCCCCATGTATAAGTGTGTATCCCCCACCCCCCTAAATATTGTAATAGCGTAGGATTTTACATTTCCGCATTTTTATTGCTTTCAAAAAATGTAAATGCTAGTAATTAGGATATGTATGGCAAGATAAAATCAATGAAATAGAAAATCCTAATTCAAGATAAAATCATGCATGCAATAAAACACACTTGCACACAAACACCCTTAAGGTATCTCCACTTGGTTGCTTAAATAAAATGGCCATGGTATGCACGCAAAGTATCTTGGAAAAACAAAACAAAACAAAAGATCATAGTCCCTCGATGACGCTAGACAAGGTTGCCTAAAAACAAATGATCTTGGTCCCTTAAATTTGCTAAGACACTTGGCACCATTGCTATCATGGTCATACGATGACCCACGCTCGTCCCGTTTAACATCCAAAGATAGGGTTATCTACCAAAACAATGGTAGGTTAACAATGTCAAAGGAATAAAAATGTACAAGAAATACTTTTGAGTAGGTAGATAAGCTTCTAGTTACTTGATCAATTTGCAAAACAATCCTTGCTATTTTCAAACAAACACACACATTTCAAAACAATTTCCAAACAACTTTCAAAATATTGAAACATTTTTCAAAAGACAAACATCTTTGTATACATTCTTACAAACAAGAATCATTACAAAGATTTCCTAAACAAAGACCTCTTTTCAAAATACTTTCAAAACCACACAAAGCACCATTTCAAACAATTGAAAAAGCAAAGCAAGTGATCTAAAACAAGTAACTAAGAGCTCATGGAAAACCATGGATGAAAAGGGTGCTAGCACCTTCCCTTTTCATAATCTACCCCCCGAACTCAAAAACAATCTCAAAGGTCTTTCCTGTATTTTTTTACCTTTCCTTTTGGATAAAATAAAATTCGGTGGCGACTCTTGCTAAACCGTAACATTTGCAATCACAAACGCGAAACCTCAAGTCAGTTTTCCCACCGCATCACACATACAAATTGAATATAACATCAAGATGAATTTTTATCCCAAAGAACCATCCAAAAACATCGAACCGGGCAAAAGTTATGAGTTTTTGAACATCTAAAAAACAACGGTTCAATACACTATTTTCACTATTTTTTCACAGTATATCTTTTGAGTACTCGCACATTCCGAGATTTTATTCAAAGAATTAGCTTCCGATCCGAACACAAAAGTTGAAGGAAATAACAATATAGTTCAAATGCTCCAAGAGGCACTGAAAATGATTTTCCAGTCAAACATTAAAAAATTTTAAGCATCTGAAAACCAGTGAAATAGTAAATCTACTGAATAACATAATTTAAGTACTTTGCGCTTTAGAAAATCTTCCTCGCAAAATTAGCCTTCAACCTGAACAAATGAATTACAGAAGACCTCAAGATGGTTCTAAAGACTGAAAAATCATTCCAAAACCATTTTCTAATCTCAAGTTATCAATTTCTGAGCTTGAAACACATAATACTGAATTTTTGTCTGCACTGTCTCAAATCAAATTAAAAGTTATACTTTCTGCATAATTCAGAGCATTTTGAGACACATGAGAGCTTGATGTGATGATGAATTGATTGGTTGTTGATTGAATAGCTTGGACCACGTGCAACGTACCTTTCAATGCAGAAAACCCTGAGTTTTTCTTTGCAATACTGCTTAACAGAACAATCAATTTTCACAATTCTTTTCACAAAGAAAATGCCTAGATTTCATGAGTATTGACCCAATGACATTCATGTATGCATATGATGATGAAGTATAAACCAATTATGGTTAAAAATGAAGAGGGATAATTTTGGGGTACAACAGTTGCCCCTATTAAATCTTCTATAAACCGATTAGGATTGAATACTTAATAGAACCATAAGTTTTACACTCTGAAGACAGTCGGGTATTATTATTATTTCTGGGAGTAGAATCTCTTGGATGTCGGGTCAAGGTTAGACATACAAGAAAGAGATCGGATACTCAAGGAAGAGGCCATCTACAACGGACTTTAACATAGATATCAAACAAGAAAGATACCTAACCAAGCAAACTCTAACGAAGACAATGAAGATGGAAGAGATCTAATTAAGCGATCTCGACCAGGGGTGTCAAAGAAGGAAGAATTCTAAAAAAACAATTTCAACCAAAGGTATCAAAGATGGAAGAGACCTAACAAAGCAGACTCAACCGAAGATGTCACGGATGGAAGAGATCTAACAAAGAAATCTCAACCAGAGATATGAAGGAAGGAAGAAATCTAAAACAATGATTTCAACCAAAGATATCAAAGATGAAAGAAACCTATTATAGATGACTCAATCAAAGATATCAAATATGGAAGAGATCTAACAAAGTGATCTCGACCAGAGATATCAAGGGAGGAAGAAATCTAACAAAATAATTTCAATCAAAGATATGAAAGATGGAAGAGACCTAACAAAGCAGACTCAACCGAAGATATCGAAGACGAAAGAGATCTAACAAATCGGTTTCAACCAAAGATATCAAATATGGAAGAGACCTAACAAAGTGGACTCAACTGAAGATATCGTAGATGGAAGAGATCTAACAAAGATATCTAGACCAGAGATATCGAGGAAGGAAGAAATCTAACACTTGGATTTCAACCAAATATATCAAAGATAGAAGAGGCCTAACAAAGAGGACTCGATCGAAGATATCACATATGGAAGAGATCTAACAAAGCGATCTCGACCAGAGATATCGAGGGAGGAAGAAATCTAACACAACGATTTCAACCAAACATATCAAAGATGGAAGAGACCTAACAAAGAGGACTCAACCGAAGATATCGAAGATAGAAGAGATCTAAAAAAGCAATCTCGACCAGAGATATCGAGGGAGAAAGAAATCTAACACAATGATTTCAACCAAAGAACGTCGATCGAAGGAAACCTCGAATATACATGTCCAGTAATAATATTGAACGCGTATCAAGAAAGAGGCTGACCGAAATAGACTTTAATAAGGAAAGAAGCACTTTCCCAACCAATGAATGCTAGAGTATTACCAAGGAAAAGGGGAATACCACAGACCCAACTGGTGATAGCCACCACAAAAGACTATGCTGGGGGAAACAAGGTAAAGTCACCCTAGGGACAAATTGAGGAGGTAATTCAAACATGAGCACATAACAACTCTGGTTATTTCAGGCACTCAACATAATAGGCTTATACCTCAATGCATGTTTGAATTTTTTTAGCATAATTCTCCATTCAATGGAAATACTAAGCATTTTAAGGATGCAGTGCGATGATGCATATTTAACCGCTTCACTAGGGAAAAACATGGCAATAAAAATTATCGGGGAGGCAAGTAATGTCCAAACAACCATCCTTGCATATTTGATCCTTTGCATAACAAACTGAACTTTAGTGGAGAACTGAGATTCTGAATTATCAGCTTATGAAGAAAGATATCACTGAGGAAATGAGTTTTTAAGAAAAAAGCTACAAAAACAAATTGTAGTTAAGAAGAGCACTACTTATGATTCTGGACAAACTCTTGATTTCCTAAGGATGAGATCCACTATCTCTAGTCGGGGATGAGGAGAAATTTGTTGGGAATTGAGATCCTTTTGGGTAGAGTTCTTGATGAATGTAACTGCAATTGGGGATCATAGAAATTATTGAATGAAAAGAATCTACCATCATACCATACTGGGGGTATTATCGCTGGGATACAAATCTTCACTTGGGGAAGAGGAGAGATTCTTTGAATTAGAAACTTGAAGTCCCAAAACCCCACTGGGGAATATCTCAACAATATTCTATTACTGGAGATAAGAAAGGTTCATACCAGTACTCCCATATGTACATCAAACTGGGGAACATAAATTTATACGAGCTTCATCACCACCAGGCTTTACTAGGGGAAAGAAAATTTTCTCCTATGGGGAGAAGAGGAAAGTTTATCAAGGAAATCCTGAAAACTTAGCTTCAACTGGGAGAATATCAACCTTCTACTAGGGAACTGAAAATCTCTTAATAGCAATCTCACTGGTACGAGATACACTGAGGGAGCTATCTTTACAGGATTCGTGCCAACACAAGAGTTGTACTGGGGAGAAGAAAACTTGCTCCGCTGGGGAAAAAACTGCTTTCATGGTGATACAAACCAGAATCTCCTGTAAGTAAATGGAAATCTCTTCATGAAATCTGACAGTAGTATAATGCAATGGGAAGAAAGGTGGAAACTTCGTTGGGGAGGAAAATGCACACTTCATGGGGAAGACGTGTGCCAACTTCATTGGGGATCACTAATGACTCCAGGGGGATATGTTAAGAATATTCTAAAATGCACTTCTCAGGAGATAAGTCCTCGTACATGGACATACTCTTAAACAAACTCTTACTGAGAGTGTGACCTGTACTAGAGATATTTGATTCTGCTCAAGCGAGAGTACGCCTTCACTGGGGATATTGGATTCAATTATGAAAAAACATCCTTCCCATTAATAATTTCATGTTGATCATAAGTAGACCTCTCTTTGTTCATTTGTTGGCACACTTCTTATCATAAAATACCAACAATACATGCAAAAAGGGAAATTACAACGACATGCCTCGGGTATGAAATGGCTAACTTAGCCATCATCCAAGATACCCAAATATTCAAGCAATTTCAAATATTTATATCATGTGTTGTAAAGCTTTAAGGTTTTTAAATTTAATGTTTATCCAAAATGATGGACGTCTTTCGCAATAAAAAAAGCAAAAATAAAAACAAAGAGGCACAATTTGGACAAAAGAGAATTTCATGATTGATTGGCTTGTAAATAGGCATTTATGTAACACCCCATTTAAATATTTAGTCATTTGATGATTGGAATTGTAGAACTATGTGGTTTGATTAAGGAGGTGTGAGAATTTAGTATAATTTGATAATTGGAATAAGCTTTGAATGACGATATAATAATGATAATAGTGTTGAATGAAGAAATATTACTATTATTAATAACAAAAATATTATTAGATATATGGTATAGTTTCCACTAATAATATTATTATTAATATTATGTTGATTATTATTATTATTATTATTATTATTATTATTGGGAAATAATAATAAGGAATAATTAAAGAGAATAGTGGAAGGAGAATTGGGAAAATTGTTTCACGTGAAAAGAAGAGAATAGAAGAGAAGAGAAAAGAAGAGAAGAGAAGCTAGGGAAAAATGGAGACAAGGAGAATCCCATCATTGTTGAAGGATCAAAGCTGCAGATTAAGGTAAGGAGGGAGAATGGGTTCTCTAAATGGTGATTATAACATGAGAGAGTAGTGAGGATTTCTTTCCCTCTTTAGGTTTTATGTAGATCTAATGTATATGATTTTCTTTTATTGATTGATAATATGTTTATGTGAACCTATGTGGAATTATGATTCAATTGATGTCTATGATGTGTGTTGCTGCTAATTTTTACTGTTGTGTTATTCATAAAATCCCAAATCTGAGAAACTGTAGATCTAGGGACGTGACAAAAATTGAAGGAATTGATGTAGAAATTAGTGTAGGATTGTATAATAATGAAGTATAATGAAATGCCTAAGTTAATATGTGAAAAATGTTGTTTTGGACCCAATTTTGGAGGTTGAAAGTGCTCAAAACGAGTGGAAATTATTCTGATGCAAAAATAGTGTTCTTTTGGTCGCAGACTACGACCTATAAGGCAGGAAACATTCCTCGTAATGAAGGCAACATTACACGTAAGACAAGAGCATTACGCGTAAGGCAGGGCAGGACATAAGGAATTACTCGTAATTCGGGAAGCATTACGCGTATAGCAGGGCAGGCAGCAAGGCAATATGTGTAATGCAGGAAGCAGTACGCTTATGGCTGGGCATGACAAAAGGCATTACTCGTAGTGTAGACATCATTACTCGTATGGCAGGGCAGGCACAAGGAAATACGCGTAACCCATGCAACAATACATGAATGGGCAGACGAATGTGCAAAAAATTTATGTTTTCATGATTTCTTTATGTTTTCGCGTGCGGGGTGTATTCTCTCGATCCATAATGACTAGTAAGGCTTAGGTGGACATAAGAAGGCCAGTAATAATAATAAATCAAGTTTAAAAACATGGGATTTTATATGGATTTTAGGTTGTATGATGATGATGGTCTGTGTAACGCGGTGGGAGAACTGACTTGGTTGTTTTGCGTTTGATTGCAAATGTTGCGGATAGCAAGAGTCGCCACCGACTTTTCTTTTATCCAAAAGGAAAGGTTGAAAAGAACAGGAAAGACCTTTGAGATGTTTTCTTGAGTTCGGGGGGTAGATTATGAAAAGGGAAGGTATTAGAACCCTTTTCATCCGTAGTTATCTACGGGCTCTTAGTTGCTTGCTAGATCACTTGCTTTTGTTTGAAAATGTGCCTGTGGTGTGGGTTTTGAAAGTATTTTGAAAATGTCTTTGTAATGGTTCTCGTTTATATAAAAACGGGTACAAAGTTTTATTTTGAAAATAGTTCAAAGAGGTGTTTGTGGAATGTGTTTTTGAAAGTATTTTGTAAATGTCTTTGTAATGGTTCTAGTTTCTATAAGAACGCGTACAAAGTGTTTTTTTGAAAATAGTTCAAAGAGGTGTTTGTGGAATGTGTTTTTGAAAGTGATTTTGAAAAGGTGTCTTCTTTGTAATGGCTCTCGTTTCTATAAGAACGCGTACAAAGTGTTTGTCTTTTGAAAATGTTTCAAGTTTGTAAGATGTTTTTGAAAGTGTTGGTGTTTATTTTGAAAATAGCAAGGATGTTTTGGTTTGAAAATGAGCAAGCAACTAGGAACATTCTACCTACTCAAAAGTCTTTTATGTTTATTTCCTCTTTCCTTTGACATTGTTATCTTACCATTGATTTGGTAAGAAACCCTATCTTTGGATGTAAAAGGGACGGGCAAGGGTCATCGTATAGTCATGAATACCAATGTTGTAAGATATCTTAGCAATTCTCTTTGAGGGACTAAGATAATTTTGAAAGGCAACATTGATAGCATCATCGAGGGACTATGATCTTGTATTTTGATTTATTTTTGCTAAGATACCCCACATGCATAACATAGTCATTTATCTCTCAAGGCAACAAGTGGATTTACCCTAAGGGTGTAAGTGTGCAAGTGTATTGATTTACATGCATTGTTTTGTCTTTGAATTAGGGTTTTCTAAGCATTGATTTTATCTTTCCATACAAACCCTAATTTACAGACATTTATATATAAAGCATTAAATTGCGGAAAATAAAAATACTAAGCTATTACATCATTAGGGGAGGGGGTGTACAAATTTATAAATGGGGAAATTGCAAGAAAATTGAATCTAAATAATTATTACAACCATATTGAATATTGTACAAGATTTGAATAAAAATGCAAGAATATAAATGAAAACAAAAAAAAAAGATTTTTGTTTGGTTTTTATGAAAAAAGTTTTATCCTAAACCTAATTAAGAAAAAATGATTAATGAAAATTAAATAAAATTAACTTAAACTAAATAAGAAAAGAAATTAGCTAAAAAAGATTTTATAGGGTTTTATTTAGGAAAAGGTTTTAAATTAATAAATATAATATGAATATTAATTAATTAAAGGAAACCTAAGTTCTAAATTAATTTTAATTGCAAGAAAATAATATAATAGTTAAACCTAAACCTAAATATTAATTATTAAGAAAGAAATTAATTTATTAAGAAAATGTTTTTGTTCTTTTAGTTTTATAAAACAAATAAACTAAGTAAGTATAAAAATGATAAATAAAATATTTTTGGATTTTTATTAATAACAATAAAAATAATATTAATAATAATAATAATAATAATAATAATAATAATAATAATAATAATAATAATAATAATAATAATAATAATAATAAAAAGACATAAAATAAAATAAGAAAAAGAAAATAATAATGAAAATTGGGTCAGGGGGTGCTGAACATAGTCAGGGATTAGTAAAAGAAAAAAAACAAAAAGGCCCATGTTGGAGGCCCCAAACCTGTTCAAACAAAAAAAGAAAACAGAAAAATATGAAAAAAAGAAGCAAAACGGACGCTGGGGCTCGAACCCAATTCAAGGGGTGACATACACGCGCTTTAACCACTGGGGTGGTGATACATCTATTAACATTGGCATAACAATAAATACATAACACATATTTTGCCCTGACTGTACTTCATCTTCAACCTCCAACCAAAGGATTTCAAACTTGCTCATTCCTGAACCATTTTCAAAAATGTGAACATTAAACTTGTGCATTTTTCCAACACGAATCCAACCATGTAACTAAATTAAGCTAATATTCAAAGATAAGGATGAATTTATGAAAGTACCAAATTCTGACCTAAACGTTCCAGCAAATTCAAACTCAAAATTCTCCATGCTTAAGCAACATAAATGAAATCTAAGGACATGGTTAATTTCAGGGCTATGATGTCTACATTTTATCTTCACAAATGCAAGTCTAACAATAACTAAATAATGAGATAGAAGTTCAAGAAAAATACCTCAAAACTGGAAATCTTGAAATGAGTTTGAGCTTGTTTCAAGTGAAGGTGATGATCAGGTTAGCTTCCTTGGACCTCTAGTAAACTAATGCAATGGCTGGCATGAGCTGAAGGTGGATGGAATGGTCTGGAGAAGTCGAACTGTGATGCTCTATTTTTGAACTTGGAAATGGATGAAGATGGTGTTACAGTCGTGTAACAGGGATAGGGATGGCTTATGTATGATGTTTAGAAGCTTTTGGAAGCAAAAGGCCAAGAAATGCACGAGCAAAATGGAAGTTTGAAGTTCTTGGTCAGAATATGAAACAATGGTGGTTTATGATTCAGTTCTGAATTTGAGGAAGTTTTTGAGCTTGTGTACTCGTGTGTTTTGATGCAAATAACTTGTGCACAAGTAAGGAAAAGGTTCTAGCACTTGAGAGGGTCAGAAGTGCAAGATCTAGAGTTATGGCTATGTTACTTGATTTGAAGAAAAGTGAAAACATGGTTTCAAGGCATAGTACAAGCATGGGCTAAGTTGTTAGAGGCTTGAGACAAGTTTCTTTTGGGCTATAGGTTGTGTGTGATCAGAAGCAAACAAGTGCAAAGCTCAAGAACTGATTTTGTGCATAAAAGCTACTTTTCCAAAATGGCAATGTGCACTTTCTTCCCAAAATGGAATTAAGCATGGGCAATGTATTGAATGCTTAGATTAAAGCCCCTAACAGCTGTGAAAACATTTAATTATGGAGTGCCAAGCAAGTTTGAGGCCTGCAAAGTAAAGATTGTGCAGCCTAGCATGGATTTGAATTCTTGTTCATCATGGAAATGACCTATAATTCAAGAATGAAATGCCAACTTCATGCCTTTGATTCTCCTTGCTCAAACATGATCTCAAGGAGTTCTAGAACATTTTATAAATCTTGTAGTGTGATCTACAACCCCTCTTTGAATCACTTTTTAAAATTCCCCTTGGAACTATGTGAACAATTTCCATGAAGTTAGGTCAAAATCTTGCCTAAACTAGGGAAAAATTTCACTAAGTTTCCAAGTTTCATGAACATGTATTCACAAAATCATAACTTGAAATCCATGCATTTCTAGGAGAAGTTGTGTAAAGAAATGTCTTATATTTCATTAAGATCTATAACTTTCACGTTGAAAGTTTCCTTTGAATCATCTTGCATAATGGTGAAATATTGGCTCAAATTTGTGAAACAATATGAAGTTTTTAACACATAGAAAATTTTCTGTTTGGAAACTTTGACTTTTCAAATGAAATATTGACTTTTTGATTTCTTGATGAACAAGTTTAATATTTTTACATGTTTTGATGAATTGTGATCTTTGACACTGTATTTTGACAAAAAAGTCAAAGTTTGACTTTTCAGTATACAGTTGACTTTTGATCAGTTGACTGAAAATCAACTATCAATCAATTGATCTTGAGGGAAGTTTTGAGTCATACCATTAGGTAAAAATGATGCATTTGAAACCTTGAGTTCATGCCTCAAACTAATTAACCATTTTCTAGGCCAAAAATCAGAAATTGCCCTTTCTTAGTCATAACCCTAATTTTGACCATTTTGCCCTTTTGATGATCTGATCAAATTTCTTGAGGAATTATGGTCCAAACTTGATCAAATAACATATAGGAGTTCACAATGTTGATATGGATAAAAAATTATGAAGTTTGACTGTAAATTGACCACAGTTGACTTTTTCCCCAATATAGTTGATTTTTAGGTCAATTAATCAATTGACTGAGCAAAAATGTGACACAAGACTTGAAACTTGACATGAGCAATCTTGAGGGTCCATAACGATCCATGAAAGTCATATGAGGCATTAAAAGTTCAATTATCTTTGTGCAATCTCAAACCCTAATTTTAGTCATCAGTGCCTAAGGAGGTGTCTTGAGCTGATCAACCCTTGTGCAGTCTTGAACCAAAGGAGATCTTATGAGAAAAAATAGTTGATAAATGAGAGGGAAAATTTTGGGGTACAACAGCTACCCCTGTTCAATCTTCTTAAACCTGAAGAGTTAGATTTGCGGATCCGCCATTCGTGACTTGAAGGTGGGAGATGATTGAACACCAGAGTGCCCGGAAATTTGCACTCGAAGATGAATTGGGAATGGGCTTATAGATTCCATTTGGAGGAATGATAGATACTTTCCAGAGATGGGCTTGTAGATGCCATCCAAAGGTGACTGTTGACAGGAAATGGATTAAGTCTGAACTTGATTTTACTGGAAACGAATTAGAATAAATCTTTGGAGTGATTTATTTGAAACTAGCAGAAGTCTTGTATGTTATTTGACTGGGAAGAATAAGAATAAATCTTGGAGAGATTTATCTGAACCAGGAATGTTCATTTGGAAAGTATCAGGATAAATCATTGAGAGATCTAGGTTGAACAAAAAGAGGTCTTGAGTATTCTTTAATTGGAGAGAATCAGAGTAGATCTTTGAGCGATTTATTTGAACCAGAGAAAGTGTCTACTATGAAAGAATCAGAATAAATCATTGAGAGATTCATCTGGACCAGAGAAGACGTCTGCGGGAAAGCAATCAGAATAAACCATTGATAGATCTAAGCTGAACCGGCATGGGTCTGGAGAAGAATCAGAAGAAATCGTTGAGAGATTTATTTGAACCAGAGAAGATATCTGTGGAATGTACTGAATGAGTATCAGAATGACATTCGTGTCTGGATTGTATCTGGGCTTTGATGATTAAGTTGTTATCTGGTCGGGTCCAGGCTTCAAATTGAATCTGAGGTGTACTATTATCCAGTCGAGTCCAGGCATCATAGTAACTGACATAGTAAACTGCTATCTGGTCGGATTCCAGGATTCGCAATGTTTTTGAAGAAGTGAACTACTATCTGGTCAGATTCCAGGCTTCGCGGCACCTTATACTGTTATCTGGTTGAAATCCAGGCTTCATAGTGTCTTTTGAAGAAATGAAATACTATCTGGTCGGATTCCATGCTTCGCAGCATCTTATACTGTTATCTGGTCAAAGTCCAGGCTTCATAGTGTATTTTGAAGAAATGAACTACTATCTGGTCGGTTTCCAGGCTTTGTAGAATCTTAAATTGTTATCTAGTCGAAATCCAGGCTTCACAGTGTCTCTTAGAGAAATGAACTACTATCTGGTCACATTCTAGGCTTCGCAACATCTTATACTGTTATCTGGTCGAAATCCAGGCTTCATAGTGTCTTTTGAAGAAATGAACTACTATCTGGTCGGATTCCAGGCTTCGCAGCATCTTATACTATTATCTAGTCAAAATCCAGGCTTTAGTGTCTTAAATTGTTGGTTGACTATTATTCGGTCAGTTTCCAGGCTTCATAGCTTCCTTAAATAGAAATTTTAGTATTGATTTGACTGGTCCAGAGAAAGGTCTCGAATTGTCCTCAATTGGGAAAGAATCAGAATAAATCTTGGAGCGATTTATTTGAACTAGAGAAAAAGGTCTACTAGAAAGAATCAGAATAAACCGTTGAGAGATTTAAACTGAAC
Source organism: Vicia faba (assembly GCA_948472305.1). Lineage (NCBI taxonomy): Eukaryota > Viridiplantae > Streptophyta > Magnoliopsida > Fabales > Fabaceae > Vicia > Vicia faba. The sequence goes on from OX451736.1 coordinate 781,619,615, forward strand.
CAGTAGAGGTCTTGGATATTCTTTAATTTATGATGGGCCTGTGTATGGCTGCTTCTTGATGAGTCACTGCAAAACTTCATCTTGGAAATAGGAGGAACCTGTGTAGGGTTGCTTCATGATGAGTCAGTGTAAAACTTCATCTTGGAAATGGGAGGAATCTGTGTAGGGTTGCTTCAATCGGTCGTATAGATAAATGCCATGATTTGTTACAAGTATTAATCTGGAACTTGAAAATGGTTGACGGTAGCCATCTGTTGATTTACCTTTTCCTAAAAAAGGTAAAACGTTAGCTGTATGCAATGTCATGATGTATGAAATGCATGGTGTCATGATGTTCTCAAAATAAATGAGATTGTGTCATATGCACTTATCATATTTGAAATGTTAATGAATGTGTTTTTGTCTCAGGAAATAAATCCTTGGCAAATGCTAAGGAGTCAATAAATCCCGGACTGCTGTTGAAGAGTAGGTGGGTCTTTAAACTATGCTTAGAATATTTCCACCAAGGATTCCTATTTTGTTTTTTGAGGAGAGCTTCGCTGAGGAATGTTGAAAACTCTATGGAGAGCGTTGATCCTTGCTTGAGGAAAAAGAGTTCATGAGTCTCTGTTGTTCGTTGCTCTACTGGGGAGTCAAAGTTGAGCTGATATTTGGTCGGGTCCAGGCTTGACGGTAACTTGTTGGGGATTGTAGAGTATTCCACTGGGGAAGAGGAGTTGTGGTCCTTTGACTTGTAGTAGTCAGAGAGGCCACCTCAAGCTGGGGAACCCTTCCATTTGTTAGGGAAATAAACCTTGTTGTCGGTCTGTTGGAGAGATGGTGACTTCACTGGTGAAAATCCTCGAGGATTCTTGAGATCAATTCAGCTGGTGAGAAGTTTTTTCAAAGACTGAAACTCTGGCTGGGAGTCATCCTATGAGAAGGATCTTGGGAAGATTTATCACTGCCCCTAGTAGTAAGTGTTGTAGTAATGCCAGAAAATGTTTGCTTGGTCACATACGACCCTTTATGTGGGAGCCTGTTTGCCCTCAGAGTTAATCTGGTGCACCTTGACGCTTGAGATTTTGATCACATTTCCCGTAGCCCTAAACTTCCTAGAGATATTTTCTAAGATTGATGTGGAAGAAATCGAAGACCTGACACTGGCACCATCTGATACTGCTGGCACAGACGAATAAATTAGTGGTACCCAAGATCTTTGGTCAAGTCTCAGAATTTTCTAAGAGTTGTCATGGGAGGATCCGAAGACATGATACTGACACCATCTGATATTGACACCACATGATATTGTTGGTACAGACAAACAATTGGTGGTACCAAAAATCTTCATAGTGGATATTGTTCAAACCCCTAATCAACATGACATTGCCTCTTGAGTGATACATATGGAGATTTGCTCCTGGTAATTCAGCATTTCTTGAGAGATTTCTTGGAATCTTGATTGGACTGCCCCAGGTGTGCTGGATAGTGACATGTCATGCCCCTTTGTTGATAGGAGATTTGTCATTGGAAGTGTAATCCCACCTGAAGTGATTTTGTTTACTAAGATAGCTTTCGTTCATCGGATATTCATTGTGTGAATTTCTCTGTTGTCAAACAAATAGCCATATGCAAACAGTGATATTCAAATAATGCAAAGTTTATGCTTATCTTGAAGTTTTGAAAATGCGTTTTAGCAAGTAAAGAAATTTTGTAAGAAAAATTCAACTCATGATTTAGAGTAATTGCTTACAGGAGTCAGGATACCTTTTTGTAACAGTATGCTTTCGAACTAACCCATGCTTCAATTAGGACTTTTGAAGGGTTGTAACGTGGCTTGGTTCATGGTTTAAGAAACAAAGGATTAAGGCTCAAAGTGTATTTATACCCACCCGTTCTTCGGGATGTTCTTCAGCCCTAAACTCAATTAATTGTCTATTTGAACTCCAATTGAGTCTGGAATGACGTTTTGGTGATGGTTTAGACAAGTTTAGTTTATCGGAAGGCGGTCATTTTTGAAACATTTTTTCATGTTGTCGAGGATTTGTAGTGTCCTCTTTCTTTTGATTTGTTATCCTTAATTTTTGCCTGATAGTTCTTGTTTTGAGATTACAGTCAGCGGGATGCCCCAGTTTTTCTTAAGTCTCCTTTGTAGTTTTTCACTTGGTGGGATTTTCTTTTTTGAGATATAATGACTGCCTATGTGATAGGGAACCATCATCGCCTTTTGATTCCAGAGGAATGTTTTTGATATCACTCATTGTATACGAAGTGAACGTGTATTTGAATTAACTGAGAGACTACCCTGCCCCAGGTTTTGATTAAAGGTTTCAATTTGTGTAAAAATAAAACTTCTACTTCTTTGGTTCGAAGGGGTTGACTAGGGATTATCCTCCTTATAAATCCAGTGTTTGGGATTTGAAAAAATGCTTGTACATCGTCAGCAAGGTCTGTTCAAAAGCATACTGTATGAGATTATGGCATTGTTTTCGTCATTCTCCCTCTAAAGGCTTGTAACTTTTAGCAAGAGTTGAATGTCATAAAGAGAGCAAAAAGAATATTTTACATATAGTGAAAACGAATGGATGAATTCAGGACAAACATGTGCAATGCATTAATGAAACGAAGTTTTATATTAATAGATAATTGCTTAAATAACAAAGAGATTACAACTTGAAAATTCAAATGAACAGAAAATTTCCTCGCCCCGATCGTCGCTTCGTGTGGATTCCCTTGAGGGGTGATAGAAAAGTTCCAATTGATCGTCTTGTGTAAACTCCAACACTCCTTCGTCAATTAGGTCTTGAATCCTGTTCTTCAGAGCCCAACAATTGTTCGTGTCTTGCTCGGGATTGTCAGAATGGTATGTACACCTCTCATTGGGACGATAACTAGGAGCAACAGTGTTAGGATTCCCATGAGGAGCCTTTAATGTAAACAGCTCTGCCTTTAACGTGTTGTAGCACCTGAGCTAGTGACATGCCAATCCTGGTAAATTGTCTCCTAGGTGCGACCTCCTTGCGTTGATTCATTTGTTGTTATTGGTGAGGTTGTTGTTGGACTCGAGACATGGAAGCAATTTGGAACGGTTTACTCTCCACTAAATCGGTTTCATATCGCATGGGAGGCTGAGCAGTGACTTGATCTCCAATTCTGACTGTTTGCCCCATACGGTTGTAACCGTCTTGACAAAGCTGGTTGACAAGAACTTTCAGCTCTGCTTATCCTTGAGCCAGATTTTGGATAAGAGCCATCAGGCCCACCAGTTGTCCCATCATTTGGACTTTCATTATGGCTATCTCAGTTTGTAATCGCTCCAACTGGTCATCTCTATCGTCCCCAGGATTTCCCATGACCATGCCCCTTGTGAGGAGCGCCTTCACCTCTTCTTGTCCCTTGGATAGGTTCAAGAACATCTCTTGAAGTCGAGCGTTTTGATCCTGGATGTCCTTGATGGTTTGTTTTAGGGCCATCTCTACTGAAATAAACAGTAGGAAGATAAGGAGGCCTGTACGGGAGAAACCTATCATGATATGATGCATGATGATGCATATGCAAATGATTTCAAGGAAATTAGAGATTTAAATTTAATTTAGACAAAAAAGGAACATACGTTATATTAATAAATTAAAGTTTGAATACATCATGCCTCTTTAGGCTTTACAAAGAAATAAAAATACAAAACTTTAAGACAAAAAAGTTGAACGTATCCTCTTCGGTGCGATGTAGGCGTTCAGACTCCGCTGTTCATGAAGCTGCTTGGTGAGTTCTAGAACTTTCTTCTTGCTGGCGTAGAATTGGGCTTCAAAAATTTCTTGCTCTTCCTTAAGCTGTATCCATTCCCTTTGCAAGTCTTCGAGAGAGGTGGGAATGTTAGGATGAAGGATAGTGTATGGGATATCTCCTTCCACAACAGGCTCTATGATAACTGGAAGAATGGAGGGGTAAGGCATCATAAGACTTTGAGCATGGGCTCGTACCCATTTGAGATAAGGCTCAAGAGGGATGGAATTCTTGTGCCCCAGTGTCTTGCTATCAACTCTATGTACCATGCCCCAAGCTCGCATGAACCTCTGACGGTAGCCTTGCTCGTCGCTTTCATAGTCGAACACCAAAACTTGGATGAGTATCTCATGAGGACCATCTCTTCGGGCATACCCAAACTGTCGTAAAGCTAAGCAAGTGTTGTAAGTGATACCTCCCCTAACGCCAAGTAGAGGGACGTTAGGGAATTTCCTACAACGGTCAATGATAGAAGTATCATCTGAGGATCTTGAACACCAATGAATATCAGAGTGGGTGAGGGACATCATCCTTTGAGACCATGTCAATATTTGCTCGTTCTTCAATGTTGATTGAGGTAAGTGTGAAATGAACTACTTGGAGAGTAGGGGAATACAACATAAAAGGGTACCTCTTTTCTTCACGGTACAGGTATGGATGCAATGTAAGATGTCTCCCAACAAGGTAGGTATAGGATTACGGGAGAGAAAGACCTTGATGGCATTTACATCTATGAATTGGTCCGAGTTGGGGAAAAGAACTAGACCATAGATGAGAAGGGCCAGGACATCTTCAAAGGCTTGAAAATCCATATCTTCCCAGAATGAATGAGCTTTCTCTAATAGAAATTTTGCTAGGAACCCTTTGACTCCGCTTCTAGTCTCCAAATTTTCTATGATGTCGGCTCTCTTCAGATGTAGAGCTTCGGCCATGACCTCAGGTTTCGAGATCCCTTCCATACCGGTGAACGGTATCTGATCAAGCATGGGCACTCCTAATAGTAGAGAGAACTCTTCAAGTGTAGGTACCAACTGATAGTCAGGAAAGGTGAAGCAATGATGTATGGGATCAAAGAATTGGAAGAGCACACACATCATTTCTTCTTGGAAATTGAAGGTAGCCAAACTGAGGAGTTATCCATATTTCTTGGTAAAAGGAGAATCTTTGGGCACCCTTGATGCTAACTCTTGGAGCTGAGGGTGTGCTTTCACGAAGCTGATTCGGATGGTGTTTCTTTGGACGGAGTTCATGGCCTACAAAACAAAAACAAAGATAAATTCCTAAATCCTTGAAATGGTTAGTGATATTGCATATGATGTTATGATGTTCATCATGTTATGTACAAGTAAGCATATACACACAAGGCAAAAGCAAGTCCTTAGGCTTAGGCTTGCATGAAGTTTATAGGTAAGTACCCTCTTAAAGTTTAGTTGGCTTAAACCTATCCTAGTTAATAGTAACTGGGTTCTAAGCGGTCTCAATATCACTGACCTTTGTTTTAGGCGTTGACCAAGCACAATGAATCTTTTCTTGTGGCCGGGATATCCCAAAAGTCTAGTCTCAATGAGTGTATTATTGAGTATCAACCAATTTTCAACTTTCCACCGAAACCGGTTATCTCACTATGTCCTAATTGGCCAAGTTTGTTCAATTAAGGTTCTAAAGTCAGTTAGTGCTTCATGACGCCACTCAGCGGCCCCGTATTCTCCTTGATTCAACACAAGGATACCAGTACCCACAAATGCGTCACACTAACATGGACATCGTTTCAACCATATCGGTCAACGCCGTACAGTTTCCACAATCTATTGCTACTTACCTAACAAGGTGTCCCAGATCCGGGTGGAGGATCAAAGAAAGCCCAAACAAGGAACCATAATGTAAAGAACGCAAGTCAAACAAAGAAAACAAGTAAATGTAATCTAGCCCTAAGGTAACCCCACTTTTAAAAGATCCCCAGTAGAGTCGCCAGTTCTGTAAAGTGGTGGGAGAACTGACTTGGTTGTTTTGCGTTTGATCGCAAATATTATGGATAGCAAGAGTCACCATCAACTTTTCTTTTATCCAAAAGGAAAGGTTGAAAAGAACAGGAAAGACCTTTGAGATGTTTTCTTGAGTTCGGGGAGTAGATTATGAAAAGGGAAGGTATTAGCACCCTTTTCATCCGTAGTTATCTATGGGCTCTTAGTTGCTTGCTAGATCACTTGCTTTTGTTTGAAAATATGCTTGTGGTGTGGGTTTTGAAAGTATTTTGAAAATGTCTTTGTAATGGTTCTCGTTTCTATAAGAACGCGTACAAAGTGTAGTTTTGAAAATAGTTCAAAGGGGTGTTTGTGGAATGTGTTTTTGAAAGTATTTTGAAAATGTCTTTGTAATGGTTCTAGTTTCTATAAGAACGCGTATAAAGTGTTGTTTTGAAAATACTTCAAAGAGGTGTTTGTGGAATGTGTTTTTGAAAGTGATTTTGAAAATGTGTCTTCTTTGTAATGGCTCTCATTTCTATAAGAATGCGTACAAAGTGTTTTTCTTTTGAAAATGTTTCAAGTTTGTAAGATGTTTTTGAAAGTGTTGGTGTTTGTTTTGAAAATAGCAAGGATGTTTTGGTTTGAAAATGAGCAAGCAACTAGGAACATTTTACCTACTCAAAAGTCTTTCATGTTTATTTCCTCTTTCCTTTGACATTGTTATCTTGCCATTGATTTGGTAAAAAATCCTATCTTTGGATGTAAAAGGGGCGGGCAAGGGTCATCGTATAGTCATGAATAGCAATGTTGTAAGATATCTTAGCAATTCTCTTTGAGGAACTAAGATCATTTTGAAAGGCAACATTGATAGCGTCATCGAGGGACTATGATCTTGTATTTTGATTTGTTTTTGCTAAGATACCCCACATGTATAACATGTCCATTTATTTCTCAAGGTAACAAGTGGATTTACCCTAAGGGTGTAAGTGTGCAAGTGTATTGATTTACATGCATTGTTTTGTCTTTGAATTAGGGTTTTCTAAGCATTGATTTTATCTTTCCATACAAACCCTAATTTACTAGCATTTATATATAAAGCATTAAATTGCGAAAAATAAAAATACTAAGCTATTACATCATTAGGGGAGGGGGTGTACAAATTTACAAATGGGGAAATTGCAAGAAAATTGAATCTAAATAATTATTACAACCATATTGAATATTGTATAAGATTTGAATAAAAATGTAAGAATATAAATGAAAACAAAAAAAGAAATGATTTTTTTTTGTTTTTATGAAAAAAGTTTTAGCCTAAACCTAATTAAGAAAAAATGATTAATGAAAATTAAATAAAATTAACTTAAACTAAATAAGAAAAGAAATTAGCTAAAAAAGATTTTTTAGGGTTTTATTTATGAAAAGGTTTTTAATTAATAAAAATAATATGAATATTAATTAATTAAAGGAAACCTAAGTTCTAAATTAATTTTAATTGTAAGAAAATAATATAATAGTTAAACCTAAACTTAAATATTAATTATTAAGAAAGAAATTAATTTATTAAAAAAATGTTTTTGTTCTTTTAGTTTTATAAAACAAATAAACTAAATAAGTGTAAAAATGATAAATAAAATATTTTTGGATTTTTATTAATAACAATAAAAATAATATTAATAATAATAATAATAATAAGACATAAAATAAAATAAGAAAAAGAAAATAATAATGAATATTGGGCCAGGGGGTGCTGAACATAGTCAGTGGTTAGTAAAAGAAAAAAACAAACTGGCCCATGTTGGAGGCCCCAAACCAGTTCAAACAAAAAAAGAAAACAGAAAAATATGAAAAAAAGAAACAAAACGGGCGTTGGGGCTCGAACCCAGGTCCAAGGGGTGACAGGAACGCGCTTTAACCACTGGGGTGGTGACACATCCGTTAACATTGACACAACAATAAATACATAACACATATTTTTCCCTATCTGTACTTCATCTTCAACCTCCAGCCAAAAGATTTCAAACTTGCTCATTCCTCAACCATTTTAAAAAATGTGAACATGAAACTTGTGCATTTTTTCTACACGAATCCAACCATGTAACTAAATTAAGCTAATATTCATAGATAAGGATGAATTTATGAAAGTATCAAATTCTAACCTAAACGTTCCAGCAAATTCAAACTCAAAATTCTCGATGCTTAAGCAACATAAATGAAATCTAAGGACATGGTTAGTTTCAGGGCTATGATGTCTACATTCTATCTTCACAAATGCAAGCCTAACAATGCCTAAATAATGAGATAGAAGTTCAAGAAAATACCTCAAAACTGGAAATCGAGAAATGAGTTTGAGCTTGTTTCAAGTGATGGTGATGATCAGGTTAGCTTCCTTGGACCTCTAGGAAGCTAATGCAATGGCTGGCTTGAGCTGAAGGTGGATGGAATGGTCTGGAGAAGTCCAACTGTGATGCTCTATTTTTGAACTTGGAAATGGATGAAGATGGTGTTACAGTCGTGTAACAGGGATAGGGATGGCTTATGTATGATGTTTGGAAGATTTTGGGAGCAAAAGGCCAAGAAACGCACGAGTGAAATGAAAGTTTGAAGTTCTTGGTCGGAATATGCAACAATGGTGGTTTGTGATTCAGTTTTGAGTTCGGGGAAGTTTTAGAGCTTGTGTATTCGTGTGTTTTGATGCAAATAACTTGTGCATAAGTAAGGAAAACGTTCTAGCACTTGAGAGGGTTAGAAGTGCAAGATCTAGAGTTATGGCTATGTTACTTGATTTTCAAGAAAAGTGAAAACATGGTTTCAAGGCATAGTATAAGCATGGGCTGAGTTGTTAGAGGCTTGAGACAAGTTTCTTTTGGGTTATAGGTTGTGTGTGATCAGAAGTAAACAAGTGCAAAGCTCAAGAACTGATTTTGTGCATAAAAGCTACTTTTCCAAAATGGCAATGTGCACTTTCTTCCCAAAATGGAATTAAGCATGGGCAATGCATTGAATGCTTAGATTAAAGCCTCTAACAGATATGCAAACATTTAATTATGGAGTGACAAGAAAGTTTGAGGTCTGCAAAGCAAATATTGTGCAACCTAGCATGGATTTAAATTCTTGTTCATTATGGAAATGACCTAAAATTCAAGAATGAAATGCCAACTTCATGCCTTCGATTCTCCTTGCTAAAACATGACCTCAAGGAGTTCTTAGACATTTTAGAAAGCTTGTAATGTGATCTACAACCCCTATTTGAATCACTTTTGAAAATTCCCCTTGGAACTATGTGCAAAAATTGCCATGAAGTTAGGTCAAAATCCTGCCTAAACTAGGGCAAAATTTCACTAAGTTTCCAAGTTTCATGAACATGTATTCACAAAATCATAACTTGAAATCCATGAATTTTTAGGAGAAGTTGTGTAAAGAAATGTTTTGGATCTAATTAAGATCTACAACTTTCATGTTGAAATTTTCCTTTGAATCATCTTGCATCATGGTGAAAAATTGGCTCAAAGTTGTGAAAAAATATGAAGTTTTCAACACTTAGAAAAATATCTAAGTTTGGAAACTTTGACTTTTCAAAATGAAATCTTGACTTTTTTATTTCTTGATGAACAAGTTTCATATTTTTACTTGTTTTGATGAATTGTGATCTTTGACACTTGATTTTGACCAAAAAGTCAAAGTTTGACTTTTCAGTGTACAGTTGACTTTTAATCAGTTGACTGAAAATCAACTATCAATCAATTGATATTGGGGGAAGTTTTGAGTCATACCATTAGGTCAAAATTATGCATTTAAAACCTTTCTATCATGCCTCAAACCAATTAACCATTTGCTAGGCCAAAAATCAGAAATTGCTCTTTCTCAATCAAAACCCTAATTTTGACCATTTTGCCCTATTGATGATCTGATCAAATTTCTTGAGGAATTATGGTCCAAACTTGATCAAATGACATATAGGAGTTAACAATGTTGATATGGATAAAAAATTATGAATTTTGACTGTAAATTGACCACAGTTGACTTTTTCCCAATACAACTGATTTTTAGGTTAATTGATTAATTGACTGAACAAAAATGTGATCCAATACTTGAAACTTGACATGAGAAATCTTGAGGGTCCATAATGATCCATGAAATTAATATGAGGCATTAAAAGTTCAATTATCTTTGTGCAATCTCAAACCCTAATTTCAGTCATCAGTGCCTAAGGAGGTGTCTTGAGCTGATCAACCCTTGTGCAGTCTTGAACCAAAGGAGATCTTGTGAGAAAAAATACTTGATAAATGAGAGGGAAAATTTTGGGGTACAATAGTCTGTATTGATGAACATTGAAGGCTTATGCTTTGTGGTTGCATAATTATTTTGTTGCATATGATGTCGTATATTGCATAGTGATGAGAGCTTATGCCCTATTGTTGGCCTGTAATGGCATTGTAATGAGGGATTATGCCTTGTTATTGCCCAAATTGGAATATGTGATACGGGCTTATGCCTCGATGGTACCACATGCATTGAGTTGATGTCGGTCTCATTGCATTGTATTGTTTTGAGTTGATGGTGTATTACGCGAAGTATGTGTTATGTTGCGAAGTACTACATGATATGTGAATTGTATGATTACTACTCCTTAGCATATGATATTCATTGTATATTTATTGAATGAAATTCTCACCCCTTTTGTGTTGTTGTGTCTGTGCTCCCCTGGGAGTATAGATAATCAGGTACCTGAGTAGTGCTTGGAGTGAGTGTTACCTGATCAAGTCCTAGGAGTCGCTCTGATACGTAACATGTGATTATGGGAATTTTCTATGTTTTATGTTGTTTTTGTTACGTATCTTACCTTTATATTTATGTTGAACCATGAGTTTCATGAAGAATATTGTTATTTAAGTCGTGGTGCTATGAAAATGAATATTTGATATTTCCGCCATGTAAATAATTATTTTATGAGAAATGAAGTAATAAAATGATTTGAAATCTTGTGAATTTTTGGAATATGTGACATCCCATTTGTGTACTCTGATATATTTTCGTATATTTTTTTATAATTATATAGTTGGGAAGTGGGATGTTACAATTGGTATCAGAGCAGGTCGGTCCGTCCTGCCAAGTTGTCTAATGTAGTTTGTTCCTTAGTACGCGACAAGTGTGTGAAACACTGTCGGTGCTTGCTTGCTTTTCTAATCAATTGTTTTCAGGAGTGGGATTGAAACAAGTGAGGGAGAATCTTGTCCTTCTCTGAGATGGTTCAGGTGTGAACAATTGGTTTAGCATGTTGTGAAGTGCATGGGGGCAGACGTTAGTGTTGCCGTGTTATTTTTCCAATTTTAAAGGAAGCATGAATTCAAGATTTACTCCTAGCGGTCGGGTCAGAGTGTCTTTGAGTTGGAATGGTCAGGTGCTTGTGTTGTTCGCATAACTAGGAATGGAGGGTGTTTTAATACTAATGATGTACCAGTTGTGTGTTGGTCCTAACGTTTTTCTGGGGATGATTACAACTTGTCGTTAAAGCGAGATGTTGGATTGACTTAATGTTATCCTTGGAGTGGATTGTCTGAAGTGAAACCAAGTGATTATGAATTACTTTGATGATTCGATGCATATTCTTATGCAATAGGATATCTGTTAAGCAAAGCATGATGACTTTTAGAAGGTGAAGCTCACACGATTGCAATGTTTCAGCACTGCCAGTTGATTGTGAATTTTTCAATGTTGAGTTAGCATTGTGTGCGATGTAGATGTTTTGAATGGTGATAGAGTGATGAATTAATGTAAATTTTATGTTGGAATCACATATGTGAAATGTCGTTGATGTTGTTGGAGGGTTTTGGATCACGAGTCAGAGACGGAACGCGAAGATATTAGTAGCCTTGTGAAAAGAGTTGCTTTTGATGTTTTGGAAACTGAATTTTGAAGAAAGTAATGCGTCTCTCGATTTATGAGAAGAATGGAATTTAGGATATATTTTGGAATGGATTTTGTACACAGAAAATGACAAAAAACTACTTTTGTTCCGCCGGTACCCAGTTACCATATATGGGTACCCGAGTACCCTGCGATGAAAATCAATAGAAATTCGAAAATTCATAACTTGAGTTATGGACTTCAGATTTAAATTCCGTTTGAAGCGCTAGAAATCTAAGGTGATGAAATTTGTTTTAAAAATAGTTCCAGCACCTGGAAGTAATTTATTTGTCATGTAACGATGTTGGATAAGGGGTAAAATTTGATGTTGATCTCGTACTTGGTACCCGACTTATTCATATGGCACCATACAGGATGTTAGTTTAAAGTTGGGAGGATTGGAGAAGTTATTAGAAGATGTGTGGAGAAATAGATTGTAAAACCAAATGTATCATTTTGAAAGTTTTGATGTCATTATTTAAGGAAAAATAAAGTAGTATGAAACTATATGTGGATTATTGATAACTGATTAAAATAGTGGTTGAGGTTACATATCCACTTCAGATGATTGACGACTGGATGGACCAACTGGTAGACGAGTATGTTCTCAGTATAATTGAATTGGGGTCGGATTATCTTCAGATACATATGAAGAGTGAGGATAGTTAGAGGACAACTCTTAGAAATCAATGAAGTTATTTTGAATAATTGAATGAGTTTGTTGTGGTGTTTCTTGAGGACATATTAATTTAGTCTGAGTCAGAAAAAGGAAACGTATGCTAGAATGTCAGGATGTAGATCATGATTTAAAGAGGTGAATTTTATTGAACATTTTTATTTCGAATGAAAATATCAGTGGAATCTATTCGAAGTAAATAGAGGTCTATATTGAGAGACTCTGAAATTGGTTATGGAGACTATGAACTTTTCAGGAATTAACTGGTCACCTTGCTTGATATGAGGTCAAGTGAGATAAATTCTTAGCGAGTGAATTAAGGGAATGAAATGTTTGACATTAGTAAGGATGTGAATGGATTAGGTAAGTGCATAGAGATGGAACTTATGTAGATTAAGGATATTAGAATAACGATGGATTTTAAGACGAATAATGCTAAAGGAAAAATAAATTCAAGAGGAATTGGAATCATGTTTATGATGTCAAAGTATCAACATGTGTTAAAGAGGATTTACAATTTTCTATCACAAACCGGAATGTGGGGATGGTATCATTGAGATCGCACTTGAATGAGATTCAAATGTGAAAAACATATGGATCATCGAGGTTGTGAGATTTAAAGGAAGGACTATGGATTTATTGATGTTGTTAAAGTCCTTTACTTGGATGAAGACTTCATTAGGAGCGAAACAATTTGGATTATTCTTTTGGGTAGTATCATTTCATGCATTGGAGAATGCTTAACGATTGTGTTATACTTCGTGCGGTTATGGGAGACTATGGAATGAATTTTTGGGAGTTATGTCTCATTGGTGAGATTGAAAAAGAAGGAATTGAGGAAGACGTTTGTAATGCTAAGGGAGAATGTTGGACATTATGTTAAGGTAACTTTGAGCACAAGGTGAAAGACACTATTATAGTTGGGTAGCGATGATTTATGCCACCATTATGGTTATCGACTATATATTGACAAATCGAGGAACTGATCACCCCTAATATCTTGTTGATAGTAGACGGGATCGTATTGGATTGGATGGACTTGTCTTGCTAGCTTGATAGTGAGTACATTGATTGACGTCCTATCGAGAGGATAGTCATTTGCCAATTCACGTGAACCTAATGGAAATTGGCTATGAAAGAATTGGGATTTATTGAGTAATTCAGAGACTTTAGTTGTATACGACCTAATATCGCAAAGTGGGAGGTATAGGATATAAGAGGTGAATAGTGATTTATGGTGAATATTAAAGAGAGTCAGAAAATCAGACTTAGAAATTATGGGAATGGTAGTTGATAGAAATCGAAGTGAGGACAATGACTTTAAAGTAGACGATCAGAGTAGCACGGTTGAAGTGGGATGTAACGCAGTTTGTTACGTGTGTGTGATTTGTTTGAAGTCAAGGGTTGAACATCTGAAGTTGTGGGAATGGTTCAAAACCATTGGATATTCCAGGAGAGAAGTGATAGGTGTATTAATTCAAGTGTTCGACTGATGGATCGTAGCATTGGAGTACTAATGTGGTGCATCAATGTTGTTGGATTAAAATGGTTAACAATGTTGAATGTTGATGAGTGGTAATCAAGATACTTCTAGATAAGACGTGGGAGTTAGAAAGTTGGATGCGAGAGTTGTGTCTGGAGTGTGTTACATCAGGTAATTTTCGAGGACGAAAATATTCTAAGTGGGGGAGAGTTGTAACGCCCTATTTAAATATTTAGTCATTTGATGATTGGAATTGTAGAATTATGTGGTTTGACAGAGGTGTGAGAATTTAGTATAATTCGAGAATTGGAATAAGCTTTAAATGACGATATAATAATGATAATATTGGTGAATAAGAAAATATTACTATTATTAATAATAAAAATATTATTAGGTATATGGTATAGTTACCACTAATAATATTACTATTAATATTATGGTGATTATTATTATATTATTATTATTATTATTATTGGGAAATAATAATAAGGAATAATTAAAGAGAATAGTGGAAGGAGAATTGGGAAAATTGTTTCACGTGAAAAGAAGAGAAGAGAAGAGAAAAGAAGAGAAGATAAGCTAGGGCAAAAGGGAGACAAAGAGAATCCCACCATTGTTGAAGGATCAAAGCTGCAAATTAAGGTAAGGGGGAGAATGGGTTCTCTAAATGGTGATTATAACATGAGAGGGTAGTGAGGGTTCCTTTTCCCTCTTTAGGTTTTGTGTAGATTTGATGTATATGCTTTTCTTTTGTTGATTGATAATATGTTTATGTGAATCTACGTGGAATGTTGATTCAATTGATGTCTATGATGTGTGTTACTGCTGATTTTTACTATTGTTGTGTTGTTTATAAAATCCCAAATCTCAGAAATTATAGATCTAGGGATGTGACAAAAATTGAAGGAATTGATGTAGAAATTGGTGTAGGATTGTAGAATAATGAAGTAGAATGAAATCCCTAAGTTAATATGTGAAAGAATGTTGTTTTGGACCTAATTTTGGAGATTGAAAGTTCTCAAAACGAGTGGAAATCATTCTGATGCAAAAACAGAGTTCTTTTGGTCGCAAACTGCTGTTACCCGTAAGGCAGGAAACATTACTCATAATGAAGGCAGCGTTACACGTAAGATAGGAGTGTTACACGTAAGGCATGGCAGGACATAAGACATTACTCGTAATTCAGTCAACATTACGCGTATGGCAAGGCAGGAAGGCAGGAAGGCAATACATGTAATGCAGGAAGCAATACGCGTATGGCAGGGCATGACAGAAGGAATTACTCGTAATACAAGCAGCATTTCCCGTATGATAGGGCAGGGAGCAAGGCAATACGCGTAACGTAGGCAGCAATACACGTATGGGCAGATGAAGGTGCAAAAATTCCCGTTTTCGTGATTTCTTCCCGTTTTTGCATGTGGAGTTTATTCTCTCGATCCATAATGACTAGTAAAGCTTAGGTGGATATATGAAGGCCAGTAATAATAATAAATTAAGTTTAAAAGCATGGGATTTTATATGGAATTTAAGTTGTATGATGATGACGATGATGGTCTGTATTGACGAATGTTGAAGGCTTATGCTTTGTGGTTGCATAATTATGTTGTTGCATATGATGTCGCATGTTGCATAGTGATGAGGGATTATGCCCTGTTGTTGGCCTGTAATGGTGTTGTGATGAGGGTGTATGCCCTGTTATTGCCCAAATTGACATATGTGATGAGGGCTTATGCTCTAATGGTACCACATTCATTGAGTTGATGTCGGTCTCATTGCATTGTATTGTTTTGAGTTGATGCATGAATTGTGTGATTACTACTCCTTAGCATGTGATATTCACCGTATATTTATTGAATGAAATTCTCACCCCTTTTGTGTTGTTGTGTTTGTGCTCCCCTGGGAGTACAGAAAATTAGGTACCCGAGTAGTGCTTGGAGTGAGTGTTATATGATCGAGTCTTAGGAGTCTCTCTGATACGTAACACGGGATTGGTAATTTTCTATGTCTTATGTTGTTTTATTTATTACGTATCTTACCTTTATATTTATGTTGAACCACGAGTTTCGTGGAGAATGTTGTTATTTAAGCCGTGGTGCTATGAAAATGAATATTTGATATTTTCGTTGTGTAAATAATTCTTTTATTAGAAACAAAGTAATAAAATGATTTGTAATCTATTGAGTTTTTGGAAGAGGTGGAATCCCATTTGTGTACTCTGATATATTTTCATATATTCTGTTATAATTATATAGTTGGGAAAGTGGGGTGTTACAATTTACATCAAGAAGCAATTCCTAAAAATAGGTAATTGCGTACAAAGAAAACATAGAAGAATACAGAGATGGAAATGTAAAGGTGGATTTATCGGGTACTGACTCTTCTATGACTCTTATAACCTCAAAGCTCCTTAGTATCTTGCTTTTTGAACAAGTTGATTGGATAGATTCCTTATCCTTCCAAGCTAACCAACAGTAGTGTAGAATGATAGCACAAATGCAACATATACCATAATCATTCGCTTTAAATCTCTAACTTTTTCCTTGGTCGCCCTTTTTGAGTTTTAAATCCACCGAGATACCCTTTTTTGCCTAATCTTCCTTTTCAAGTTTTCAACTTAGCGGGTGTACACAATTCTTTTTCATTCTTTTAACTTCTTCTTTTTTGTCCCAAAATTTTGCCCGAACCTTTTATTCATTTTTTTTTCTCCGGGACGCCCTTTTGCTCGAGCCGTCAACTCAGCGGGTCTGTTTATGTGAAGTATTTTTTAACTAAGTCTACATTGACGGGATGAGGGAAATCCTCTCCATCCATAGTCGTGAGCATCATAGATCCTCCTAAGAAGACTTACTTCATAATATATGGTCCTTCGTAATTAGGAGCCCATTTCCCCCTTAGCATCTGTATTGTTGGGAGGCAAGATCCTCTTCAGCACGAGGTCACCAGCTTGGAAATTCCGAGGACGCACCTTATTATCAAAATATTTCTTCATCCTCTTCTGGTATAACTATCCATGACAAATAGCTGTCAATCTCTTCTCGCCAATGAGATTCAACTGATTAAGTCTATTCTGAACCCATTTGGCTTGGTCTAGTTGTACATTTGTCATTATCCTTAAATAAGGAATCTTTACTTCTATGGGTAGGACTGCTTCCATGTCATATACTAGAGAGAATATGGTTTCCCTAGTCGAAGTGTGCATCTAAGAGAGATAACCATGCAAATCAAATGACAATATCTCATGCCAATCTTTGTAGGTAACAACCATCTTCTGCACAATCTTCTTAATATTCTTGTTTGCTGCCTCAACAGCACCATTCATCTTTGGATGATATGAGGAAGAATTGTGATGTTTTATCTTTAAATTGTCACACAACTCTTTCATCATATTATTGTTGAGATTAGATCCATTTTCAATAATGATATTTTCTGGAATACCATAATGACAAATGATATTCTGCTTGATGAAACAAGTAACTACTTGCTTGGTGATATTGGCATAAGATGCTGCTTTGACCCATTTGGTGAAGTAATCAATATCCACGAAAATAAAGCGATGCTTGTTGAAAACAGTCGATTTAATCCATCCAATCATATTGATTCCCCATATTGTGAAGGGCCAAGGAGAAGTCAAAACTTTCAGTGGATTGGGTGACACATGCATTTTGTCAGCATAAATCTAACACTTGTTACAGATTCTAGAGTGATTATAACAATCGTTTTCCATTGTAGACCAATAATAACTTGCTCTCAAGATTTTATTGTCCATGGTATGCCCACTGGAATACGTCCCGAAGGAACCTTCATGGATTTCCTCTATGATCTTGTTTGCTTTGTGTCTATCCATGCATCTGAGCAAAATAGAGTCATAACTTCTCTTGTACAAAACACCTTCATTGAGGAAAAATTTGACTGCATATTTCCACAGAGTATTCTTATAAGTGGTTCGAATAACAAAAAGGGAAATCTCTACCTACATTAGCATGCATATATTATAACCTAATGTCCAACTTAAATCGAAAACGAGACAAGCAATCCTAAGGGAACATGCAAAGGTTACAACCTAATATCCAACTTGAATCGAAACGAAACAAGAAATCCTAAGGGATCATATAAAGGTCTATAGAGAAGCAAAAAAAAAAAGTGCAATTAAAAAAATCCGAGCCAAAGGCAAAACAAAATCGAGTGCGAGCTAGCAACAAACAAAGAGTCCAATGGATCTCAAAGTGGGAGTAAGGAACTCTTTCCACTTGATTTGCTCAAGCACCGACATCTAGTAACAACTCGAAGCATCAACGTCGAGCGACATGAGCTAACATTGTCGAAACGAATTACAAAGAGTGGGGGTTGGTTACGGGCCCCTGTCTTCCACTTGACCGACTCGATAACAAGAGTAAACATCGTTCGGAGCATCAACGTACAACGCGAGCTAGGAATGACACAAACGAATGTGTGGGGGTCAATTGTGGACCCTTTGTTCCACTTACTTGACTCGATATCAAGCACAAAACAAAATAGAAACAGGGGGAGTGGGATTTGCCTCTTTTGAGGCCTTTTACGCACAAGTAAACACAAATGTGGCCTCATTTTGAGGACTTTAACAGAAAAAACATCGCCTCACTTGAGGACTTTAAACAGATTTCTCACCTAAAGTAGGGACTCCCAGTCATGCATCTCTATTCCTATTTCTCATGGAAAGTAAAGTGGTAAATAATGTGGAAAAATAAACCAGAATCAGTATAATACCAAATAAACAAGAGTTTGTAGCAAGCAAGCAAAAGTAAAATAACTCTGGAAAACTTCGAGTAAGCTTCACCAAGCAATAATAAAATAGTCATAAACAATATCCAATATAAGAATCAAATATCGCAATACGAAAATGAATCACAAGCAGATAGCAACCGCGTCCAATCAAAGTCCCTGCACAAAACAAGTATACACAACCAAACAAAAATCCAAACGTTGCACGTCGCACGACAAAGGCCTCCAAATTCTTGCACAAGTCACAAAACGAGTTATAAATTAACAAGATAAAATAAAATAAGCTCAAGTATCAAAGAATAACCCAAAAGTAATAGTGAGTTGCAAAGGAACTAAATCCAAACAAGCATTGGAAACTAAAAACAAAAATCCGGGCAGCAACGTCATTATTTCATGAACCACACAAAATACCGATTTAAAATTGCACAAACTCAATTGTAAGCTCAAACGAATGCCAAGACAAGTTCAATTGATCACAAACAAACAATTAAATCACACTTGAAGCTCAAATTACAAAACCAGGAAGCACGTTATCGCTTCATGTAATTACTCAAATAACCGTGTTAAAAGCGATAAAACTCAACACCAATGGTCAACATATGAACAATTAAGCATAAACATGTATTAAATGGATATCAAATCACAATGTACATTTTGAACAGAAAACCGGACAGCATTATATCATTACATGAAATGCATAAAAAGTCAGATCAAAACTGAATAAATTTGATGCTAATGCTAAGCCAATGTCTAATTAAACTCATCTATGCAATGTTCAAGAATTAAAACCGAAGTATGCTACCGTTTATAAATCCTGGACAATAACATATTAATACCATGAACCGCACAAAATGTCGTCTTAAAACCATCGAAACTCGACACAAACATCATCCAAACATCAAAGCGACTTCACTTATGTATTAAACCACAATTAAATCACATTCCAAGTGTGTTTTCAAAATCCAGACAACACTACACCATATCACAAAACAACATAAAATATCTACCCGGAATCGCTAAAACTTGACATAAATGTCATCCAAGTAGCAAAACAAACTCAACTGAGCCATAGTCAACAACTAAATCAAGTTCCAAGTTCGTTTTCAAAATTCGGATAGCACTACACCGTATCACAAAATTATTCGGAAAATCATACCGGAAATGATTAAATTCAACATTAACCATCCATAAATGCATAAACATGCTCAATGAACCCTCAAACGATTTTTAGAAAGCATTTTGCAACATATTTACACTTTCCAGGAAGAAATACATATTTGAATCAACATTGGTCAAAACCAATTTCAACAATTGCAATTAGATGCAAAAACACACTTATCGATTCAAGTATTATTGCTAAGAAATCATAAACAAGTTGCAAACGATTAATTCACATCAAAACAATAGTTTCCGATCACAAACAATATAATTCATGAGTTGCCACAGTTAATTTAATCAAACATTTTAATGTCAGAAGAAAAAAATGAATCACCGTTTAATTCAACTCAAAACTATATCAACTCATGAATTTGACATTATTTTTGAACAAAATCCTATCAAACAAAATTGATGTACAAGTTCACTTGAACATCATCAACACAAATTATTCAACACGCAAGAATTATCGAACCCACAAAATTATCAATAATTAATCATATATCTATCCTGCTCCACATTTATTCATCAACAATATCATTTAAACTCCAATTTCAAGATCTAAATAAAATTCAAATCAAAAAGTCAATTCAAGTTTATATCAATTCCTCAATTCCACAAACAATTATCTCAAGAAATCAACACAATCAAACTCAACTTAATTCAAGTAAAATAAGGAATTACTAAATTGAAGCTTGGAATGAGGAATCAGATCAGAATCATTGGAGGGAGAGGGAGCATTGCCGGAATCTTGCACGAAGGAGGGAGTAGACCGTAGAGAGGCACGCGGTGAAGACGGAGGGGGACTCGGCCAGAAAACTCGCGTGACAGCGAAGGGGAAGCGGCCGGAGGTTCCCCGGAGTCAGAAGGCACAAAGGTGGGTGGAGGTTCACGTGGTTGCTTGCGGAAATTTGGAGAGGAAGTGATGAAGATTTGGATGAGTTTTGTTGATTTTGTGAGTTTGTGTTCTTGATGAAAAATGTGAGAGGAAGTTGAGAGAATATGAGAGAAAAAAGATGAGTTTGATTCTTAAGATGTAAAATTATGAGAGTTGTTGTGTTTGAAATTTGAAATATGAAATATATAGTATTGGCTCCAAACTTGAATTTTCAACTTATTTTGTGCACGGTGCGAGATGGAACTACAAGCTCATCACAATCAGTGTGAGATCTTGACGTGCGACTTGAAACAAAGACGTTGATGACGAAATTTATGATGCAACGCCGAAATAATGGTCTTGATACAATAAAAATTGAGCACGTTACATTACCCTGAATGGTGATAAATGCAGTGTAAAAATTCACAGTGCATATTTTTACAACTTATTTTGTGTATGCCGTGCGAACAAACCACAAGCTCATGACTTTTGGTGTAGAATCACGTTGCGAACCCTGAAGCAAAAATTTTGGCGATGCAATTTGTGACGCTGTTCCGAATGAATCACCCTGATACAATAAAAATCAAACAAGTTATGATTTTTCGAATGGCGAGAAACAGTGGACTTATTTTTCTGTATTGAAAATTTCAGCTTATTTTCGTGCGCACTTTGGGATGCGAGCCATAAACTGAAACCTTCGGAGCACAATTTGAACTCGGGCCCTGAAGCAAAGTTGAAGCTTACAAAAATTTTAATCTCACTCTTAAGGAATCATCCCAATACGATAAAAATCGAGAGAGTTACTATTTTTACAATATCAAGAAAAAGTCTAGTAGAAAACCAATTCGTAGTGAAATTTTCTCTAGTAATTCGCACTTTCGGAGATCTTCTGCAAAGAATTAACCTCTGAAACGAACATACAAATTGAATATAACATCAAGACAAATTTTTCTCCCAAGGAACCACCCAAAAACAATGAACCGGGCGAAAGTTATAAATTTATCAACATCTGTAAAACAACGGTTCAACACATTATTTTCTGAGTACTCGCACATCCGGATATTTTCCTCAAAGAATTAACTTTCGATCCGAACATGAAAGTTGAAGGAAATAATAAGACATTTCAAAATATCCAAGAGGCACTCAAAGATGATTTTCTAGTCAGAAGTTACGATTTTTTAAGCATCCGAAAACTAGTGAAACAGTAAATCCACTATAATATCATAATTTAAGTACTTTGCGCTTTAGAAAATCTTCCTTACAAAATTAGTCTTCGACCTGAACAGATGAATTGGAGAAGACCTCAAGACTCTTATAAAGACTGAAGAATCATTCCCAAACCATTTTCTGATCTCAAGTTATGAATTTCTGAGCTTGGAACACACAATATTGAATTTATGTCTGCACTGTTTCAAATCAAATGAAACGCTTGACTTTCCGCATAATTAAGAGTGTGTTGAGACACATGAGATCATGATGTGATGATGACTTGATTGGTTGTTAATTGAATAGCTTGGACCATATACGGAGTTCCTTTAAATTCGAAAAACCACGAGTTATGCTTCGCAATATTGCTTAACAGAACAATCAATTTTCACAATTCTTTGCACAAAGAAAATGCCTCGATTCCATGAGTATAGACCCAAAGAAATGCGTGTATGCATATGACGATGAAGTATAAACCAATTAGGGTTGAAAATGAAGAGGGGGAATTTTGGTGTACAACAATTTCTTAAGAGCTTCATTTGTTTTTCAATTTCTAAAACTTTAGCTTCAAGATATGAAAAAAATTATTTTATTTGAAACTATCCTCTTAAAAGCATATATGGCTTCACCACGTAGTTTTTCAAAAGCAACTTGCAATTCAGAATAATATATATTATTAAAAGATTCATGTTTAAGGTAACTTACTTTCTTTTTCTTTTGATGAGACATGAGGCAAAGGTTTGTCATCCTACCATTATTACTTCATCTTTTTCTTCTAGGCTTGCTAGAATTCGTCTTCTTGTAATGAGCCAAGAGACAAAAATTGCCAATTGATCATCATCACTTAAGCTATCATCACTTGAGGATCCATCATCGCTTTTCCAAGCAATGTAAGCTCTTTTAGGTTGCTAGACTTCTTGTTTTCACCATTTTCCTTATCTTTATTAATGAATGGACAATTTGGTTTGTAGTGACCGACCTTTTCACAAATATAGCATGAACTCCTTGATTTTTATTTCTTATTATCATCTTGCCTCAAGGAATTTGATTGTCTTCTATAGTTGATGAGACCTTTTTCGAAGTGCTTCACTCCATTCTTCTTTAGATACCTATTTCATTTTCATAGAAACAACCTCACATCTTCTTTACCCAAACAATCATCATCACTCGATCCACTATCATATTTCTCTTTAGTTGAGAACTTAGAGCTAGAAGTCACAAAAGAAATCGACTTCTTGTTTTCTCTTTTTCCTTATTCTTTTCTTTCTTAACCTTTATCTCATGCTTCTATAAGCAAATGAGCTCTTGCTTATAGTCTTCAAGCTTTCCAAACAAAGTAGTAGTGTTTAATGTTAATAGATCATTAGCTTCCTTGATTTCGGTAACCTTTGGTTGTCATTACCTATAAAGACATCTCAACACTTTGCTAGTAGCAATTTCATTAGAAACCGGCTTACGTAGTGCATTCAAGCAGTTTTTTACAAGATTAGAGAACCTCTTTTACATATCAATAATGGTTTCACCATGCTTCATATGAAATAATTTAAACTATTGATTCAAAATATTGATCCTAGCTTGTTTGGTTCCCTCATGGGAAACTTGCAATGTGTCTCACATAGTTTTAGCAGTTGTACAATGAGAAACACGGTAATATTCATTGACACCTAAAAAGAACATGATAATATTCATTGCTTTCCAATCATACAACCATAATTTCTCATCATTTGCATTGCATTGTGCTTCCGGTTTAGGTATAGTGGCACCGACCTCATTGGTCATGGTAATTTAAAATGGACCATCTTGGACGGCTTTCCACACTTTCCTTTCTATGGAATTAAGATGGATACGCGTACAATCTTTCCAATAATCATATTTTTATATGTTTAAAATAGGCGCTCTATTATACGCCCCTTTTAGTTCGAAATCTATTATCTAATAAGAGATTTCGAAACATAGAATGGACCGGAGCTCGTGATACCACTTGTTAGACAATAATCTACGATCTAGAAGGGAGTTGAATAGACCGCAAATAAAATTTTCTATTAAAAATTATGTTTTAAAAATGTTTAAATTATGGCGCGTTGAAACAAACCCAAACCGACAATCGTCTATAAGAATCGTTATTGAAAAAGACCTAATATACATTAAACCCATAGAACCAGTTTACGTATGATGAGAAAAATAACCAATATATTTCCAGCAAAGAAACTTTGAATAAACCACACTTTATCAATTAATTTCCAATGAAATAATGGGAAAAATTTAACTAAGGTAATTTGTCGAACATTTGTAGTGCAATCGATACAAACCATATTTTTTCTTTCTTTTGTTGATATTAGAAACACATTACAATCACAAAGATTGTAATCAAATCAACAAAACAGTTTATGGTATTAACCTAAGAGATTTTCTCGATGTATCGATTGCACAATCAAAGTTTTCACAATTTTCAATAAAATGTAAAGTAAAGACTGACAGAGAAAGAGAGCGACACAAGGATTTTTTTAGGCAGTTCCCTAATCGGTCTCGCTATGGGTTTGTCTGCCTCCAATTCTGTTCGAAATCGAGATAATGAAAATTAACCTTTACAAAATGTTGATACAAGATAACAAGTATAAATCAAACAAGCAAAGCCCTAAGTATGTTATTGGTTATATCTTCTTCTCTCCCCTTGATCTTGAGCTCGTCCAAGTTAACCCGATACTTCCAATTTGATCCTCCATCTCATGCTACTCCTTTGCAAGAACCCCAATTCTTTAAAGACTTCACTCGAATAAGTCCAAATTACGAATGTATCGTGACCCAAGATTTACCAATTTGATCCTCCGTATCGCGCTACTCCTTCGATCAAACCTACCATTCTTTGAAGCTTTCACTTTGTAGCGGTAGAAATGTTTAAGACTAAGCCATTGGATTGACTAGACTTGTACAGATCAAAATAAACATCACCAACGCACTTTATTGTTTCCAAAGGAATGGGAAAAAAGCGAGTAACCCAAAAAGAAGGGGAAAGATTCAAGGTAAGTGGGTTGTGTTATACCCCAAAATTTGCCCTCTCTTTTCCACAAGAAATCACAGCTTCAGACTTTTCCTGATTTTTCAGATTGGCTCAAGAATCAGTCAAACAGACTTTTTCTTATCAGTCTATCCAAGTTAGGGTTTTCATGGACTCTAGAACAGTTCAAGCAGATTATTAGGTTTTGTTTGAGTTTGGCTCAGGGTCTGATCAGGCGAACGTTTCTTTGACAATAAATCCAACATTAGGGTTTGCACGCGCATTTTCAGAAGAATTTGAATCCACAGTGTCTTAATTGACTGTCACATGGTTTTGACGTTTGTTCAAGATTTCTGTCTAAACATCTGAGATAAAAGCTGAGGCATTTGAATTGAGAATTTGCAGTGTTTGGTTTAATTAGTAAAAGGAAGGGCATATGGGCATTTGTTGTGATTGTCTGTGCATTGCTATGGTTAATTGGAGCGCCGGGTTTATTATTGATTAATGCTAAGTGGCAAGACTATAGTGTTTATTAATTATTTATTTATTCTAAGTTAGAATAGTTGGGATTTACTTCCAGTTATTTTAATTTAAGAAACTTAAATAATTAAATGGACAGTGAATTGAAAAAAGAATTAACTGACAAAGAATGATTTTTATTCATCTTTAATTGTTTGTTACAAATTATTATTTGAACACTGTAAATTTATTTACATTTTGTTTATAATAATAATGTTACAAATGGTTAAAATAAAATAAAGCTATCCTAATTATCCTAAATCTTCATCCTCTATTGCTGCTCCCCATTGCTCAATTGATTTTCATCTGCAAAAACAAAAAAAGAAAAGAAGTCAACACAGATGAAATCAAAAGCAGACAGTTAATTTAAGACTCATCATTAAAAGTGATTGGCCGGAATCAGTTGTTCGCCCTCTCTGCAAATCACAAGAAAACTCTTGGTTCACAAAGAGGGATAGAAAATGTTTGCAAGCATGTTAAACAAAATGCACAAGCTACATGGAAATATACAAGGCTGCATAAATTGTCAAACAAAGAAACAAACTGAACAGCCAAGTGAATAAGCCAACCAAGTTGCATTGTCAAACTGAAAAGCAAAGCTGTCAACAAATTGCAAACTGTACATGGCAAACTAAGTTACCAAAAGATGTCAACCAAACTAAAATGCCAAAACAAAACCAAATTGCATTGTTCAAAATGTCAACAAAGCTGTCAAACTGTCAAAAGGTTGTTAACAAATATCAAAGCAATGCAGAAAATCTGGGACAAGTACAAGATGCAGAGGAAAGAAACAATGCAAGCAACATTTCAAATTCATCATTTTCCAGCCACAATTTTTCAGAGCAAGTACAGATTTAAACAATATAATATGTTTTTTCTGTGGAGAGAGAAAAGAGAGAGAGAAGAGGCTTACAGGCTTAGGCTTAAAGGATATATAACAAACATATCAGAACAAGCAAAAGGGAGGCAGAATATCACAAAAACAGGATACCACAAACTGTATCAACACAAGCTTGTAACCAAGATATCAACAGGCCTGTTTTCCTTCAAGCCATACAAGCACATCAAGCTTCAACCTGCATAACCAGCCTAAAGCCTAAAACTTCAAACCTGTAACCAAGCCTGAAACCTGCTAACCTGTCAAACTACACAAAACCAGAAAAAAAACTTTCAAGCCTGTAACACAAGCCTTAACCTGCATAAATCTCAAACACAAGCCCTTTCAAAAACCTGTGTAAAACTATACAAAACTTGCATTCAAACTGCCTCAAAACCTGTTACATAACAGAAGCAAGAAACTCCAAGCCTGGACCTGCCTGTTTCAAAATAAACCATCAGGCCTTGCTAAGCATAAAACAAAAGCCAAACAAGCTTACAAACTGTTCAAAGCCTAAACTCAGAATCAAACAAATTCCAAACTCTCAGAACTGATGTTCATCATTGAGTAGCCAAACCAAAAAAGAAAGGAAAAAGTCAATAGCAACTAAGCAATCTCAGTTTCGATTTCATCATCATTGAGCAATCCAAACAATCTCTCAGAACCTAGGTTCATCATTGAGCAAGCATATCGAAGGCAACTCATAATCAACACCAACATTTCAACAAGCATCACAGAAGCAAGCAAAAGAGAGGAAAAGAAGCGAGCAAGCTAGGGTTTTCAGTGTTCATCACAAAATCATCAAATGGTAAAGAATACCAGGAATACCAGCAAAGCCCACATCATCATATTCCTCCGTCCGGCCGCCTGAGGATGCCCCCCTATCCATTTCTCCTCCTCCATTTCCAAAAGCCAACGAAGGTATAATTCTTCTGCCCTTTTCTTTCACACCTCACACAACAATAATAATAATAAAAGATCAGAAATTGTCAAAGATTAAAAAACATGCGAAACTTGAAACCCTAAAGCGTAAGACGGACAGAAATGGGAAATCATTACCTTACAACATCACCTTGCTTGACCATGGAGGGAGGAGGAGACGGATGGTGGCGCCTAGTGGCCATGGACGAAGAGTTCATTCAGAAAGCCTTGCTCAAGAAAGACGAAGAGGAGAAGAAGATGAGCGGCGCCGTTTGTGAAACACTGTAAACTTAACTCTGAGTAACAACGAAACGAACCCTAACAAATATTGTCAAAACCGTCTGGGCCTTGCCCCACCCAAAAGCCTAAGCCCAATAGATTCCAGGCGTGTACCCCCCCCCCCCCCCATTAACCTCTTTCACACACATTTTGGGCCCAGCTTTCCCCCTTAAGCCCATATAACCTTTTTATTCTTAACCAACACCTTTTTTTTATATAACTTAATTCTTCTTTTTATTGATAATTAATATACTAATTTCTCATATAAAAAAAATGTTGCCAATACTTTTCATTATAATTAAAAAATACATAAATATTAGATTTTATTAAGATTAAACTTTTTTTTTCTTTTATTAAAACCTTTTTTTGTTTAAATTTAAACCTTGTATAAAACATTAATAAAATACATAAAAAAATAGACTTCTTTTTTAAGGTTGAATATTCCTTTTTTTTTTAACTAAAACTTTTGTTTGTACATATTTAACAAAAACTCAAAAATAAATAATAATACTTAACAATTGCATTAGGTTAACATTTTTACTCACTTGTGTATAATCACATACACTTTCACAAATACTTTTGATACATTGCTTTTTATTCTTGTACATTGCTACATTTACATTGAGAAGGCGATTCGATTTGATTGTAAATATCATTTGGACACTACTATCCTGATAAGTCTCATCCCCATTTGTAAACATTTGTACCCCCATCCCCGGATACTTATTTGTAATAGCTTAGACTTTAAATTCCCGCAATTTATCGCTTTCTATATACCGTATAGTAATTAGGGTTTGTATGCGAAGATTCAAAATCAACCGCTAGATAACCTAATACAAAGATAAATTCATGAAAATCAATACACCAATCACACTTGCACCCCTAGGGTAATCCCGCTTGTTGCCTTCCAAAATGGGCCATGCTTGCATGTTGAGTTTCTTTGGCAAAACAAAACAAATCAAATGATCATAGTCCCTTGATGACGCTTTCAAAGTTGCCTAAACAAAATGATCATAGTCCCTTAAAGGAAAAATTGCCAAAGACACTTGGCACTATTGCATTCATGGTCTATACGATGACCCGCGCCTGTCCCGTTAACATCCTAACACAAGATTGTCCACCAAATACAATGGTGGAACGATATTGTTAAAAGGGTTAAAACATGAGAAAAATATTTGAGTAAATTTAGGGGTAGACAACTCTTAGTTACTTGATCAACTTGCAAAACACACTTGCCTACTTTCGAAACACACTTCACAAACATAACTTTCAAAACAACTTTCAAAAACATTGAAACATCTTTTCAAAAAGACACACACCTTTGTAAAACATTCGAGTAAAGAATTGTTACAACGGTTGCCTAGACAAGGCATCTTTTTCAAAACATTTTCAAACACACACACACCACCATTTTAAGCAATTGAAAATCAAGGCAAGTGATCTAAAACAAGTAACTAAGAGCCCATGGATAACCATGGATGAAAAGAGTGCTAATACCTTCCCTTTTCATAATCTACCCCCCGAACCCACGAAAACATCTCAAAAGGTTTTTCCTGTGATTTTTAACCTTTCCTTTAGGATAAAATAAAAATTCGGTGGCGACTCTTGCTAAACCGAACAAGTGCGAAAACAAACGCAAAACCTCAAGTCAGTTCTCCCACCGTATCACAGAACTGGCGACTCTGCTGGGGAAAAATTTAAAAGTGGGGTTACCTTAGGGTTTAGATCACCTTTACATACATGCTTTGATTGCTTTGATTGCTTTACTTTTTGGGTCCTTGTTTGGGTTTGTTGTAAATCCTACACCCGGATTTGGGGCACCTTCTTAGGTAAATAGCAATAAAACTGTGAGGGAAATGTGCAAGGTATACTGACATGGTTGAAGCAGTAAGCTATGTTAGTGTGACATATTTGTGAGTACCGGTAACCCTTGAGTTCAATCAAGGAGAGTACGGGGCCGCTGAGTGATGTCGTGAAGCACTAACGAACTCTTAGAACCTTACTTGACCATCTTAGCCTTTTTAGGGGTAGTGAGATGAACGACTTTGGTGTAGTCCGAAGTTGGTAGATACTCGATACTAAACTCATTGAGGGTTGTTTTCTTGGAATATTTTGGTCACCAGTTAAGTGGCTAAACCAAAACAATAAACACAGAAAATAATCCAATGATATTGAGCTCCTTAGAACCCGGTTTCTATTTTAGGACAGGATGAGCCAACTAACTTCAAGAGGGTACTTACCTACAAACCCCATGCAAGCCTAAACCTAAGGACTTGTTTGCTTTGTGTGAATATGATTACCTGTATATACACTTACTTGCTTCTGCGTACATGTACATAACATCATAACATCATACCATAGCATTTTCACTAACCATTTCAAGGATCTCGAGGGTTTTTTGATGCAGGGTCATGTTGAACCAGACGTCTACCAAAAGGGCAAGAGGTTTTATCCTCTAAACAAATGCCATCAAAGATCAAGTGCAACAACTTGAATCAGGGGCTATGACCCACTTGACATGGTGAGCTTGATTCTCGTGGAAAGACATCCACCGGTGTAAAGTTCTCCAATCAAAGATCGAAGTTCAACCTCTAACATTTTTCTTGTGTTTACCCCGAGAGATCCTTGAAAACATTGCATACATATATCATATATATCATTGCATAACAGGTTTCCCATACAGGTCTCCTTATCTTCCTACTGATTATTTCAGTAAGATGGATATGGAACAAACGGTGAAAGATCTCCAAGCTCAAAACGCTCAATTCCAGCAAATGCTTCTGGCAATGGGAAAAGGGCAAGAGGATCTGAAAGCTCTCCTTCCCAAAGACAAGAAGAAGAAGTCCAAGAAGGCAACGAACATCCTGAACTTGGGGAGAAGACCTAAAACCCAAGACCTTTCAACTCCACCCAGCATAGGGGCCAGTCTTGAAGAAGACCATAATTTGGAGATTGTTGAAGCTGACTATTCCGAGGAACAATATCCTCTCGCTGATGACAAGTACAAACAGTTGAAGGATCGCCTCAATGCTATGGAGGTTCAACAAATACCTGGCTTGGATTTAGGAGACATGGGTTTGGTTCCTAGATTGGTCATTCCGCCAAAGTTCAAAGTCCCTACCTTCGCCCTGTATGATGGAGTCTCTTGCCCTAAGATGCATCTAAAGTCTTATGTCCGCAAGATTCAACCATACACAACTGATCCAAAGCTTTGGATCCATTTCTTCCAAGAAAGCCTGGTCGGGGCTCAACTCGAGTGGTTCTATCAATTGGAGAGTTCTCGCATCCACACCTGGGAAGATTTAGCTATGGCTTTTTACAAACAGTATCAATATAATGCTGATCTTGCACCAACTCGTGTGCAATTGCAGAACATGACCATGGGTTCCGACGAGAGCTTCAAAGGATACGCTCAAAATTGGAGAGATCTGGCTGGTAGGGTGCAACCCCCTTTAACTGACAGAGAGTTGATTGACATCTTCATGGGAACTTTGACTGGGCCTTTCTTCAATCACTTAATTGGAAGCTCCTCAGCGAGTTCACCGAGCTAATACTGACCGGCGAAAGGGTCGAAGCTGGCATCAAAAGTGGAAAGATCCAAGGAGCTACACCCTCGGATACTCAGATAATTCCCTACAACGGAAAGAAAGAGTCCAATGCTGCGAACAGTCAAAAGGGTCGTCATGACCAACACGTAGGAGAAATCTTGATCTCTAATCCTACGCCTGCTCAACAAAGACAGGGGCATCAGCATAAGGAGGTCGCACCTAAGAGGCAGTTCACCAACATCAACATGTCGCTGTCTCAAGCACTGCAACACTTGTTGAAGATGAATCTGATTACATTGAGGGCTCCCCTCCGGAACCCGAATAATTCTGCTCCTACCTATCATCCCAATGAAAAGTGTACATACCACTCTGACAGTCCGGGACATGACACAAACAACTGTTGGCCTCTGAAGAACAAGATCCAAGACATGATCGATGCCAAGGAGATCGAGTTTGACCCTCCGGAGACTCTAGCATGATCACTCCTCCTATGCCAAATCATTAAGAATGTCTTTGTTTCATTTGAATTTTCAAAGTTGTAATTTCTTTTGTTATTCAAACAATTATCTATTAATGTCAAACTTTGTTTCATTAATGCATTGCATATGTTTGTCTTGAATTCATCCATTCGTTTTCACTACTCTTATGCTTTCCTTATGATATTTAACTCCTGATAAAAAGTTGTAAGCCTTTAGAGGGAGGATGACGAAACAATACCATAATCTCATACAGTATGCTTTTGAACAGACCGTGCTGATGATGTACAGGCATTTCTTTCAATTCCCAAACAATGGAGTTATAAGGAGGATAATCCCTAGTCAACCCCTTCGAGCCAAAGAAGTAGGAGTTTTCTGTGCTAAACAAATTGAAACCTTTGATTTAAACCTGGGGCAGGGTAGTCTCTCAGTTAATTCAAAAAAAAAAGATGCGCATTGAAGTCGCAAACTCTCAGTTCGTAATACAATGAACGATATCAAAAAAGAAAAGCATTCCTTTGGAATCAAAAGACAATGATGGTTCCTTATCTCATAGGCAGTCATTACCTCTCAAAAGAGAAAAGCCCACTAAGCCAAAACCTATAAAGGAGGTTTAAGAAAGTTGGGGCATCCCGCTGACTGTAATCTCGAAAACAGGAACAGTCAGGCAAAAGTTAGGGATAACAAATCGAAAGAACTAGGTCACTACAAATCCTCAAACAACAGGAAAAATGTTGCAAAAATGACTGCCTTCCCATAAATTCAACTTGTGAGAACCATCACCCAAAAAGTCGTTCCAAACTCGAATAGAGTTCGACGCACAATCAGCTGAGCTTAGGATTGAAGGACATCACGAAGAGCGGGTGGGTACAAATATACTTTGAGCCTTTATCCTTTGTTTCTTAAACCGTGAACCAAGCCACGTTACAACCCTTCAAAAGTCCTAATTGAAGCATGGGTTAGTTCGAAAGCATACTGTTTCAAAAGGTATCCTGACTCCTGTAAGGCTTTACTCTAAATCTTGTGTTGATTTTGTCTTATAAAAAGTTTTCCGCTAAAAAACACATTTTTCAAAACTTTGAGACAAGCATAAACTTTGCATTATTTGAATATCATTGTTTGCACATGGTTATTTGTTTAACAGCGAAGAAATTCATACAGCGAATGTTCGGAGGAACGAAAACTCTCTCAGTGAGAAAAATCACTTCAAAAAGGATGACACTTCCATTACAAAAATCTCCTATCAACAAGGGGGCATGACATGTCACTATCCGATTAACCTAGGACAGTCCAGTCAAGGTTTCAACAAATCTTTCAAAGTTCAGTCAACCTGGGGTAGTCCAGTCAAGATTTCAACAAATCTCTCAATTATAGATTAACTTGGGGCAAGTCTCCCTCACCATCACTTGGGGCATTCGAATGTCATTAACCAAGGTCGTTCAAAATTTCCTTCATCACCTGCTGGAAGTTACGATCATCAATATTCCTTCATCTTTTGGAGTAGTAATCATCAAGATTCCTTCATCTTTTGGAGTAGTAATCATCAAGGTTCCTTCATCTTTTGGAGTAGTAATCAAAGATTCCTTCATCTTTTGGAGTAGTAATCATCAAGGTTCCTTCATCTTTTGGAGTAGTAATCAAAGATTCCTTCATCTTTTGGAGTAGTAATCACCAAGGTCATCAAAATTCCTTCATCACCTGCTGGAAGTTACAACCACCAACAGAATAACGGACAATTGAAGCTCCTAAAAATTTGTTTCTCTCAAGAATGAATATTCTCATCCTTAAAACCTCAGAAGATTGGTATACTCCCAGTTTCTGACCGTTAACAGAATGAAGATTCTCATCACCTCAGAAGGTTGGTATACTCCAGATTTCTGACCCTTAACAAAATCAAGATCTTCATCTTCCGAGATTCCCTTCTAGAGATAGTTTAGATGTGACCCAGATTTGGCGACATTCCGAAACTTATTCCAGATTTCCTTCTAGAGATAGTTCAGATGTGACCCACATTTGGCGACATTCCGAAACTTATTCCAGATTTCCTTCTAGAGATAGTTCAGATGTGACCCAGATTTGGCGACATTCCGAAACTTATTCAAGATTTCCTTCTAGATATAGTTCAGATGTGACCCAGATTTGGCGACATTCCGAAACATATTCCAGATTTCCTTCTAGAAATAGTTCAGATGTGACCCAGATTTGGCGACATTCCGATACTTATCCCAGATCAGTACCTGCAGCAATCAAAAGATTCTTGCAATCCCCAACGGAGCTAAAACTTCCAACTATCAATCCCCAAGCAGAATGAAGACTCTCATTCTCAGTTCCTCACAGAGTATTCAAATATTCTCCAGTAAAGATCTCCTCAAGACAGGAATCCCCAGTAGATTGGCATACAACCCAAGCTCCTGATTCCCCAACAGCGGTCCCAGGACTTCTCATTTTCAACGATCAAAGGATTTTCAATCCCCTGCAGCAGTCAAGGAATTACTTTCCCCGGCAGCAGTCAAGACTCTTTTATCTCCGACCATCCAGGAGTCATCTATCCTCAGCAAGACAGCTCATCAGCTTACATGCGCATTCATCACATCCATATCATAAACATTGATATAACATACATCGCATCATGCATCATGACATTGCATACAACTAACTCTTTACCTTTTCAGGAAAGATCAGTCAACAGACAAAGATCATCATCTTCCGAGATTCTTTCTAGAAATAGTTCAGATGTGACCCAGACATGGCGACATTCTGATACTTATTCCAGATTCATCCAGATGCAGTTTTACATGGACTCATCATCAGGAAACCCTACACCGGTTCCTTCTCAAATTCAGATGCAGTTTTATACAGACTCATCATCAGGAAACCCTACACCGGTTCCTTCTCCACTTCAAGACCTCTGAAAACAGTTTACGGGTTTTCCAGACACGGATGTTAACCTATCGCTTGTTCAGATTCTTCAACCTCTGAAAACAGTTTACGGGTTCTCCAAATACGGATGTTAATCTATCACTTGTTCAGATGCAACTCTTGAAAACAGTTTACGGACGCTTCCAGATACGGAGGTTAATCTATTGCTTATTCAGACCCCAGTTCAGAGATATTCCAAAACATGGATACCTTTCTGATACTCATCCACTCACCAACGACATACAGTTCAACAAACATTTCCAGATGGCATCTCTAAGCCCATCCTCCTACCAACGACTTCCAGATGGCATCTCTAAGCCCATCCCCCGACAAGATTCTGTCACATCCCTAGATGGCATCTCTAAGCCCATCACCAAATGGCATCTTTAAGCCCATTCCCTCTACCATCACATCACCGAGTGCAAATTGTTTGGGCACTCTAGTGTCCAATCTCCTTTTACCTTCGAGTCACGAAAGGCAAACTTGCCAATCTAACTCTTCAGGTTCAAGAAGATTGAACAGGGGCAATTGTTGTACCCCAAAATTTGCCCTCTCTTTTCCACAAGAAATCACAGCTTCAGACTTTTCCTGATTTTTCAGATTGGCTTAAGAATCAGTCAAACAGACTTTTTCTTATCAGTCTATCCAAATTAGGGTTTTCATGGACTCTAGAACAGTTCAAGCAGATTATTAGGTTTTGTTTGAGTTTGGCTCAGGGTCTGATCAGGCGAACGTTTCTTTGACAATAAATCCAACATTAGGGTTTGCACGCGCATTTTCAGAAGAATTTGAATCCACAGTGTCTTAATTGACTGTCACATGGTTTTGACGTTTGTTCAAGATTTCTGTCTAAACATCTGAGATAAAAGCTAAGGCATTTGAATTGAGAATTTGCAGTGTTTGGTTTAATCAGTAAAAGGAAGGGCATATGGGCATTTGTTGTGATTGACTGTGCATTGCTATGGTTAATTGGAGCGTTGGGTTTATTATTGATTAATGCTAAGTGGCAAGACTATAGTGTTTATTAATTATTTATTTATTCTAAGTTAGAATAGTTGGGATTTACTTCCAGTTATTTTAATTTAAGAAACTTAAATAATTAAATGGACAGTGAATTGAAAAAAGAATTAACTGACAAAGAAGGATTTTTATTCATCTTTAATTGTTTGTTACAAATTATTATTTGAACACTGTAAATTTATTTACATTTTGTTTACAATAATAATGTTACAAATGGTTAAAATAAAATAAAGCTATCCTAATTATCCTAAATCTTCATCCTCTATTGCTGCTCCTCATTGCTCAATTGATTTTCATCTGCAAAAACAAAAAAAGAAAAGAAGTCAACACAGATGAAATCAAAAGCAGACAGTTAATTTAAGACTCATCATTAAAAGTGATTGGCCGGAATCAGTTGTTCGCCCTCTCTGCAAATCACAAGAAAACTCTTGGTTCACAAAGAGGGATAGAAAATGTTTGCAAGCATGTTAAACAAAATGCACAAGCTACATGGAAATATACAAGGCTGCATAAATTGTCAAACAAAGAAACAAACTGAACAGCCAAGTGAATAAGCCAACCAAGTTGCATTGTTAAACTGAAAAGCAAAGCTGTCAACAAATTGCAAACTGTACATGGCAAACTAAGTTACCAAAAGATGTCAACCAAACTGAAATGCCAAAACAAAACCAAATTGCATTATTCAAAATGTCAACAAAGTTTTCAAACTGTCAAAAGGCTGTTAACAAATATCAAAGCAATGCAAAAAATCTGGGACAAGTACAAGATGTAGAGGAAAGAAACAATGCAAGCAACATTTCAAATTCATCATTTTCCAGCCACACTTTTTCAGAGCAAGTACAGATTTAAACAATATAATATGTTTTTTTCTGTGGAGAGAGAAAAGAGAGAGAGAAGAGGCTTACAGGCTTAGGCTTAAAGGATATATAAAAAACATATCAGAACAAGCAAAAGGGAGGCAGAATATCACAAAAACAGGATACCACAAACTGTATCAACACAAGCTTGTAACCAAGATATCAACAGGCCTATTTTCCTCCAAGCCATACAAGCACATCAAGCTTCAACCTGCATAACCAGCCTAAAGCCTAAAACTTCAAACCTGTAACCAAGCCTGAAGCCTGCTAACCTGTCAAACTACACAAAACCAGAAAAAACTTTCAAGCCTGTAACACAAGCCTTAACCTGCATAAATCTCAAACACAAGCCCTTTCAAAAACCTGTGTAAAACTATACAAAACTTGCATTCAAACTGCCTCAAAACCTGTTACATAACAGAAGCAAGAAACTCTAAGCCTGGACCTGCCTGTTTCAAAACAAACCCTCGGGCCTTGCTAAGCATAAAACAAAAGCCAAACAAGCTTACAAACTGTTCAAAGCCTAAACTCAGAATCAAACAAATTCCAAACTCTCAGAACTGATGTTCATCATTGAGTAGCCAAACCAAAAAAGATAGGAAAAAGTCAATAGCAACTAAGCAATCTCAGTTTCAATTTCATCATCATTGAGCAATCCAAACAATCTCTCAGAACCTAGGTTCATCATTGAGCAAGCATATCGAAGGCAACTCAGAATCAACATCAACATTTCAACAAGCATCACAGAAGCAAGCAAAAGAGAGGAAAAGAAGCGAGCAAGCTAGGGTTTTCAGTGTTCATCACAAAACCATCAAAAGGTAAATAATACCAGGAATACCAGCAAAGCCCACAGCATCATATTCCTCCGTCCGACCGCCTGAGGACGCCCCCCTATCCATTTCTCCTCCTCCATTTCCAAAAGCCAACGAAGGTATAATTCTTCTGCCCTTTTCTTTCACACCTCACACAACAATAATAATAATCAAAGATCAGAAATTGTCAAAGATTAAAAAACATGCGAAACTTGAAACCCTAAAGCGTAAGACGGACAGAAATGGGAAATCATTACCTTACAACATCGCCTTGCTTGACCATGGAGGGAAGAGGAGACGGATGGTGGCGCCTAGTGGCCATGGACGAAGAGTTCGTTCAGAAAGCCTTGCTCAGGAAATACGAAGAGGAGAAGAAGATGAGCGGCGCCGTTTGTGAAACACTGTAAACCTAACTCTGAGTAACAACAAAACGAACCCTAACAAATATTGTCAAAACCGTCTGGGCCTTGCCCCATCCAAAATCCTAAGCCCAATAGATTCCAGGCGTGTACCCCCCCCCCCCCCCATTAACCTCTTTCACACACATTTTGGGCCCAGCTTTCCCCCTTAAGCCCATATAACCTTTTTATTCTTAACCAACACCTTTTTTTTATATAACTTAATTCTTCTTTTTATTGATAATTAATATACTAATTTCTCATATAAAAAAAATATTGCCAATAATTTTCATTATAATTAAAAAAAACATAAATATTAGATTTTATTAAAATTAAACATTTTTTTTCTTTTATTAAAACCTTTTTTTGTTTAAATTTAAACCTTGTATAAAACATTAATAAAATACATAAAAAAATAGACTTCTTTTTTTAAGGTTGAATATTCCTTTTTTTTTAACTAAAACTTTTGTTTGTACATATTTAACAAAAACTCAAAAATAAATAATAATACTTAACAATTGCATTAGGTTAACATTTTTACTCACTTGTAAATAATCACATACACTTTCACAAATACTTTTGATACATTTCTTTTTATTCTTGTACATTGCCACATTTACATTGAGAAGGCGATTCGATTTGGTTGTAAATATCATTTGGACACTACTATCCTGATAAGTCTCATCCCCATTTGTAAATATTTGTACCCTCATCCCCGGATACTTATTTGTAATAGCTTAGACTTTAAATTCCCGCAATTTATCACTTTCTATATACCGTATAGTAATTAGGGTTTGTATGCGAAGATTCAAAATCAATCGCTAGATATCCTAATACAAAGATAAATGCATGAAAATCAATACACCAATCACACTTGCACCCCTAGGGTAATCCCGCTTGTTGCCTTCCAAAATGGGCCATGCTTGCATGTTGAGTTTCTTTGGCAAAACAAAACAAATCAAATGATCATAGTCCCTTGATGACGCTTTCGAAGTTTCCTAAACAAAATGATCATAGTCCCTTAAAGGAAAAATTGCCAAAGACACTTGGCACTATTGCATTCATGGTCTATACGATGACCCGCGCCTGTCCCGTTAACATCCTAACACAAGATTGTCCACCAAATACAATGGTGGAACGATATTGTTAAAAGGGTTAAAACATGAGAAAAATCTTTGAGTAAATTTAGGGGTAGACAACTCTTA
Source organism: Vicia faba (assembly GCA_948472305.1). Taxonomy (NCBI): domain Eukaryota; kingdom Viridiplantae; phylum Streptophyta; class Magnoliopsida; order Fabales; family Fabaceae; genus Vicia; species Vicia faba. The sequence goes on from OX451736.1 coordinate 781,658,226, forward strand.
GTTACTTGATCAACTTGCAAAACACACTTGCCTACTTTCGAAACACACTTCACAAACACAACTTTCAAAACAACTTTCAAAAACATTGAAACATCTTTTCAAAAAGACACACACCTTTGTAAAACATTCGAGTAAAGAATTATTACAACGGTTGCCTAGACAAGGCATCTTTTTCAAAACATTTTCAAACACACACACACACCACCATTTCAAGCAATTGAAAATCAAGGCAAGTGATCTAAAACAAGTAACTAAGAGCCCATGGATAACCATGGATGAAAAGGGTGCTAATACCTTCCCTTTTCATAATCTACCCCACGAACCCACGAAAACATCTCAAAAGGTTTTTCCTGTGCTTTTTAACCTTTCCTTTAGGATAAAATAAAAAGTCGGTGGCGACTCTTGCTAAACCGAACAAGTGCAAAAACAAACGCAAAACCTCAAGTCAGTTCTCCCACCGTATCACAGGTTGGTTATGAAAAGGAAAAATATTAGCACCCTAAACATCTATGGTACTCCGTAGGAACCTCTTTGAAAAATCTGTATATTTTGGCTATAAAATGTTGTATAAAAAATAGATGGTGAAAGTGAGAAAAGAAATATATTTTTTATGATTTTTGCATCTGCCGCGGTTGCGATCCTTTAGTGCCTACGTACCACCTTTCGTGCAATGGGGGATCAGGGTACATGTAGTTCACCTTTAAAAAATTTAAAACACAAGTGTGTTGATTAATTTTAAGAGATAAGACATCATCGTCATTGTCCGTGTGGAAAACATACTTACTACCCACAATCATGAGAAAGGAGAATTTGCATCATCTCAAAGTGGAAGATATTGCTTGGATTTTAAAATAAACAATGCCTCACTCAACATCCAAGTGGAAAATATCTCTCTTCACTACATATTATAGAAGTATAGTTGTTTGCATCACTACAAGGATTGACATGAGTCTAATCTTTTGGGAAAGGTTTTAAAATAAAATGCCAAAGTGATAAAATGGTTTGAAATGAGATTGATTGACTTTTAGTCTTCTCACAAAAAAGGTCAAGGTTTTATTAAATTGATTGGAGTTTATTTATGAAAAATGTTTTGAAAATGCATGGACCTAATTCCAAGTTTATTATGAAAGTGGTTCAAGTTTAGAAACAAGAAGAGTTTTCAAAAGGAGGGAGATGATTTTTTAAATTAAAGAAGATGGGAGGAGAAGAAGGGACTATCATAAAGCATAAGGTAAAAGCTAGGGATAAGAACCATCTAACCAACAAGAAGCCGATACTTGACATTATAAGTCAAGATAGAATTCCCATTCTTTGGATTGAAACCAAGCAAGCAGAGATACTAGACCTCTTGAGAGAACCAAACTTAAAATGTATTAAGTCTTCAATAAAATTGGAAAAAGTAACGGCTGTATATGGGTGAATTCCATATTACAAACAAATTATGTAATCACATTAACCTACACACAAAACAAACAAACAACCCAATGTCTTGAGGTAAACCTCAAGAACTCCAGACAAAATATCAATTAAGGTCACAAAGTCTCCAACATAGGCCAAGGTTTCTAATCCTAAGTCCAAGAAGTCCAATACTCCATAATGCCAAGGATAGTAACCAAATAGTCCAAGTATCATTAAAGTTTTTTATGGCTCGTGTTGATTATTAAGTATCTTAAAAAGAAAAGAAAAGCTCAAGTGAGCAAAATAAAAATGATAAGAATATAAAGGGGCTCAAGTGAGCAAATATGAAAAATAGCATGAAATGAAATGCTTAAAGTAAATGGTGTATAAATAAAAGGGCATATAATATAAACACAAGATAAAGTTAATTATTAGTAATTAGTGGTTAGTTGGATGACCATCTTGAAACTTGCATTTGGAACTCATTAGACGATTGGTAGAATCAAAGCCTCCACACAACAAGTTGCATTTACTTTTTGTCAAGTATATCATCCATTTGGGAATTCTCACAAGTACCATTTAATGATCAACGATATTTAAGTGATTCGTGTTGACCAAAAGTGATGTAGATCCATTAGAGGATTGGTAGAACCAAAGCCTCCACACAATGAATCTCAAGGTTATTGGATCAAAGAGACCAAATTAACATACTTGGGCTTGCAAATATAGGTTTGGGCCACGAATAATCATTTATTCGAATCAGGACAAAATTTAGCGTTATCTTAAACAATCGTAAGTGGACTTATATAGAAGTCACACCTATTTTGAGGTTGGTCAATAGCAATCTATTCACCATTTATTTTGAGACATGATATAGAGACCATGCTCCAATAACACTTAGTGCAATAAGAAAGGGATGAGATGAAGAAGGGTGGGGGAAAATATAAAAACCACATTTGAATTAAATTTTAATCAAAATATTATTAAAATCATTCATCCATTTTTATGGAGTTAAACTCAACACCATGGATCCATTGATGTTAACAAAGTTCATGATCAAAAATTCAACCCAAGATCAGCCAGAAAATAATCACAAAATAATAATACATTTATTATATACATTAAAAAGGGTTTTAAAATGTTTTAAAATAGAAAATAAAAGAGAAAAATATCAACCATGTTCAAATTAATCAAGAAATAATAAGTAAGACAATAGAAAAATCAGAGATGAACTCAAATATTTTTGTAAAATTTTTGGTAATTTTTTAAAGTCAGAAACTATTTTTAAACTAATTAAAATTGCTCAAACAAATAGAAAATAGATCAAAAATAGTAAACATCAATATAAAATTCCATAAAATTTTCAAAAACTCTGAAATATGTAAAATGATATTTATGAATTTTTTTAGAATTAAAAGTTGTCAGAAAATATTTTTAAAGTAATTAAAAGGAAGAAAATAATGCAAAAAATATAAAAAAAATATCAAATGTCAAAATAAAAATGTGAAAAAATAGTCATGAGATCAGAAATAATTCAAAGTATTTTTGTGATTTATTTCATAATTTTTGGATAAAAATAAAAGAATTATGAATTTTTGAAAATTAAATCAATTAAATTATAAAATCAGAAAATAAAATAAAATCAAAAAGATGTGGGCCATCAGATCATAGTCAAAACGTGTTAGTAAGTTGATCCAATGGACCAGACGCGCTGTACTTGATATGGACGTTAGTGAGATATACATATGATCAGAAAAAGGGCAACCAATGAAAATAAAACGTTTGACACGCTATCATTGGCTGAGACGAGACATGTCATCGTCTTCAACCTCCAGACACCCTGCAACGGAGATTTTGTGAGATCCTTCAAATGGAAAAATTAGGATCCCAGACTAGTATCATTAAATTCGTCTCTTCAAGACGATCCTTACACCACCATCGCACCAAATTTATATAAGGTATGCAAAGAGATATGAATCAAAAACCAAGAAAATAGAGAGCACCTTCAATTTGAGATTTCTCTCTCAATTCTCAGTGGATTTAAAAATTTTAAGAAGCACAAGAATAAGGAGAAAGAGTAGAATAAGTTAGTGCTTTATTTGGATCCAAATGGTGGAGAATTCTACCTTTTCGAAGTTCAAGAAAGAAACTCTGAAACTGGACTTATGTAGCTTGAATTATGGCTCTTTTTGCTTGGTTTAAGTGCTGAAGAGTTTGTATGATACTGAAGGATGATGAATGTGAAAAGAAGTTTGGAAGAAAAGGCTTGAATCTCATAAACTGATTTCAAAAATTTAAAGTTCATGTGAGATTTTGACAGAGTGTATTTGGCTCTCAAAGCTTGATGAAATGAATGAGGGATGACCCTATATTTATAGGGAATCAAATGGAGAATTTTTTTTATTAATAACCAAGTATTAAAAAAATATTTCGCAAATAACCGGGTTTCGGAAAAAATTACGCAAATAACCATGTTTGAGATGGCTCCACAAAGGAGGAGCCATCTCATTTGGCGCATGCACCTAGGGTTTTGCCCTAGGCGCCATCTCACTTGGCGCCTCCATTGGCTTTTAGCCAAGTGAGATGGCACATGCTCCTTAAAAAGGAGAGGAGGCGCCATCTCACTTGGCGCCTAGGGCAAAACTAGGGTTTTTTGCTGTTTTATAAATAATTCGTCCGTTTCTTTGAAATTTCTCACACTTTCTCGCACTGTATTTTTATTTTGTACTCCCTTATTTACGTAATGACGTCGCCTATGATTTTTAGCAGAGATGGTTACGTTATATTCTCGGCCACGAAACCTGCGATGAAAATGAAATTCTGGCACATTCACTCCATGGAGCGTCTGAAGCGGGAGTTGATGCGGTGGCTAGATGGAGACATCGTCGAGGGGGAAAAAATTCGAAGGATCCAGCGAAAACGAACAACAACCTCGTATGCGACATGAAGACCTAATGTGTGGTTGGAGGAAGTCAAAACAGACAGTGATGTAATGATGATGATGCATGGGTCAGATGAAATTGTGTTAACAGTTGTAATTTCCTAGATTGATTATCGTTAATCATTGTTGTACGCAAAAACCCTAATGTAATTTCCTATATTGAATTTCTTAAATTGTGTGAACAGTTTTATTAACGGAAAACCCATAATGTTTACAACACAAATATTGAAAAGATTTATTGTATTACAAAATTTATGTGGTCGAGCCAGACGCCCGATTCGGACAGTTTTTGCGATTGTGTCCGACCTGACGGCATAAACCACACTTTCTTTCCAACCTGTCAAGATCGTCCATTTCTGTTGTTATGCGCCTGCTTTTGGGACGACCCTTCTTGTTCCTTCGCATTTGGTCATTGTGCCAAACTATATCACCGTTGTATTCAGGCCAATAGTTTGGTTTTGCCACCAAAGGAAAGTTGTTGTTGTAAACAGTGAGCAACGTTTCAGATTTATAAACGTTTGAGAGCAGTTGAAGCGCATCTTGATGGGTATGCGCACAAGCGGCAATGACATGAGAGCAAGGCATACGAAAAGCTTGAAACCTACCACAATCGCACCATTGAGAAGGTAAAATGACCCTGTATTCCTGTCTTGCCAGGCCTTCATTGTGGTCAATTGTCTCTTTCACAATGAAGTTGTGGCTATGGCGGTCAAACCGTGTAACCATGTGAGTGTTGGCTTTAGCACTTTCAGCCTTAATGTATTTCATACAGCTTTCACTCCATAGTTGTCCTGATTGCAAGACCGAATACCACATTTCACCTCTTTTGGCAAATAACGCAGCCATCCTAAAATACGTGGATTTCACCAAGGCAGTGATGGGGAGGTTTCGTATGCCCTTGAATACCCCATTCATTGATTCAATAAGATTTGTTGTCATATGCCCCCATCTTTGGCCATTGTCGTATGACCTAGTCCACTTTTCGACCGGTATGTTGTCGATCCACGTACCGGCTTCTGGGTTAGACAAACGGATCTCGTTGCGGTAATATTTGAATGTGGGCTGTGTCAGTGCGTATCCCGCATTCATCACCGCTTTCCTCAAAATTTTGTCCTTGACCTCCCTCGAGAAATTCTGGACGATATGCCTGATGCAATAGACATGCGTAGAAGGAGGGTCATGCCAACCATTTGCCGGATTATTATAGGCACTTTCAATGGAGGCATGTCTGTCCGAGATCAAACATAGATCTGGTTGAGGAGCCACGTGTGTACGAAGATTTTTCAGGAAAAAGCTCCAAGCACCACCGGTCTCCCCCTCGACAAGGGCAAACGCAACGGGGAAAATGTTATTGTTGCCATCTTGTGCAACTGCCATCAAAAGAGTGCCTTTGTACTTCCCATACAACCAAGTCCCGTCTATTTGTAGAATTGGTTTACATGATGCAAACCCTGTGATGCATGGTTGAAATGCCCAAAAGACGCGACTGAATATTCCGTTGCCATGTAGAACACTACCATCTTGGGCGTACGCGGGCAATGTTTCCAGAACATAAACACTACCTGGAGAATATGTCTTTAGTGCATTGAGGTAGCGGGGAAGTTCTCGGTATGACTCCTCCCAGTTTCCATACACCCTTTCAATCGCCTTAGTCTTTGCTAACCACGCCTTACGGTAAGACGGAGTGTAGTTAAAAACTGTGGTGATGTGGGAGATGATTGTTTTCACCTTCAAAGAAGGGTCGTTGCTCACCAGGGGTAGGATTTCTTGACAGATTAGATCATGGTTGAGTTTTCGGTGGTCTTGTGATTGAGTGGAACTTACACAAGTATGGGTTGTCATGGAACCTATGACCCAGCAGTCACCCCTTAGTCTGTATGAAGCGGTCAGCTTGAACATGCAGTCAGGGTGGACACACTTGATCTTGTACCTTTCCGGGTTTACACGATCCACCTTATAATCAACCGAGTTGAGCATGTGAAATTTTTTGATGGCCCTTATGCATTCCTCTCTATTACGAAACTTGTCCTTCTCTTTTAAATTTTCATCTGATTGCATATACGGTTGGAAAAACAAGTCCGTAGAAGGTTCATCTCCGCCCATGTTGAAGTTTGTCATGTGCGTAGGTGGTGTGTAGATTTTGTCGGTAGGAATACTTGGGATGCCATCATCGTCAGAATCGTCGTTCACCATTTCATCGAACTCTAACTCGTTATCTTCTTCTTCATCATCAACTGCATCCACCTCGTCTTGCTCATTCTCCAAAGGATCAACCTCCTGTGTCACCGGAGGCTCTACCTCCTGTGTGACCGGAGGCTCTTGAAACAGAACGTACAACTCAATAGAGTCGTTTCCAGAATAGACATGGCTGGAAATCATGTTCTGGAAATCCTCGTCATCTTGAATTGCAACCTTATAAAATATGACTTGGTTGTTTCCAAAAAAGACTGGACTCTGATAAAATATCTGGGATATCGGGCCTCGTTCAAGTTTGGCCTCCAATCTTTTCTTAAAGTAGGAGAAATTTGCTTTCCCGTTTAAGAGAAATCGGACATTGTCGGTGTTTCTAAACAAAAACCCAACTGTGGGACACATGTATGTCTCACCGTTGAAATGTGCTTTGACAACAAATTGTGGTGAAGAGGCCATTGTGTAGAATTGTTTTAGGTATGAAGGTGGGAATGTTTTGGGTTTATTGATTATATGAAGGTATGAATGCTGGAATGTTTGAAGGTTAGATGACTGATTCGAAGGTTGGAAAATTTTACAGTTTATGTGAATGAATGTTATGTTCAACCTAAGGCAAAATATTTCAATTAAGTAAGTGATGCAACCCCCCAAGGCTGCCAATAATATTACATGCATGGGCTTATGCTGCCACCTAGCCTGGCCCTATAATACACACATTAATGTTTTGTCTAAGCCTGCCACCCGTCTACTCCAATGGCCTTGCATGCAACAGAGAAAGGAATCCCAAAGGTTGTCACGTAGCCTGAGCCAATGCTGTAAAACGTGACACCTCTTATTCGCCAAATGGGGTGGCGACACCATTCATTTTTGTACTATTTCGCCAAGTGAGATGGCGCCTCCCTTACTGTCCAATAATATTACATGCATGGGCTTATGCTGCCACCTAGCCTGGCCCTATAATACACACATTAATGTTTTGTCTAAGCCTGCCACCCGTCTACTCCAATGGCCTTGCATGCAACAGAGAAAGGAATCCCAAAGGCTGTCACGTAGCCTGAGCCAATGTTGTAAAACGTGACACCTCTTATTCGCCAAATGGGGTGGCGACACCATTCATTTTTGTACTATTTCGCCAAGTGAGATGGCGCCTCCCTTACTGTCCAATCGTGATACATGCATGGGCTTATGCTGCCACCTAGCCTGGCCCTATAATACACACATTAATGTTTTGTCTAAGCCTGCCACCCGTCTACTCCAATGGCCTTGCATGCAACAAAGAAAGGAATCCCAAAGGCTGTCACGTAGCCTGAGCCAATGCTGTAAAACGTGACACCTCTTATTCGCCAAATGGGGTGGCGACACCATTCATTTTTGTACTATTTCGCCAAGTGAGATGGCGCCTCCCTTACTGTCCAATCGTGATACATGCATGGGCTTATGCTGCCACCTAGCCTGGCCCTATAATACACACATTAATGTTTTGTCTAAGCCTGCCACCCGTCTACTCCAATGGCCTTGCATGCAACAGAGAAAGGAATCCCAAAGGCTGTCACGTAGCCTGAGCCAATGCTGTAAAACGTGACACCTCTTATTCGCCAAATGGGGTGGCGACACCATTCATTTTTGTACTATTTCGCCAAGTGAGATGGCGCCTCCCTTACTGTCCAATCGTGATACATGCATGGGCTGCCACCTAGCCTGCAAGAGTGACACCTTACATTATTTGTAAATGCATGCATGCATATGTGTAACTCCCTAAGCATGCAAATGTGACACCTCGCAGGCATGCAACCACTACATCAAAATTATTTGCCTATAAATACATACCTTATGAAACATCTCTCACACCCACACAACTCTCACTCTCTGCTACGAAATATTTCTTAAGTCTATCATACTCTCTATTTCTTCCTAAGTCTTTCATTCTCTCAAGCGTTCTGAAGAATGGCCCTTCTAACAATGGGAGAAACTCACAGAGGCACAAGGGAAAACATTGCTGCATTTGTAAGTCTCTTCTTTGGTTATACATTTTCATACTTTAAAAAACGTGTTGTTCATCTTAATTAATCTTACTCTTGTTTAATTATGATCTCAGGATACACAAAGATTCAGAATCCGTTCGCACAAATACCTGGCTCCCGACCCTTTCATCGTCCCTTATCTGGAATATGCAGGTTTTGGACACGTGATAAAGATCTCCAACTGCACCATTGACTCCAAATTCATCCTTGCAATGTTGGAGAGGTGGAGACCGGAGACCCATACATTTCACCTACCAATAGGTGAATGTACCATCACTCTCGAAGATGTGTACATGCTACTGGGCCTCCCTATTGACGGTAAAGCGGTGAACGAGTCGGTTCAACAACCCAACTCACAGTGTGAGGAACTGTTAGGTAGGGACATGGTAGAAGGTGGTGGAGCAAGAGGGCAGGGAATACTACTCACTGACCTGAAACGGCATTATGCAAGTATGGAATTAAATGAAAATTCCTCAGAGAATGACCGAGTAGTAAAAGCCCGAACTTATATTATGATACTTTTTGGTACTTTTTTATTTCCCGAAAGTACGGGAAATAGTGTAAATTTCATGTACTTACATTTACTAACAAATTTTGATAAAACTAGAAAATTTAGTTGGGGTTCTGCAGTATTAGCCCACCTGTACAGTTCCTTGTGCAAAAACGCAGTCAAGGAAAAATGTACATTTTATGGGTGCGCATTTTTACTACAAGCCTGGGGTTGGTGGAGGATGGAGTCCTTAAACCCCATCAACAACAACACTTTTGGTTTCCCTTACGCAACAAAGTAAGTCATTAAGTTATAGCATTTATAACTATTCTTCTCTTTCCAAAATATATGCTAAAAATAACATGTTTCTCATTTCCTATAGGTACTGCGTGAGGGGTATGGATTACGGCAAGAATCCCAGATTCAATGTCGCACTCTACCGGAATCTGTTGGATCACTTAGGCCCAGATGACGTAAGTCGTAGCTTTTAACTTTTGTTCATTTTAATTATTTATACATTACTTTTGCGCTTACCTGATTTAAATTTTATCGCAGTTCGTCTGGAGACCATATTTGGGTTTGGACCATTCTCCAAATCCAGAGGATGCAGCAACTTGGACTGCAAAGACTGCACTCATTCGGTTCAACATTGTGGAGATGCACCACAGCGACCGTGTGAAGATGCAGTTCGGAATGATCCAAGACATACCAAGTGATCCAACAGATTTGTCCCCCTGGCATCTAAAAAGGGTCGACGCCCAGTGGAATCTAACCAACTGGAAAGACTTTGCTCCAGAATGGTGTAAAATGTGGCAAAGGCGTCACCGCTACATCTTGCAATCCCCTATTTTCCTTACTCAAGGTAACATGCGACACACCGATCAATATATGTCGTGGTACAGGTCGGTTAGTAACCCAGATATGCACGTGTCTCATCCGAGGTACTTGGTTGACCCACGCACACAATGGGCACAACCCTCGATTCCCCACCAACAAACCCAAAATCCATCAACCTCAAACCAACCCCCTAGAAGAAACAGACCAACAAACACACAACCATATTCCCCACCACAACACAACTACAACCAAATGCCGTACTACCAACCACAGTCACCGCCAAACTACCAATACCCAGATATCCCTCAAACCCAACCACAATACCAACCCCAATACCAGCAAACCCACATACCCCATACACAATTTCAGTCTTCCACATATCCCAATATGGGGCCCTCAACATCCAGCCTTAGCCCTGATATGGGAATGTCAGAAGATTATGACGAACCCGACCAAACCTACCATCAACCACCATATCACCAAACAACCCAACATCCACAGTACCAAACACCCCAAGATCCATTTCCTTTATACCCCCCATACTCAGACGACCAATGCTACCGACCAACCATGGAACCCCACCCACCGCCAACACGACCAAACTTCGAGGGTATGGGTAACCGACTGTACCAGAGCGGATCTTCGAGATATGGAGATCTTACTGATTTTATGGATTCGGATCGCATTGACTTCGCTGGGCCATCGACCTTGCCGCAACAGGAAACGAGACGGCACCCAGCAAGAGAAAGGCGAGGACGGGGATGCGGAACTGGGGGTCATTACCGGGTTCCTGGGGATCATTGATGTATCTTTTTTTTTCCAGTATTTTTTGTATCTTTTTTTTTACTGTTATTTCAATGTAAAACAGTTCAATGTAATTATTTTTTATCAAAAAAAAAATCAATTTTGTTTATCTCTGTCTAATACGCAACGCGCAGGAAAGAAAAAAAAAATTTTTTTTTTGACCTAGCTTTGTACATAGGCGCCATCTCACTTGGCTTAGGGCTTGCCATTTGCCCTTAGGCGCCAAATGAGATGGCGCCTCCCTTATAAAAAGAGGAGGATGCGCCAAATGAGATGGCTCCTCCTTTATGGAGCCATCTCAAACATGGTTATTTGCGTAATTTTTTCCGAAACCCGGTTATTCGCGAAATATTTTTTTAATACTTGGTTATTAATAAAAAAAATTCTCAAATGGAATGTTCAAGCGTGTGAAATGATGAAGTTTGGAGGGAAATCATGTGAACCTGATACACGAGCAAGGTGTGATCTGTTTTGCATCAAAACTCATCCAATCCTTGCATTTTAAGGCTCTAATCCACTTTGGAAACTTGGTTAAACATGTTTAGATCACAAATACGTGCTAATTTCATGTTTAGAAGCCAAAACATAAATTTCAAATTCTGACTTATGAAGAAACTTCAGTTCCAAGTTACCAAGTTCAATCCAATGGCATTCTCAGCTCAAGGAGTCTTAAGGCATGATTCTTGATGCTTTAGAAAGATGAGATTACAAGCTTTGCAATGGAAAAAGAATGGAATCAAATGGATGTTTTATCTGAAAGTTGCAATGAGTCAAAGTTGGGGAAAAAAGGTTGACTTTTCATACTTAGAAATATTTCATATTTTTCTTCAAAAGTGACCTATAATGTTTTGCATCCAAACATGGCCTTCCACTTGGAAATTGCTCTTGACCAAAAAAAGATGGCATGAAATATACCTCTTGAATGATATTTTGAGACTTGAACCATTCAAAATCTCCAAAAATTGAGAGAGTTATGAATTGTTCAAGTTGGCAAAAAATCATGAAATGACCTATAATCTTTTGTATCCTTAGGGCATCTTCCATCCATTTTCTCACTTTGCACATAAAAGAAGGCAAAAAGTTCACATGCTCAACATCACTGTGGAAAAATAATGGGTTCAAGGTGATAACAATTGACCAAGTTATGATCATTTGAAGTTACACTTGAGAAATTGGGGGTTCATCTAGAGGACTTGTAATCTTTCTTCAACATTAAGTTTCTTCCACATGAAAACTCATTGAAACTTTTGAAGTGATTTGTTGATAACCATTTTAAGAGAAGTATGTCTTTGGAATCACTCAAAAATACCAAAAGATGAGCAAGATATACTTCTTTGAAGTTCAAAACCATAGCTCCTAGATCAAGAAAATGCTTTGAGGAACTTTGACAATTTTCGACAAACTTCTTATACCAACACTTTTTCTTTGTTAATAGAAGTTGTTGAGGATGATAATGAGAACTCATAGCAACCAAAACCACTTCCATATCTTGATAATTGAGAGAAATGTGCACTTGTGACCAATGGGAACAAGGCCTTGTCCAACCATGACAACTTCTTCAATCAACCCCTTGTACTTTTGAATCAATCTTGATAAATTTGAAATATGGTGAACCAAAATGAACCTTCCCATGCCATTTCTTCCAAAATAACTTCAATGGTGAGGTTTGAATTTCTCAAACTTTAATGACTAGGGCATGAAAATAAACTCATGAACCTATGGATCAGCTTGCTAAGCCACACTGCCTTTACCTACATTATTAACAAGACAAACCAAAATTGCATTTTGTTAATTAGAAATAAAGTCAAAACAAAACATGCATAATCACAAAAGAAAAACAAGTCAAGGTGCTTGGTGATCTCTCAAAGAGCAAAGATAAAGATATGGAGGAGAACCAAAAGCCCTAATGTGATCTTGTTGTGATTGAATCAACATGGTATGATGAAGGGATCTTAGGGGGGGAAATTGGGGTACAACAGCTGCCCTTATTTAAGTTTCTTCTATCCGGAGATATGAAGGTTAAAAATCTTCATGTCGACGCGATCGAAGATACTTAAATATAAAACAAACCCTATTTTTGGCCCTAAGATGCCATGCAATACTTATGAGCATGAATGCATATGAACAAATTCAAAGAGACACAAAACACCACTGGGGATGTAGCAAAGAAAATAAAGATCAAAAGAGAAACCTGACCAGGAAAATAAATCACTGGTGAATCAAAAAGACCTGACTCATAGAGGATGGTTAAAGGTCAAGGGATACACCAACTTTTACTGAAGGCGATAATACCAACATTCACTGAAGGTAGAAAGAGGAATGAAATAATAGCACCGACGTTCACTGACGGTGAGCTACCAACGTTTACCGAAGGTAGAGAGAAAATAAAAATCATCGATGTTCACTGACGATGAACTACAAACTTTCACTGAAGGTAGAGAGAGAATATCATAGCATCGCCGTTCATTGACGATGAACTACCAACGTTCACTGAAGGTAGAAAAAAGATAATAATCACCAACTTTCACTGAAGGTGACCTACCAACTTTCACTGAAGATAGAGAGAAAATATATCATAGCATTGTCGTTCACTGACGATGAACTACCAACATTCACTGAAGGTAGCAAAAACATAACAATCACATACTTTCACTGAAGGTGACCTACCAACTTTCACTGAAGGTAGAGAGAAAATATATCATAGCACCGCCGTTCATTGATGATGAACTACCAACGTTCACTAAAGGTAGCAAAAAGATAACAATCACCAACTTTCACTGAAGGTAGAGAGAAAATATATCATAGCACCTCCGTTCACTGACTATGAACTACCAACATTCACTGAAGGTAGCAAAAAGATAACAATCACCAACTTTCACTGAAGGTGACCTACTAACTTTCACTGAAGGTAGAGAGAAAATATATCATAGCACCTTGGTTAATTGAAGATGAACTACCAACGTTCACTGAAGGTAGCAAAAAGATAATAATCTCCAACTTTCACTGAAGGTGACCTACCAACTTTCATTGAAGGTAGAGATAAAATATATCATAGCACCGTCGTTCACTGATGATGAACTACCAATGTTCACTAAAGGTAGCAAAAAGATAACAATCACCAACTTTCACTGAAGGTGACCTACCAACTTTCACTAAAGGTAGAGAGAAAATATATCATAGCACCGTCGTTCACTGACGATAAACTACCAATGTTCACTGAAGGTAGAAAAAAGATAACAATTACCAACTTTCACTGAAGGTGACCTACCAACTTTCCCTGAAGGTAGAGAGAAAATATATCATAGCATCGCCGTTCACTGACGATGAACTATCAACGTTCACTAAAGGTAGCAAAAAGATGACAAGTCTTTTCCCAAAATTTCGATATTTCACCTAGAAAGGGTCTCAACTTCTTCTTTAACGGAGGTATTTTGCCTAGAAATGGTAATGTATAAGTTGTCTCAAATAAAGAGACTACCACTTGCAAAGATTTCACAATGATTTGTCTCTGCGATATTGAAGAGACTAGCCATCCACTGGAGTAATTTGACAACGAACTGCAAACTATCCACTCATAGAGAAGATAGCAAAAAAGTAACGTCGACTTTTATGGGGAAATACAAGTTGCTCAAATAAAGAGACCTGCTACTTGCTGTTATGGAGGATTGTAAAATGACTTCCTGGGGAAAATGTCATGACTTCCTGGGGAATGAATCATGACTTCACGGGGAAGGCAGTATAGCTTCCTGGGAAAACAAAATGGCTTCCTAGGGAAAACAAATGGCTTCCTGGGGAAAACAAAATGCCTTCCTGGGGAAATGCCAACATATTCCTACTGAGGAGATAAAGTATTCTCGTGTAAAATAAATGCACACTCAAACCAAAGCTCGAAGTTTGTAGAGATCAAAAGTAATAATATTGTTGGGAAGCAAAGATTCAAACCAGAAATAAATTGGATTAAAACAGTCATCCAAAACACATCCTTCAAGAAATAAACTCAAGGGGAAAAACCCAAATCATCAAGACCAAGGGCTGTACAGGAAGGCTAAAGCAAAAAATCTTCCACGAGGGATAACACAATGGGGAAATTGAAAGAATATACACTTTCTGCCTAAGGATGACACTCTATTGGAGAGAGGACAACACAACTCTGCAAAACAGGGTAATATGTCAACAAGATATTAATGAATACGAATGAGAAATGATTTGCTAAATTTAACTATGCATGATGTATGTATGAATGTATGAGTGTTATCATGTATATGCTGACAAAACAAACATATAATACTGGGGATAAACAAACAAAACTAACTCGAGCACAATCAACACTCAGCTAAATCATATCCAAGACGATCATTCCATAAGAAAATAAGCACCAACTGAGGAAACAAAGTCCTACTGCATGGCTTAACTTCAATGAGGAGAAACATAATCCGGAAGTAAATAAATCATAACGACAAAACAGTACATATACAGAGATATAACATCCTTATCCAGGCTTCACCGGGGAATAACACTCAGACTTCAATGGGGAAATAAATCTTTTCATGCATAGCACTTCTACTGGGGATTACAGTACTGATTTCAAATAAGGAGGATGGAAACCATATTGGAAAAATATCAACAGAGGATTTCGAGCTGACTTGATTGGGGAAATAACATACAGACTTCATTGGGGGAGATAGCGCCTTATCATCAAGACATCACCTGGGGACTTCGTGTTGACTCCATTAGGGAGGTCAATACCACATCGAAGAGAGGAAACCCAGATACGTTATTCACTGGGGAAAACAGGGATAAGTTCTTCAATTTTGAGAGTAAGCATCACACCAACTTCTATGGGGAAAGAGTATGAAATCTCATGGGGATAACAACTTGGAGAGTTAAGAAGTCAAACATTATAGCAAGGAATCAATCTTATGGGGATTTTAAATCAAACCCAACACTTGGCGAGCGAAAACCCAAAAAGTTGATAACCAATTCAACACTTCTTAAATAAAACACTGCCCTTGCCTGATTATCGGGAAATCAAATAAAATGCAAATACCGCTGAAAGGAGATGCTTCACAAATGAGTCAAATCTCAACATGCACGGGGAGGAAAAACTTCTATGAACTAAGCGAGGCCTTCACTATGGAATTAAGAAGTCAACATATAGAAAGAGTTCAAACTCTTGGGGATTTTAAATCAAACTCCACATTGGGCAGGTGAAAACCCAAAAGCTGACAATTGTCTCAACACTTCTTAGAAAATATACTGCCATGGTCCAATTAATTGGGAAATAAATACCAACAATAATGCGAACACTTCCAAAAAGAGAAACATTTTGAAAATAATCCCATCTCAGCATACCAAGGGGACGAGACCTTTCGTCATATGAGAGAAGACTTTGCTGGGGAATCTGGAATAAAGACCTCAGACCAAGCAAACCCAAAAAGTCAGAAAATGAACCAACACTTGACTGGGGAGACATGGATCACAAACCTGGTACTACACCTTATGCCAATTGGTATTGTCTTCAATATATAATAAACACGCGCATACCAGCAAAAACAACCTAAGAAAACCTTCCCGGGGAAAACAAAACTTCTCAAAACTACTGAAGTTTGTCCATTCCTGAGATCACCACTTTTGTTTTCCTCTGGAATCACAAAATCTTAAAGTAAAAGTAAGTTGTAGATTCTTTTTGAAAAAACAATTTTGTTATTTAATCCTTTTTTCTTTGAAAATTATTATCAATAAATGGAGTGTTTGTAAGCTGAATAAAATAAGAAATACAAAGAATTGGGTAAAAGCTAGAATTTTATTGATAGAATGGTAGTTTGCGAATGGCGAGACTCCATGGATAATTACAAAGTTTGGAAAATGGTAATATACAATGGAAAAGATACATTGAGATACAATGACCACTATTACCTCTAACAACTTTGAAATTTTGAGCAGCAGCTTCTGTTGAAGTATGGTGAGGATCCAAGAAGATTGTTGCTTCAATGATCAAGTCTTGTCTGATGCAGTTATTTGCCAAGAAAGTCCCTAACTTTTTCCTAAGCTGCCCTAGCGGGTTTTCAACTTAGCAGGAAAATTTATTCTGTTTATATCTCTAATTTTTGCCTAGACCGCCCTTTCGGGTTTTTGGCCTACCGAGACGCTCCTTTTTGCCTAAGCCGCCCTTTCGGGTTTTCAACTTAGCAAGTTGTTCTTTTATTTATTTAGGCAAAGTATTTCTTGACTGCATCAGCATTCATGGGACGTGGGAACTCCTCGCCATCCATAGTTTCAAGAATTAATGCACCGCCAGAGAAGGCTTTCTTGACAACATATGGGCCTTCAAAATTGGGAGTCCACTTGCCCCTAGAATCAGCTTTAAAATACATGATCTTCCTAAGCACGAGGTCGCCTTCTCTGAATTCACGAGGTTTGACTTTCTTATCAAAATATTTCTTCATTCTCTTCTTATATAACTGCCCATGACACAAAGCCGTCATTCTCTTCTCTTCTATCAAATTCAATTAGTCAAACCTGTTCTGGACCCATTCAGCCTCTGACAACTTGGTTTCTAATATCATACGCAAAGAGGGAATCTCAACCTCGATTGGGAGCACTGCTTCCATTCCATACACAAGGGAGAATGGGGTTTCTCCTGTTGAAGTGCGGACAGATGTCTGATATCCATGTAAAGCAAAAGGGAGCACTTCATACCAATCTTTATAAGTAATAACCATCTTCTGGATAATTTCTTGATGTTCTTATTAGCAGCTTCAACAACCCCTTTCATCTTCGACCTGTACCGAGACAAATTATGATGGACGATCTTGAATTCTTCACAAATTTCTGTCATCATCTTGTTGTTCATATTCGAGCCGTTGTCGGTGATGATTTTGCTCAGCACACCATACCGATATATGAGATTATTCTTAATTAAGCGCACAACCACCTACTTAGTAACATTAGCATATGAAGCAGCTTCCACCCATTTGGTGAAGTAATAAATTGCTACCAAGATGAAATGATGTCCATTCGAAGCTTTGGGTTCTATCATCCCAATCATGTCAATACCCCACATAAAGAAAGGCCACGAGAAAGAAATAACATTTAGAGGTGTCGGAGGCACATGAATCTTGTCCGCATAAATATGGAATTTATGGAACTTCTTTGCAAATCTATAACAGTAAGATTCCATTGTCAACCAATAGTAACCTTCCCTTAGCATCTTTTTAGCCATCGAATGTCCATTGGCATGAGTGCCAAATGAACCTTCATGAATCTCATGCATCAACATGTCTGCTTCACGTCTATCCACGCATCTGAGCAAGACCATGTCATAATTTCTCTTGTACAAGACATTTTCACCGAGGAAGAAGCTGCCAGCCAATCTTCTCAGTGTCTTTCTATCTTTATTCGATGCACCAATCGAGTATTCCTAAGTCTGGAGAAAATGATTGATATCATAATACCAAGGTTTCTCTTCTGCTACCTCTTCTGGTGTAAACACATGAGCGGGCCTATCCAGTCGCCAAACCATAATTTGAGGTATATCATTCCAAGTATTCACTTGATAAATAGAAGCCAGAGTTTCCAGAGCATTCGCCATTTGATTTTCGTCTCTGGGGATGTGATGGAATTCAACTTTATTAAAGAATGGTAACAATCTTCTAGCATAATCTTTGTAATGGATCAAGTCGGGGTGATGAGTATCCCACTCTCCTTTAATCTGATTTATTACCAAAGCTTAATCGACATACACATCTAGAATTTTAATTCTGAGATCAATAGCTTCCTCGAGATCCATGATGCAAGCCTCATATTATTCCATATTATTAGTACAATCAAATGTCAACCTTGCAGTAAAAGGAATGTGTGATCCATGTGGAGTGACAATCACAACACCAATTCCTTTACCATAAGCATTCACAGCTCCATCAAGTATCATACTCCAGCGAGATTCAGGATCAGGCTCTTCCTCAGGCACTGGTTCATCACAATCTTTCACTTTTAGAAACATCACATCCTCATCGGGGAAATCATACTTCACAGACTGATAACCATCAACTGGTTAGTGAGCAAGATAATCTGCCAACACGCTGCTTTTAATAGCTTTTTGAGTGCGGTATTCGATGCCATATTTAGATAACAACATCTTCCAGCAGGCAATCCTCCCAGTAAGAGCAGGCTTTTCAAAAATGTACTTGATTGGATCCATTTTGAAGATCAACCATGTAGTGTGATTCAACATATATTGCCGCAAACGTTTTACCGCCCAGGCCAGAGCACAACATGTCTTTTCCAGCATGGAATACCGCGACTCACAATCAGTAAACTTTTTACTGAGATAATAAATGGCATACTCTTTCTTCCCCGTTTCATCTTGTTGTCCCAGAATACAGCCTGTGGAATTATCTAACACTGTCAGATACATAATCAATGGTCTTCCTTCAACAGGAGGCAACAAGATAGGAGGTTCAAGCAGATATTATTTAATACTTTCAAATGCCCTTTGGCAGTCATCTATCCACACACAACCTTGATCTTTCTTTAACAACTTAAAGATCGGTTCACACATTGCAGTCATGTGGGAAATGAATCTAGAAATATAATTTAAACGCCCAAGGAACCCTCTGAATTGCTTTTCAGTTATCGGTGTTGGCATTTCTTGAATTGCTTTGACTTTATCAGGGTAAAATTTAATCCTTATCTGGATAATAATGAAACCCAACAATTTCCCTGACCGAACACCAAAGGTACATTTATTTGGATTCAAGCGGAGACGATACTTCCTCAAACGCTGAAACAACTTCAACAAATCTTCTACATGCCCTTCTTCAGTCTGAGATTTAGCAATCATATCATCAACATATACCTCAATTTCCTTGTGCATCAGATCATGGAATAGGATTGTCATAGCCCTCTGGTACGTTGCACCAGCGTTCTTCAACTCGAAGGCCATCACTCTATAACAAAATGTTCCCTATGGTGTGATAAACTTTGTTTTTTCCATGTCCTCAGGAGCCATCCTTATTTAATTATACCCGGAAAATCCGTCCATGAACGAGAAAACTTTGAATTTTGTTGTGCTATCCACTAATATATCAATGTGTGGCAATGGAAAATCATCTTTTGGACTAGCTTTATTTAGATCTCTGTAATCTACGCACATGCGAACTTTTCCGTATTTCTTCGATACTGGGACAATATTGGAAATCCACTGAGGGTACACTGATGTTACAAGAAAACCAGAATTAATCTGCTTTAGAAATTCCTCTTTGATCTTCACTTCCATATTTGGGTGAGTTCTTCGCAACTTATGTTTGATTGGCGGACACTCTGGCTTCAATGGCAAATGGTGCTCTACAATATATGTATCTAGACCAGACATATCTTGGTAAGACCAAGAAAAAATATCCACATACTCTTTCAACATCTCAATCAACCTGTTCTTCACATCAGGATGCAGTATTGCTCCAATCTTGACTTCCTTCTGATCTTCTTTGGAACCCAAATTGATTACTTCCAATGGCTCTTTATATGGCTGAATGACATTTTCCTCGCCCGTGAGACCTCTTATGGAATCTCATCATAGTCTTCTTCTTCGGTCCCATTCACAGGACATTCAAAGTTGGGAGAGGGTGTAGGGTCATTGTATTCAACGGGTTTTTTTTAATTAATCTGTACATATGATTTATGATTGCTTTTAGAAATTGACACATATAACAAGTGATCATGCAGACTGAATTTCAGTTATTATTTATTTTGAAAGGTTTTTTCTGATTACCATTTTCCAAGAAAAAGCAGAAAATAAAGATGCAATTTGGGAAACAAAGACAACTTTTATTATTGGTTTTAAAATCACCGTAAACAGATAAGCCCATACAATATTAATACTTTCACCTTGGGCAGAGTGAAAGTTTTCTCAAAAAGATTAACACAAACAAATTACTTTGAAACATGTATGCAAGAGGGAACATCAATGGTGATCCAGTTCTAAACCCTAACTATGTGCGTCACATAATTTGGCATTTCTGGCTCTACTTCATATTCCACAATGGCATTAATCCCGGAAACAGTTGGATGAAGATAACCCCCGCTACGAAACATGTCTTGATACTTGCCTGCAGCAGACTCCGGCTTCATGCCCTTTCCTTTATCATTCTTCGCAAAGAACCCCAAACCAACTCTATTCTTGTTCACAGGTGGATCAACAATTTGTCCCCATACTTCGTTATGGCCTTTACGCACAACCTGCTGGGCATCCTTAAACGAAGCCATAGAGTTCTCATTTCCTCTTACATTATCAATGGATAAAGCTTGGAACTGGGTTCCAATAGCAGCTTCATCCGCCTCCACAATGTTTAACAAGGACAAATGAGATATCAATAATGCATGTTCTCCATTTATAATTACCACTTTTCCTTCATGCACAAACTTCAACTTCTAGTGTAAAGTTGAAGTGGCATCCCCTGCCTCATGTATCCACAACCGTCCCAATAAACAACTATAAACGGGTATAATATCCATGACCTGAAAAGTAATCTGAAACAAATGTGAGCCTATATGAATAGGCAAGTCCACTTCACCAATAACAGTTTTCCTTGATCCATCAAACGCTTTCACAATAATGCCACTTGGGCGCATGGGCGTTCCTTGATATTTCAACTTCATAAGTGTACTCCTCGGTATAACATTCAATGCAGATCCATTATCAATCAGCACATTGGATAACGAATCATTCTTGCAATTCATTGAGATGTGGAGGGCCAAATTGTGATTCCTTCCTTCATCAGGCAGTTCATCATCGCAGAAACTCAGGTTAGTACATGAGGTAATGTTCCTTACTACACTGCTGAATTGGTCTACAGGCATGTCACTTTCCACGAAAGCTTGGTCCAATACCCTCATCAAAGATTCTCTGTGAGCAGAGGAGTTCATTAATAGAGCCAAGATAGATATTTTTGAAGGAGTCTGCCGTAGTTGATCTATAATTCTGTAGTCTCTCATCTTGATTGTCTTCAAAATATCGTCCACCTCTTTTTCTAGCGTAGCTCTACTAGATTCACCCACTGCCTTCTTGGGTTCAACATCTTCAACAATTTTCTTTCCAGTACTAACATCTCCACAAACAACTGGTGCAAATACTCGACCACTGCGAGTCACTCTGCTAGTCTTAACAATATTTCAAACATTAGGCATTGGCTGGATGGGAACTTCCACACCATCCTCTAATATTGTAGCATTATATTTGTAGGGTACAACCTTATCTGACTTGTAGGGGACAGGACTCGGCAAACTAATCACCAATGAAGTAACAACTGGCTTTTTATGATATTCAACTTCAAAAGGGGTGGGTGCACCAAAACAAGGCACAATAACATTTACTCCTTCTTCAACATATTCAATCATTACAGAGTCATCTCTGAAAAACAAATATTCATCCGAGGAGAAGAACTCATCTGCAGAGGCATACTCATCATTTGACTCTTCTTCAGCCAAACAAACCTACATCACATCGACTTCATGGTAATCATCCCTTTGACCCATAACCTTGATAGTTCCATTATACAACAACAACTGAACACCTTTCCTTACAATTGAACATCCTCGGGAGTCCCGGCAACAAATTTGGCAATATCCATACTGATGTTCTACCTAGCCAACCATGTGGTAGAAAGTAGCGTGCAATTGTGCAAGATCTTCATTCATATGTTCCACATCAAATATTATAAACTCTCTAGGACATCCAGAAACCATATTTATTTCCTCTTTATACTCTGCCCTAGGCCTGATTATATGGATGAGGCCCTCATCCATCATCTCTTGTAAATCATCCTTTATCTTGTCACAACCATGTATATCTGTACTGCAAATAGCAGAACCGGCATGGTCATGCGTATAGTAGCTAAATTCACAGAGGTCTGCATGCATTTTCACGAAATCTCCTCTAACCAGATTAATACCAAAAATCTAGAAGTCGCCTGGACAACCGGCCACCATATTCACAGCATTTACTCCTCCATGCTTGGGCAGAGGATTGTCTTTCACATTAGGGCCAATATCCTTGAAAGATAAGATACCGGAATTTACTAATTTATGTACTTCAGTCTTCAAAGGATAGCAGTTCTCAACATTATTCCCTGGTGCTCCCTGATGAAAAGCACATGTTTGGTCTGCTTTGTAATACCAAGGTAACGGTGATGGTACAGCGGGAGGTGGTCTGGTCTAGACCAATTTCTTTTGAATTAACGTTGGGAGTAATTCTGTGTAACTCATATGAATATGGTCATAACTCTCCCTTCTCTGATTATACCCTTGATTCCCCTGATAGGATGTTCTCTGATAAGCAACGGTAGTTGGAGCTACACCAACAACTGGATTAACTGAAGCAACTTGTTGATGACACTGATAAATTCTTCTAGGAGGATTAACCCTCCTTTCTTGCATGACAGTGTTTGTATCTCCTTCCTTCTTTTTGGAAAACCTATAGGATGGCTTCTTCGTATTTTCGAAACTTTCACTTTTTATTAAACGACCCTCTCTTACAGCCTCTTCTAAGCGGATACCCAGGCCTACCATTTCAGCAAAGTCACTTGGCGCACTCGCTACCATCCTCTCATAGTAGAAAGCACCCAGAGTCTTCAAGAAAATCTTAGTCATCTCCTTCTCTTCCATGGGAGGAATCACTTGGGCGGCTACCTCACGCCATCTTTATGCATATTCTTTGAATGATTCCCTGTCTTTTTGGACCATGGCCCTGAGTTGATCACGGCCAGGCGCCATGTCCATGTTATATTTGTATTGTCGGATAAATGCTTCTCCCAAGTCATTGAAAGTATGGATATTAACATTGTCCAAACTCATATACCACTTCAGCGTAGCACCAATCAAACTATCCTGAAAAAAGTGAATCAACAGACGCTGATCATCAGAATGGGTAGACATTCTTCTTACATACATCACAAGATGAGCACGAGGATAAGTGTTTCCCTTGTACTTCTCAAACTCCGGGACTTTAAACTTCGCAGGTATCTTGACATTCGGGACCAAGCATAAATCATTCACATTTTGCCCAAACAATTCCTTTCCCCTGAGGGCCTTCATCTCTCTCTGCATCTTGTCAAACTGCTCTTGAAAATCATCCATTTTATCATAGAGACCCAAGTCTTCACTTGGTGGAGGAAAAGGATGACACATATCATCATTAACAATTGGTATCATATTCACCGAAGGAGGTGAAGTAGGAGAAACATGCACAATGGGAGGTGTAGGAGTAATAGTAGTCTGAACAACTGGAGTATCTTGAGGACCCATATTGGAACCTTCAAGCACATAATTCTCTGGCATTCCCCATGAATAACCTTGAGGCATGAGATTCTGAACAACAGCTAGAGCAGCAGACACAGGAACAATCGAAGCTTCAGTAGTAACCCTTGCTTGTAAGGTTGAACACTCGGTGGATGATTCTGAGCAGCCACCAGAGATTCCATCAGAGCAATAAGATTGGCCATGTCGGCCTTCAAAGCATAAACTTCCTCACACAGCTCGCGATTCTCTTGTTCTAAGTTGTCCATCTTCCTTCTGAAATTAGCTCGAGTTTTGTAGTGGTAAGACAGTTTGCTGAACGAAGTAAAGAAGCTTGGTAAGACACCTGGATATGTAAATAAATGCAAGAAATATGTGCAATATGATGCATGATGTGCAATACACATGATTTATTTTATTATTAATATTTCAAGGGACTTAAATATTTATAGACACATTGCAAATATCAAAGTAATAACATATTTGAAATACTGAAAATTTTTATTATAATTACTTCAAAATGGATTACAAGTTTCAAATATCCCAAGTACAAGATGAAAATAAAGTCTAAAACCCTAAGAAGCAAAGCTGATGTAGATCAGTCTATACGCTGGTGCTTCCCTGTAAGCCTAGAAATCTGAGCCTTCAACCTCTGGTTTTCTTTTGCATATCTTGTGGAAACCTCCTTCCAATAACCTGAATCAGGAAGTGAGCAAATAACATCTAACTGAGGCTTAAGAGAAAATAAATCCCATTGCCTCTCCATCATCTCTACAGCATTCCCGACATTATTACCTCACGATCTTCTCTACCCCCCTCACTAGTAGAGTTTTTGCCTTTCGTGGGAATCGAACCCTGTACCCTCGGGTTTAAGTACATGCTCAATGCATTCCCACTACCAATTAATATGTAGCTCAATTGGTAGTGGGAATGCATTGAGCATGTACTTGAACCCCAGGGTACAGGGTTCGATTCCCATGAAAGGAAAAAACTGGGTACATGGTTTGATTCCCACGAAAGGCAAAAATTCTACTAGTGAGGGGGGTAGAGAAGATCGTGAGGTAATAGTGCTAGGAAGACTGAAGGCTCGGGCTGTTACACCGACTCTCAAGAATCTCAATCAAGTCGTCTTTCTCCTTCAAGTTTGCTCTATAGGAAATCTCTAAAGTTTGGCACTTATTATTCCAAGCGTCCTTTTACTGCCGCATCCTGACCAAAGCAAGTTGTAGCTCTTCTATATCATCCAATAAGGGAGGAGTGGTCTTCATGAACAAATCAGACATAGGTGCTTCCTGGGAATACGACATCGTCAACTGAATAGCTCTCGCTTGGATCCACTGAAAATAAGGCTCCAAAGAAATAACCCCTAGGTCCCAAGTCTTTCCTACTCTTCCTATGAATGTGATGCCAAGCCTTTGCAATCTGCTCCCTAGCTTCCTTATGGTCTTCTCCCTCTGTTGCACCCCAAAATTTGCCCTCTCATGTTTTCCAAAGTCTTCCCCCTGCCTGGTTGATCACAAACTCTTGCCTAAGGAAAAAGAAGATTTTTGAGTGGTACTTCAAATACCTTTCGATTGGCATTCTGAAGGAGTATTTCGATTGGCATTCTGAAGGAGTATTTCGATTGGCATTATGGAAAAGCATTCGATTGGAATTATGTCAAGGCAATGTCGACAGGCATGTCAACCATGTCCTTCATTTGGCATGAACAACACCTTTTGATTGGCCTGTTAGCAGAGCATTTCGATTGGAATCCTTCGATTGATATTTGGGCCAGGCCCATTCAAAGGGTACGCAGGGAGTCCATTCGAAAGAGGCAAATCAGGACTAATCGAAGAGCATGGCCTGAAAGCACTCAAAATCCAAGCGTCCAGGTTCATTCAAGGGACACGAATGTTTCAAAAAAGGAAATGATTTAATGTGTTTGATTATTGTCCAGAGCGTTAAAGGCCTATTTTAATGGTTGTCCCTTGCCATTTTCGTGCACTCCCACACTCCTATAAATAGGAGGCCAGTGACACATTACAATGGACACAAAAAAAAGTTACACGAAAAATCACACGAAAATCATAGAACGAAAATTATACACACTTCTTCAAAAAATCTGCAGGAGAACAAAACATTGGAGAGACGCTGCCCAGAATTTTCCAAGCCAAAGTAGTCCCTCAGATCGAAGGTGCCTACGCCCAGAAGCCCTCAAATCAAAAGTGCCTACATCCAGAAAGTGCCCAGATCAGAAGTGCATGCGCCCAGAAGTGCCCAGATCGAAGGTGCCTACACCCAGAAGCCCTCAAATCAAAAGTGCCTACGTCCAGGAAGTGCCCAGATCAGAAGTGTCTGCGCCCAGAAGTGCCCAGATCGAAAGTGCCTGCGCCCAGAAATCCCAGATTGAAAGTGCTCCCATCCAGCCAGTGCCCAAATCGAAGACTCAATCTGCAGGTAAGAAAGGGTAAATTGTCCAACCTTACATTTGCGTAAACGCATTATTACTTGTTGTTACCTTTGACTTGCCATCTTAGACAGGATCGAAAGGCCTGGGTTTGGCACCCAGGTCACATTTCTCGTGTGCTAACATTTGCTGCAAATTTAGCCTGAAGAGACCCCAACAAGTGCAGGATCGAAGGGCCTGGGATTCAATACCCAGGCCCTGCATTTTTGTTTCGCTCACATACTTTTGCAGGTATAACATCCCATATCGAAGGAGAGCCCTTCTCTGGATCGAACCCATTAGCGTGCTGGATCGAAAGAGGCATCTCATCCCTGGATCGAAAGCCATGACCTCCATGATCGAAGGGCAATCCTCTTCCCTGGATCGAAGGCTACTCACGCCTTACTGTCTGGCCCAATTGAAAGGACCAGGACCCTCTCTGGACCGAAGCAGTCCATTTCCTCCCTGGGTCGAAACTCCTTTTCTCCCTGGATCGAAGGATCCCTCCTGCACTTTATTTTTTTGTTTTTATTCTCGTAGACTTCTTTTTATCTTTTAATTAACATTAAAATAAAATAAAAATCACAAAAAAAAAACATTAGGTTAGTTTTTTTTCAAATTAATTTTGTAAATAAATTAATTAATTATTTTAACTTCATTTTATCAATTTAAAATAAACTAGGCTTAGGAGTATTTAATTCAAATATCTTCTTAATCAAAAACAACAAAAAGAGTTCTTATTCTTAGGATTTTTTTTTTTAGATTCACACGCGTTTATTTTACTGGGATGTAATAGCTTAAACTACGACCTTCTTTTACTTTACTGTTTTTATTTCCCCCAATATTTTTGGACATGTAAATAATCCCCCTCCCCGAAAGCCTTGTAATAGCGTAGGATTTACAATTCCCTCACTTTAAATTCCTGTACATATATTAAACTGCTCAGATGTATGCTAACTAGGTTTGCATGACAATATTAACTCTTAACTTAAAAATCAACAATAGCTCACCATGACATGCAAGAGTAAAATAACTGAAAATTGACACACTTGCACATGCCACTCTTAGGATACACCTCACTTGGTTGCCTCGAACGTGGTCATTAAGTATAGGATGTTTTAGAGGTCATCCTTTGTCCCAAGATCATAAGTTGCCTCGAAATGGTCGCCTCGATAAAAATGATCTAAGACATTAGGATTACCACTAAAACGTCCTAACGTTGCTTTAGTGACCACATGTCCCTAATAATCGAATTGACCCGAATAACTCCAACGACGGTGCTACCTACTTCTTAATAGTGGGATAGTACTGTCTAAAGGACTCTTACACAGCTTAATTCCTTAGAGTAGGTAGATTTCTCCTGGGTACTTGCTCTCTCAAACAAACAAAAACATCTTTTTCACACCTACACTTTCAAAAAGTTTTTCAAACGAATATTTCATACACTCTTGAGGACAGATACAAGAGTTACCTAGAAATTTTTCAAACGAAACTTTTTCAAAACCCACATACACTTGAAAAGCAAACCATTTTCGAAAACATAAGAGCAAGTACCTAAGAGCCCGTGGATAACCACGGATAGAAAGGGTGCCAACACCTTCCCTTTCTATAAATCTACCTCCCGAACCGAGAGACATCTCAAAAAAGGAATTTTGTTGTGCTTTTGTCCTTTCCATGTTGGAGAACATAAAAGACGGTGGCGACTCTTGCTTACCGCGACATTTCGCGAACCAGCACTAAAAAACAGTCAGTTCTATTTCCACCGATCACAGAACTGGAGACTCTACTGGGGATACTAGAAGTGAGGTGTACCTTAGGATTAGACCACTCTTATGTTTTCAATTGCTTGCTTTGTTTGATTTAAATATTGTGGGCTTGCCTTGGGAGTTTCATAGATCCTAACCCAGATCTGGGGGATACCTTTTTAGAAAGTAGCAACAAACTGTGAGGGAACTGTGCGGGGTATACCGACATGGTTGAAGCAGTTTGCTACGTTGATGTGGCACTTTGGTGAGTACCGGTAACCCTTGAGTCAAGTCAAGGAGAGTACGGGGCCGCCGCGTGGTGTCGTGAAGCATCAACTGACCTTAGGAACCTTACTTGACCATCCTGGCCTCCTTAGGGGTAGTGAGATGACCGACTTTGGTACAGTCCGAAGTTGGTTGATACTCGATACTACACTCATTGAGGGTTGTTTTCTTGGAATATTTTGATCGCCAGTCCAGTGGCTAAATCAAAACAATGAACACAGAAAATAACCCAATGATATTGAGCTCCTTAGAACCCGGTTACTTTTGATAGGACAGGTTTTGAACCCACCAACTTCAAGAGGGTAGTACCCCAAACTTCATGCCGGCCTGAACTCTAAGGGCTGTCTTGTGTGACTTGTATGCCTTCAAACTTGACTACTTGCATGCTTGTTATCTGACACTTGAGTTTCTTGCTGGTTTTGTTTACAGTCCTTAATCTGGACTCATAACAGGGTTTACTTACATCACTTCACGCATAGCATAACATCATACCATCATACCATTGCATACATCCTACATAAGGACTAACCCATTTCAAGGATCTCAAGGGTCTGTGGTGCAGGTCATGATGAATCAAAATGTCTAGCAAAGGGCAAAAGGGGATTTATTTTCCTCTAACCAAGGTTGATAACTTGAGTCAGGGGCTATGACCCACTCAATATGGTGAGCCTTGACTCTTGAAGAAGGACTCTCAATAATATGCAGTGCCTTCCATCAACCTACAAAATTCAAATTCTAACAATTTTTCTTGTTTACCCCGCGAGATCCTTGAAAACATTGCATGCATACATACACATCATTGCATAACAGGTACCCTTGTTACGGGTCACTTACCTTCTTCGCTGTTTATTTCAGCAATGGCTTCCCAACAAGACAACCAGGATCTTCATGCTCAAGAGACTCGGTTCGGGGAGATCCTCCTAAATCTATCCAAGGGGCAGGAAGAGCTGAGAACACTCCTCATGGGGACTTTGGTCAGGAACAGTCCAGAAGACAATAAAAACGAACGGCTGAAACGTCTGCAAGCTGAGGTAAATACAATGAGAACCCAGATGTTGGGGCAGATGGCTCTCATTCAAGACTTAGCTCAAAGACAAGAAGAGCTCAGGGTTCTTGTCAACCAACTGCTTCGGGATAACCAACTGGGGAAAACATCTAAGGTTGAAGATCAAGTCATCATTCAACCACCTTTGGGGCAAGAAGACAAAGGAAAAGCTCCTCAGCTTGCTTTAGGGTCACAAGCCCAGCATCAACCTAACCAAAAGCAACAGGTTAACCGAAGGAAATTTACCAAGCTCAACATGCCGCTGTCTCAAGCTTTACAACACCTGTTAAGATTGAATCTGGTGACATTAAGGGACCCTCCTAAGAATCCCAACACAGCCTCCCCAAGGTACAATCCTGATGCAAGGTGTACATACCATTCTGACAGTCCTGGACATGACACCGACGATTGTCGGACTTTGAAGAACAAAATTCAAGACCTGATTGATGAAGGAGCAGTGGAATTCACCCAGGATGGTCAGGTCGAGTTCTTCTACTATCCCTGCGAGATTCACCATTTGAAGTGACGAGTCCTGAGACTAGAAGACTTTTGTTCATTCAAATGTTCAAGTTGTATTTTCTTTGCTTATACAAACAATTATTGTCATAGCAAACTTTGTTACTTTATCAATGCATCGCATATGTCTGTTTTGAATCAATATATTCGCATTCGCTATATTCAAACTGCTTTCATATTTTTGTGATGATAAACTCTTGATTGATAATTCTGAGCCTCTTGAGGGAGGATGACAAAAACGATACCACGATCTACAGTATGCTTTTGAACAGACCCTGCTGATGAAGTACAGGCATTGTTTCAATTCCTAAACACCGGAGTTATAAGGAAGATAATCCCTCGTCAACCCCTTCGAGCCAAAGAAGTAGGAGTTTTTTCTTTTCGAAAATTAAAACCCTTAATCATAACCTGGGGCAGGGTAGTTCTCTCAGTTGATCCAGGTGCACAATGAATGGCATCAAAGGAGTCCTTACAAAGCAAAAGACGATGATGGTTCTGAATAATCACCAAGACAGGCAGTCATTACAAAAAAATAAAAGCCCATTAAGTCAAAACCTATGAAGGAGACTTACAAAACTGGGGCATCCCGCTGACTGTAATCACAAAAGAAACAGTTCAGGCAAAAAAAACTGGGATAACAAAATCAACAAAAAGAGGTCCTACAGACCCTCAACAAGGAAGTGACTGCCTATTCAAAATAAAATGTCAATATCCGAACCATCACTGGAATATCAGAGCAAAGACCCAAACAAGGTCTAACGCACGATTAGCTGAGTTTAGGTTTGAAGAACATCACGAAGAACGGGTGGGTACAAATAAATTTTGAGCCTTTATCCTTTGTTTCTTAAACCGTGAACCAGGCCACGTCATAACCCTTAAAAGTCCTAGCTAAAGCATGGGTTAGTCGAAAGCATATTGTTACGAAAGGTATCCTGACTCCTTAAGGGTCACGGTAAAATAACGAGTTGACATCACAGTTTACAAAAAAAAATTTCACTTGTTTTTATGAAAAATGCATTTTCAAAAACTTCAAGACAGACATAAGCTTTTCATTTTTAAATAACATTGGTTGCATATGACTTTTTGTTCGAACAGCAAAGAAATTCGCACGAAGAATATCTAATGAACAAAAGCACTTCCAATCCAGGGGCACAGCATGAACATTGTCCATCATCTGGGGCAGTTAAGTCAAGATTCGGAGAATCTCTCAAATGCCCAATAGCCTGGGGAAAATCTCCGCCTGAGTCACTTGGGGCATATCTTGCACGATCAGACATCTCCTGGTGGTATGGTAACACTGCACTACTGACAGTGACAACTTCCGGTATCCTAAGAGCACGGACATAGTCGAAAAAATACTGCGCATAATCAAAGACCCGCTAGGTTGACATACCTAGGCAAAAATAAGGGCTTCCCGGCGAACCAAAAGGGTTTGGGCAAAAACAAGGGATGAAAATGAAAAAAATCTGTACACCCGGCAAGTCGAAAACCTGAAAAGGCGGCTTGGGCAAAAATAGGTATCCCGGTGGACTGAAAACCCGAAAGGGCGGTCCAGGAAAAATTAGGGATCACAGCGTACGACTATGTCCCGGCATCTCATCATTTGCTCACCAGAAGAAGACTTGTCAAAACGGCAGTTATCAAGACCTCCACAGGTACCTTCTCCCATAGAAACTGGGGCAATAAGAATTGTCTAAGCAATCTGGTTGCTCTGTCCCCCGAGGTGCCAAGGTAAGTTCAGTTGAAGAACATGACCAAGTTACCTCCACTCTCCCAGAGTAAGGCAAGATTCAACAATACTCTCCCCAAGCAGAGTTGGTCTCCAATCAACCCCGAAAAGGCACAGTATCTCCAGCAAGTCAGCGACACTCTCCCCAAGCAGAGTTAGCCTACTGTCAGTCTTAAGGAAGTTGGATATCCCCAGCAAATCTCAACATTCCCTAGCAGAGTATACAAATGTTCCTAAGCAAGCCTCCCTGACAGTCTTAATATAAGATTGTTCCCCGGTGGAATACAGACACCCCAGCGGAGCCACTTCCCCAGTACAGTCCAAAGTTTCCCCATGAGAGTTAAATCATCCTCCCCGGTAGATTCTGGAAGCATATCCTAGTAGATTCTAGAAGCTTATCCCTAGTAGATTCTAGAAGCTTATCCCCTGCAGAGTACGAACGCATCTCCCCGGCTTTATTCAAAGGTTATTCCCCACCAGAGCTTATAATTGGGTTATCCTCAGCTAATTACCACGGAAGGATCGTCCTCGGTGAAGTTCTTCCTATCCCCCAGCGGAGTTCATCAAATTCCCCAATACAACTTATCCATGGTATCCCCAGCGGAGTTCTCATCAAAATCTCAGCGAAGTATCTCTTCCCACAGAGTAATTCTCCGCAGAGTAATCTCTCCAACAAGTCTATTCCCCAACGGAGTCATCTTCTCCTACCGGTTTATTCTTCAATCACCTTCCCCATCGGAAAAGAAGAACTCTACTCTTCAACGTCAGCCCAGGATTCAACAAATTCCCGGCATTCGTCAAGGATTTATTTTCCTAGACGAAAATACATTCATAGACATTTCACATTTCATACATGACAAAGTGCATAACACACTATCTCATTTATTCTGGAACATCATGACATCATGCATTTCATACATCATGATATTGCACACAACTGATGTTTTGCCTTTTCAGGAAAAAGGTCAATCCAAAGATGATTACTATCAACTGTCACAGTTCCAGATTCGATACCTGTATCTAGCCAGGGCATATCTGTGGACGACTAATTCCAGATTCGATTCCTGTATCTAGCTAGGGCATATCTGTGAGTAATTGATTGTAGATTCGATACCTGTATCCAGCCAGGGCATGTCTGCATGAAGAGTTTAGAGATTCGATTCCTGTATCCAGCCAGGGCATATCTATAGACGACTAATTCCAGACTCGATTCCTGTATCCAGCCAGGGCATATCTGTAGACGAAGAATTCTAGATTCGATTCCTGTATCAAGCCAGGACATATCTGTGAGTAACTGATTGTAGATTCGATACCTGTATCCAGCCAGGGCACGTCTGCATGAAGAGTTTAGAGATTTGATTCCTGTATCCAGCCAGGGCATATCTGTAGACGACTAATTCCAGATTTGATTCCTGTATCCAGCCAGGGCATATCTGTAGACGAAGAATTCCGGATTCGATACCTGTATCTAGCCAGGGCATATCTGTGAGCGATTAATTATGAATTCGACACCTGTATCTAGCCAGGGCATGTCTGCATGAAGAGTTTATAGATTTGATTCCTGTATCCAGCCAGGGCACATCTGTAGACGACCAATTCCAGATTCGATTCCTGTATCTAGCCAAGGCATATCTGTGAGTAACTGATTATAGATTCGACACCTGTATCCAGCCAGGGCATGTCTGCATGAAGAGTTTAGAGATTCGACTCCTGTATCCAACCAGGGCATATCTGTAGACGACGGATTCCAGATTCGATTCCTGTATCTAGCCAGGGTATATCTGTGAGTAACTGATTGTAGATTCGACACCTGTATCCGGCCAGGGCATGTCTGTGTGAAGAGTTTAGAGATTCGATACCTGTATCCAGCCAGGGCATATCTGTAGACGACGGATTCCAGATTCGATTCCTGTATCTAGCCAGGGCATATCTGTGAGTAACGGATTGTAGATTCGACACATGTATCCAGCCAGGGCATGTCTGCATGAAGAGTTTAGAGATTCGATTCCTGTATCCAGCCAGGGCATATCTATAGACGACCAATTCCAGATTCGATTCATGTATCTAGCCAGGGCATATCTGTGAGTAACTGATTGTAGATTCGACGCCTGTATCCAGCCAGGGCATGTCTGCATGAAGAGTTTAGAGATTCGATTCCTGTATCCAGCCAGGGCATATCTGTAGACGACCAATTCCAGATTCGATACCTGTATCCAGCCAGGGCATATCTGTGAGTAACGGATTGTAGATTCGACACCTGTATCCAGCCAGGGCTTGTCTGCATGAAGAGTTTAGAGATTCGATACCTGTATCCAGCCAGGGCATATCTATAGACGACCAATTCCAGATTCGATTCCTGTATCTAGCCAGGGCATATCTGTGAGTAACTGATTGTAGATTCGACACATATATCCAGCCAGGGCATGTCTGCATGAAGAGTTTAGAGATTCGACTCCTGTATCCAGCCAGGGCATATCTGTAGACAACAAATTCCATATTCGAGTCCTGTATCTAGCCAGGGCATATCTGTGAGTAACTGATTATAGATTCGACACCTGTATCCAGCCAGGGCATGTCTGCATGAAGAGTTTAGATATTCGACTCCTGTATCCAGCCAGGGCATATCTATAGACGACGGATTCCAGATTCGATTCCTGTATCTAGCCAGGGCATATCTTTGAGTAACTGATTGTAGATTCGACACCTGTATCCGGCCAGGGAATGTCTGCGTGAAGAGTTTAGAGATTCGATACCTGTATCCAGCCAGGGCATATCTGTAGACGACGGATTCCAGATTTGATTCCTGTATCTTGCCAGGGCATATCTGTAAGTAACTGATTGTAGATTCGACACCTGTATCCGGCCAGGGCATGTCTGCGTGAAGAGTTTAGAGATTCGATACATGTATCCAGCCAGGGCATATCTGTAGACAACAGATTCTAGATTCGATTCCTGTATCTAGCCAGGGCATATCTGTGAGTAACTGATTATAGATTCGACACCTGTATCCGGCCAGGGCATGTCTGCATGAAGAGTTTAGAGATTCGATACATGTATCCAGCCAGGGTATATCTATAGACGACCAATTCCAGATTCGATTCCTGTATCCAGCCAGGGCATATCTGTAGACGACCAGTTCCAGATTCGATGCCTGTATCCAGCCAGGGCATATCTGTGAGCAATCGATTGTAGATTCGATACCTGTATCTAGCCAGGGCATATCTGCATGAAGAGTTTGAAGATCAACACCTGTAACAGGCCAGGAAATTATCTTTCTTTCTCAAGTACGCAAGTTCTCGCTAAGGAATCTCTTACGCGATCGACACCTTCCGATGGCATCTATAAGCCCATCTCCACAACTATCCATCACATCTCCAAATGGCATTTGTAAGCCCATTCCTGATGTCACAATGTTGATACTACACCTTGCGATTGCAAATTTCTGGGCACTCTAGTGTTCAATTATCTTCCACCTTCGGATCGCGAAAGGTTAGAAAGCCAATCTATATCCTCAGGTTTAAGAAAATTGAACAGGGGCAACTGTTGCACCCCAAAATTTGCCCTCTCATGTTTTCCAAAGTCTTCCCCCTGCCTGGTTGATCACAAACTCTTGCCTAAGGAAAAAGAAGATTTTTGAGTGGTACTTCAAATACCTTTCGATTGGCATTCTGAAGATGTATTTTAATTGGCATTCTGAAGGAGTATTTCGATTGGCATTATGGACAAGCATTCGATTGGAATTATGTCAAGGCAATGTCGACAGGCATGTCAACCGTGTCCTTCATTTGGCATGAACAACACCTTTTGATTGGCCTGTTAGCAGAGCATTTCGATTGGAATCCTTCGATTGATATTTGGGCCAGGCCCATTCGAAGGGTACGCAGGGTGTCCATTCAAAAGATGCAAATCAGGACTAATCGAAGAGCATGGCCTGAAAGCACTCGAAATCCAAGCGTCCAGGTTCATTCAAGGGACACGAATGTTTCAAAAAAGGAAATGATTTAATGTGTTTGATTTTTGTCCAGAGCGTTAAAGGCCTATTTTAATGGTTGTCCCTTGCCATTTTCGTGCACTCCCACACTCCTATAAATAGGAGGCCAGTGACACATTACAACGGACACAAAAAAAATTACACGAAAATCATAGAACGAAAATTATACACACTTCTTCAAAAAATCTGCAGGAGAACAAAACATTGGAGAGACGCTGCCCAGAATTTTCCAAGCCAAAGCAGTCCCTCAGATCGAAGGTGCCTACGCCCAGAAGCCCTCAAATCAAAAGTGCCTACATCCAGGAAGTGCCCAGATCCGAAGTGCCTGCGCCCAGAAGTGCCCAGATCGAAGGTGCCTACGCCCAGAAGCCCTCAAATCAAAAGTGCCTACATCCAGGAAGTGCCCAGATCAGAAGTGCATGCGCCCAGAAGTGCCCAGATCGAAAGTGCCTGCGCCCAGAAATCCCAGATTGAAAGTGCTCCCATCCAGCCAGTGCCCAAATCGAAGACTCAATCTGCAGGTAAGAAAGGGTAAATTGTCCAACCTTACATTTGCATAAATGCATTATTACTTGTTATTACCTTTGACTTGCCATCTTAGACAGGATCGAAAGGCCTGGGTTTGGCACCCAGGTCACATTTCTCGTGTGCTAACATTTGCTGTAAATTTAGCCTGAAGAGACCCCAACAAGTGCAGGATCGAAGGGCCTGGGATTCAATACCCAGGCCCTGCATTTTTGTTTCGCTCACATACTTTTGCAGGTATAACATCCCAGATCGAAGGAGAGCCCTTCTCTGGATCGAACCCATTAGCATGCTGGATCGAAAGAGGCATCTCATCCCTGGATCGAAAGCCATGACCTCCATGATCGAAGGGCAATCCTCTTCCCTGGATCGAAGGCTACTCACGCCTTACTGTCTGGCCCAATTGAAAGGACCAGGACCCTCTCTGGACCGAAGCAGTCCATTCCCTCCCTGGGTCGAAACTCCTTTTCTCCCTGGATCGAAGGATCCCTCCTGCACTTTATTTTTTCGTTTTTATTCTCGTAGACTTCTTTTTATCTTTTAATTAACATTAAAATAAAATAAAAATCAAAAAAAAAACATTAGGTTAGTTTTTTATTCAAATTAATTTTGTAAATAAATTAATTAATTATTTTAACTTCATTTTATCAATTTAAAATAAACTAGGCTTAGGAGTATTTAATTCAAATATATTCTTAATCAAAAACAACAAAAAGAGTTCTTATTCTTAGGATTTTTTTTTTAGATTCACGCGCGTTTATTTTACTGGGATGTAATAGCTTAAACTACGACCTTCTTTTACTTTACTGTTTTTATTTCCCCCAATATTTTTGGACATGTAAATAATCCCCCTCCCCGAAAGCCTTGTAATAGCGTAGGATTTACAATTCCCTCACTTTAAATTCCTGTACATATATTAAACTGCTTAGATGTATGCTAACTAGGTTTGCATGACAAGATTAACTCTTAACTTAAAAATCAACAATAGCTCACCATGACATGCAAGAGTAAAATAACTGAAAATTTACACACTTGCACATGCCACTCTTAGGGTACACCTCACTTGGTTGCCTCGAACGTGGTCATTAAATATAGGATGTTTTAGAGGTCATCCTTTGTCCCAAGATCATAAGTTGCCTCGAAATGGTCGCCTCGATAAAAATGATCTAAGACATTAGGATTATCACTAAAACGTCCTAACGTTGCTTTAGTGACCACATGTCCCTAATAATCGAATTGACCCGAATAACTCCAATGACGGTTCTACCTACTTCTCAATAGTGGGATAGTACTGTCTAAAGGACTCTTACACAGCTTAATTCCTTAGAGTAGGTAGATTTCTCCTGGGTACTTGCTCTCTCAAACAAACAAAAACATCTTTTTCACACCTACACTTTCAAAAAGTTTTTCAAACGAATATTTCATACACTCTTGAGGACAGATACAAGAGTTACCTAGAAATTTTTCAAACGAAACTTTTTCAAAACCCACATACACTTGAAAAGCAAACCATTTTCGAAAACATAAGAGCAAGTACCTAAGAGCCCGTGGATAACCACGGATAGAAAGGGTGCTAACACCTTCCCTTTCTATAAATCTACCTCCCGAACCGAGAGACATCTCAAAAAAGGAATTTCGCTGTGCTTTTGTCCTTTCCATGTTGGAGAACATAAAAGACGGTGGCGACTCTTGCTTACCGCGACATTTCGCGAACCAGCACTAAAAAACAGTCAGTTCTATTTCCACCGATCACACCCTCCTTCACAAAGAAACTACTCAAATTAATACTATTTGGTTTATCCCTCATCAGATAACCAAGCTGTCATCGTGCAAGAATATGGTTGTAATTAATTCCTCCCTTTGTACCAAGAAGAGGTACATTGGGGAAACTACCACAACTATCAACAATCTCTATATCATGGTAAGCTCGATGATACCAATCAATAATCGAGTGAGTAAGTGTCATGATCTTAGGAGCCCAACGGGGTTCCTTCCTAACATCCCAAAAAGCATCAGACTGAGGCATATGAGAAATAAACCACTGGTACGACAGAGGCGTGCAACAGACAATCATGCCCCCATGATAAGAATTCCGAAGATGAATAGAGTAATAAGCATCACCCAACAATGTAGGAATTGGGTTTCCAATCATGAAGATCCTTATAGCATTAACGTCAACAAACTTGTCCACATTAGAAAATAAGAACAACTCGTAAGCAAGTAGAGCAAAGATGGCTTCAAAAGCGACTGTACTCTTCATCCTGGCAAAGTAACGAGATTTCTCCAATAAGAACTGAGTTGGTAATCCTATAATCCCTCCTTTAGTAGTCATATGGGCTTCAACCTCAGACTTCCTCAGATGGATCAAAGCAGCAATCTCGTGTGATTTTGGCTCACCCTCCAAACTAGTAAAAGGAACACGATCGGTAACAGGTAAATCCAACAGATAAAAATAATCCTCCAGTGTAGGCATCAACTGATAGTCAAGGAAC
Source organism: Vicia faba (assembly GCA_948472305.1). Lineage (NCBI taxonomy): Eukaryota > Viridiplantae > Streptophyta > Magnoliopsida > Fabales > Fabaceae > Vicia > Vicia faba. Next base: position 781,696,953 of record OX451736.1, read on the forward strand.
GTAAAGCAATGATACATCGGATCATATAACTGGACCAAGGTCGAGAGAATTACCTCCTTCATCCTAAGCTTCATGAGAGGAATAATGGATCCATACTTCTTCCGAAAATCTGCAGAACATTCAAACTCGGGAATTATATTGATCAACTAATCTATCTTGAGATCTTTGAAATGTATTTCCTGGTCTTTCTTTTTCCAAAATCCATGGTCAAAAGGTACCTGAGATATTTACAAATGGTCAACTTTCAAGTCCCTTGAAATGAAATTTCTCTAAAAGATGCTTATGAGTGTATGGATGCATGATGAAACAATCACACACAAGATCACAAACATAGGGTTCATAGGTTCAACGTCACGAGAATGAGGTCGAAGGTACTACCCATAAGGTATGGTCTAAAAGATATCACCTGCCGAACAAGGTTCTAAAGGTTCCCAGAGTCTACATCCTTCCTTCAGATATTACTAACTTCCCGATTAACTCGGTAATTAGTAATATTCTCAAGAAAAAATCGACTGAGCGTAGTATCGCGTGAAAACTATTTCCGAATTACTCCGTCATAGCTTCCACACTACACCTAAAAGGCCAAGATGGGTTAGGTATTCTATGGTCCTCAGCTTCAGCAGGCTCCCAGGTCGAAAGCAGCACGTCTTCCCGATTACTTGGTAAACGACACTCAGTCAAAGGGGCCTCTACTGAGTGGGGGATCTCATACCTCCTTTTATGGGATTACTCCCTCAAAGTTAACATGACTATACCGCCCGTCCTATCTTAAAGTTTTCCCAAGTCTGGGTATAGGACTTATAAGTAATCACCAAGCACCCTGAAAACCAGGAAAAACCAAACAAACATATGTACAATATATAACACATAAACAACAATAGCAATATACACATATAAACAAAGATAGGTTTAACCCACTTAAGGAGGGACCAGTAAGAGGTCAATCTTTCCCCAGTGAAGTCGCCAATTTTTCTGTAGCAGTAGAAATGTTAAAGACTAAGCCATTGGATTGACTAGACTTGTATATATCAAAATAAAAATCGCCACCGCGCTTTATTTTTTCCAAAGGAACGGGAAAAGAGCGAGTAACCCAAAAAGAAGGGGAAAGATTCAAGGTAAGTGGGTTGGTTATGTAAAGGGAAGGTATTAGCATCCTAAACATCTACGGTACTCCGTAGGAACCTCTTTGAAAAATATGTATATTTTGGCTATAAAATGTTGTATAAAAAATAGATGGTAGAAGTGAGAAAAGAAATATATTTTTTATGATTTTTGCACCCACCGCGGCTGCGAACCTTTAGTGCATATGTACCACCTTTCGTGCAATGGGGGATCAGGGTACACATAGTTCACCTTTAAAAATTTTAAAACACGAGTGCGTTGATTAATTTTAAGAGATAAGACATCATCATTATTTTCCGTGTGGAAAACATACTTACTACCCACAATCATGAGAAAGGAGAATTTGCATCATCTCAAAGTGGAGGATATGGCTTGAATTTTAAAATCAACAATGCCTCACTCAACACCAAAGTGGAAAATATCTCTCTTCATTATATATTATAGAAGTATAGTTGTTTGCATCACTACAAGGATTGACAAGAGTCCAATCTTTTGAGAAAGGTTTTAAAATAAAAAGTCAAAGTGGTAAAATGGTTTGAAATGAGATTGATTGACTTTTAGTCTTCTCACAAAAAAGGTCAAGGTTTTATTAAATTAATTGGATTTTATTTATGAAAAATATTTTGAAAATGCATGGACCTAAGTCCAAGTTTATTATGAAAGTGGTTTAAGTTTAGAAACAAGAAGAGTTTTCAAAAGGAGGGAGAGGATTTTTGAAATTAAAGAAGATGGGAGGAGGAGAAGGGACTATCCTAAAGCATAAGGTAAAAGCTAGGGATAAGAACCATCTAACCAACAAGAAGCTGATACTTGACATTATGAGTCAAGATAGAATTCCCATTCCTTGGATTGAAACTAAGCAAGCAGAGATACCACACTTCTTGAGAGAACCAAACTTCAAATGTATTAAGTCTTCACAAAAGTTAGGCAGAGTAACGGCTATATACGGGTGAATTTCATATTACAAACAAAGTATGTAATCACAATAACCTGCACATAAAACAAATAAACAACCCAATGTCTTGAGGTAAACCTCAAGAACTCCAGACAAAATATCAATTAAGGTCACAAAGTCTCCAACATAGGCCAAAGTTTCTAATCCTAAGTCCAAGAAGTCCAATACTCCATAATGCCAAGAATAGTAACCAAATAGTCCAAGTATCATTAAAGTTTTTTATGACTCATGTTGATTATTAAGTATCTTAAAAAGAAAATAAAAGTTCAAGTGAGCAAAATAAAAATGATAAGAATATAAAATGGCTCAAGTGAGCAAAGATTAAAAATAGCATGAAATAAAATGCTTAAAGTAAATGGTGCATAAATAAAAGGGCATATAATAAAAACCTAAGATAAAGTCAATTATTAATAATTAGTGGTTAGTTGGATGACCATCTTGAAACTTGTATTTGGAACTCATTAGAGGATTGGTAGAACCAAAGCCTCCACACAACAAGTTGCATTTGCTTTTTGTCAAGTATATCATCCATTTGGGAATTCTCACAAGTACCATTTAATGATCAACGATGTTTAAGTGATCCGCATTGACCAAAACTGATGTAGATTCATTAGAGAATTGGTAGAATCAAAGCCTCCACAAAATGAATCTCAAGGTTATTAGATCAAAGAGATCAAATTAATATACTTGGGCTTGAAAACATAGGTTTGTGCCATGAATGATCATTTATTCGAATCGGGACAAAATTTAGCGTTATGTTAAGCAATCGTAAGTGGACTTATATAGAAATTGCACCTATTTTGAGGTCGGTCAATAGCAATATATGCACTATTTATTTTGAGACATGATATAGAGATCATGCTCCAATAACACTTAGTGCAATAAGAAAGGGATGAGATGAAGAAGGGTGGGGAGAAATATACAAACCACATTTGAATTAAATTTTAATCAAACTATTATTAAAATCATTCATCCAATTTTATGGAGTTAAACTCAACACCATAGATCAAATGATGTTAACAAAGTTCATGATCAAAAATTCAACCCAAGTTCAGCCAGAAAATAATCACAAAATAATAATACATTTATTATATACATTAAAAAGGGTTTTAAAATGTTTTAAAATAGAAAATAAAAGAGAAAAATATAAACCATGTTTAAATTAATCGAGAAATAATAAGTAAGACCATAGAAAAATCATAGATGAACACAAATATTTTTGTAAATTTTTTGGTAATTTTTTAAAGTTAGAAACTATTTTTAAAATAATTAAAATTTCTCAAACAAATAGAAAATAGATCAAAAATAGTAAACATTGATATAAAATTCCATAAAATTTTCAAAAAGTCAGAAATATGTAAAATGATATTTATGAATTTTTTTAGAATTAAAAAATGTCAGAAAATATTTTTAAAGTAATTAAAAGGAAGCAAATAATGAAAAAAATATTTAAAAAATATCAAATGTCAAAATAAAAATGTGAAAAAAAAGTCATGAGATCAGAAATAATTCAAAGTATTTTTGTGAATTTTTTCATAATTTTTGGATAAAAAATAAAAGAGTTATGAATTTTTTAAAATAAAATCAATTAAAATATAAAATCAGAAAATAAAATAAAACCAAAAATATGTGGGTCATCAGATCATCGTCAAAACGCATTAGTAAGCTGATCCAATGGATCAGACACGCTGTGCTTGATATGGACCTTAGTGAGATACGATGGGATCAGAAAAAATGGCAACCAATAAAATTAAAACGTTTGGCACGCTATCATTGGCTGAGACGAGACATGTCATCGTCTTCAACCTCCAGACACCCTGCAATGGAGATTTTATGAGATCCTTCAAATAGAAAAATTATGATCCCAGACTAGTATCATTGGATTCGTCTCTTCAAGACGATCCTAACACCACCATCGCGCCAAATTTATATAATGTATGCAAAGAGATATGAATCAAAAATCCATAAAATAGCGAACACCTTCAATTCGATATTTCTCTCTCAATTCTCAATGGATTTAAAAATTATAATAAGCACAAGAATTAGGAGAAAGAGTATAATAGGTTAGTGCTTTATTTGGATCCAAATGGTGGAGAATTCTACTTTTTTGAAGTTCAAGAAAGAAGCTTTGAAACTGGACTTATGTAGCTTAATTATGGCTTGTTTTGCTTGATTTAAGTGCTGGAGAGTTTGTATGATGCTGTTGGATGATGAATGTGAAAAGAATTTTGGAAGAAGAGGCTTGAATCTCAGAAACTGATTTCAAAAATTTGAAGTTCGTGTGAGGTTTTGACAGAGTGTATTTGGCTCTCAAAGCTTGAGGAAATGAATGGGGGATGACCCTCTATTTATAAGGAATCAAATGGAATGTTCAAGCGTGTCAAATGATGAAGTTTGAAGGGAAGTCGTGTGAACCTGATACACGAGCAAGGTGTGATCTATTTTGCATAAAAACTCATCTGATCCTTGCGTTTTAAGGCTCTAATCCACTTTGGCAACTTGGTTAAACATGTTTAGATCACAAACGCATGCTAATTTGATGTTTAGAAGCCAAAACATGAATTTCAAATTCTGACTTATGAAGAAACTTCAGTTTCAAGTTACCAAGTTTAATCCAATGGCATTCTCAGCTCAAGGAGTCTTAAGGCATGATTCTTGATGCTTTAGAAATATGAGATTAGAAGGTTTGCAATGGAAAAAGAATGGAATCAAATGGATGTTTGAGATGAAAGTTGCAATGAGGCAAAGTTGGGGAAAAAAGGTTGGCTTTCCATACTTAGAAATATTTCAAATTTTTCTTCAAAAGTGACCTATAATGTTTTGCATCCAAACATGGCCTTCCACTTGGAAATTGCTCTTGACCAAAAAAGATGGAATGAAATAGACCTCTTGAATGATATTTTGAGACTTGAAACATTCAAAATATCCAAAAATTGAGAGAGTTATGAATTGTTGAAGTTGGCAAAAAAATCATGAAATGACCTATAATCTTTTGTATCCTTAGGGCATTTTCCATCCATTTTCTAACTTTGCACATGAAAGAAGGCATAAATTTAAAATCTTCAAGATCATTATGGAAAAATAATGGGTTCAAGGTGATAAAAATTGACCAAGTTATGATCATTTGAAGTTACACCTGGGAAATTGGGGGTTCATCTAGAGGACTTGTAATCTTTCTTCAACATTAAGTTTCTTCCACATGAAAACTCCTTGAAACTTTTTAAGTGATTTGTTGATAACCCTTTGAAGAGAAGGATGTATTTGGAATCACTCAAAAATACCAAAAGATGAGCAAGATATACTTCTTTGAAGTTCAAAACCCTAGCTCATAGATCATGAAAATGCTTTGAGGAACTTTGACAATTTTGGACAAACTTCTTGTACTAACACTTTTTCTTTGTTAATAGAAGCTATTGAGGATGATAATGAGAACTCATAGCAACCAAAACCACTTCCATATCTTGATAATTGAGAGAAATGTGCACTTGTGACCAATGGGAACAAGGCATTGTCCAACCATGACAACTTCTTTAATCAACCTCTTGTACTTTTGAATCATTTTTTATAACTTTGAAATATGGTGAACCAAAATGAACCTTGCCATGCCATTTCTTTCAAAATAAATTCAATGGTGAGGTTTGAATTTCTCAAACTTTAATGACTAGGGCATGGAAATAAACTCATGAACCTATGGATCAGCTTGCTAAGCCACACTGCCTTTACCTACATTATTAACAAGTAAGACAAACCAAAATTGCATTTTGTTAATTAGAACGAAAGTCAAAACAAAACATGCGTAATCACAAAAGAAAAACAAGTCAAGGTGTTTGGTGATCTCTCAAAGAGCAAAGCTAAAGATATGGAGGAGAACCAAAAGCCTAATGTGATCTTGTTGTGATTGAATCAACATGGTATGATGAAGGGATCTTAGGGGGAAAAATTGGGATACAACACACTTGACTAAATCTAAATTACGTAATCTTGTCCAAAACCTTTAAATCACCAATTGATCTTGAAGGGAAACCCCACCTTGGTTTTCTTATTTGAAACCCCCAGAGAGCTCTCAACCCAATCGATTACAATGAACCTTAAATGGGCGCTATTAAACTATCTTTAGATAGCACCCAAACAAAAAATATTTATGTGTAAATTTTGTGTGTGTATGCATTGAGAAAGGATGAAGATGATGAGCAATTGCTTTGTATATTTGTGGTTTCATCTTTTAAAAATGATGTATGAATGACTACATATAGGTGTAAGTGTGTGAACGAATGAAACAAAGAGAATATAGAGTTGCAAAATGACAAATTTGGATAATTTAATCAGTAGGAGTCGATCCATTTGAATTGGGAGTCGACTCCTAAGGGCAAGGGAGTCGATCCATACAACCTGAGAGTCAACTTCAATTGGACATAAGTGATTTTTAAAAATAAGCTCCAGTAGGAGTCAAGACATACAATTGGGAGTCGACTCATTCGTGTTATGTATCGACTCCAAATGGTCAGGAAGTCGATCCATTTTTAACATAAAGGTCCTTTTTGAAAAAGCTTCAGAGGGAGTCGACTCCTAACACGGGAGAGTTGACTCCAAACACGAATTTTCACAAAAATACATATTTTTGAAATGTTCGACTTGTCCATAATATTTTGACATGATCTCTTAGTGTCCTAAGATAAAAATGCAACCTAGACATAGAGAGATTCCGTTATATATATATATATATATATATATATATATATATATATATATATATATATATATATATATATATATATATATATATATATATATATATATATATATATATATATATATATATATTGGTTGTTAAAAATTCTAAAAGATCTATGACATTGCATTCGCCGCATACATGAATTCATTATTTTATGCAATTCATCGCATTCATGTGTTTATAATTTTTCTAGTTGTTGGATCAAAATTAAATAGTCAAAATTTAAATATAATTTTTAATTTATATTAAATAAAAAATATTTTAGTTTAAAATTTAAATTTTTTAATCTTGATCTGAGATAAAAGGTATCAAATCCGTGAATGCGGCAAACTCACAACTGCAGAGAGAGTATCCATTGTTGTAGTCGTTGCAAGTATAACTTCATAAAGGAAATTTGTGAGCCATGTTTATTCACCAATTATGGTATGATCTTAACTTCTGGCACCTGATATTTTTTGTTCTGCTTTAATGCAGAAAATCCTGTTTTCATCAATGGAATCTCTCATCAATTTGATGAGAGAAGTGGAACTTCTCTGGACATTAAACGTCTAACAAATTCACGTCTTCCAAAAAGAATATATGATGTCTTCAGATGGTTCAGAATGGTCACAGATTGTTGCTAACTTGTTGGCTTGTAAACAGAATTAAAGAGTATATGGTTAAGTATTAAACTAATATTGATTCCAAAATGTCAACCATGTTACAGGTTTTGTGGAACGACAGAGTCCCATTGTAAGGTGTTGATATTCCATAATGTGTTTGACAGTTTTTTTGAAGATATTAACATTTTAATGAATCAAGTGATTTACTTTGACAATTCTATGACTATGTCAACTTATCCTGCACAACTTTTCAATGTTGAGACAGATACCGTAACTTGTGCCAGGGAAAGTATTTCATATCCTCAACGAGGTGGTTGTCGACAGGGGTTCTAATCCATACCTTTTCAAATTCTGCTCGACTAGAATTAAAAGTGAATTTAATCATTCTCTGCGGTTAACAACTTCACTTGTGCATTAAACCACAATTAAATCACATTTTAAATGGATTTTCAAAATTCAGAGAGCACTACACCGCTTCACAAAACGATACAAAATATCAACTCGAAATCGCTAAAACTTGACATAAATTTCATCTAAGTACCAAAACAAACTCAACCGAGCTATAGTCAACAATTAAATCAAATTTCAAGTGCGTTTTTAAAATTCGGACGACACTATACCGTATCACAAAATTATCTGGAAAATCATATCGGAAATGATTAAATTCAACATTAACCATCCATAAATGCATAAACATGCTCAAAGAAACCTCAAACGATTTTTAGAAAGCATTTTGCAACACATTTACACTTTCCGGACAGCAATACATATTTGAATCAACATTGATCAAAATCGATTTCAACAATTACAAACAGACGCAAAATACACTTATCGGTTCAAGTATTATTGCTAAGAAATTATAAACAAGTTGCAAGCGATTAATTCACATCAAAACAATAGTTTTCGATCACAAATAATATAATTCATGAGTTGCCACAATTAATTGAATAATGTCAGAAATTTGGTGCTTGCGGAAATTTGAAGTGGAAGTGATGAAGATTTGGATGAGTTTTGTTTATTTTGTGTTCTTGATGAAAAATGTGAGAGGAAGTTGAGAGAATATGAGAGAAAAAAGATGAGTTTGATTCTTGAGATGTGAAATTATGAGAGTTATTGTGTTTGAAATTTGAGATATGAAATATATAGTATTGACTCCAAACTTAAAATTTCAACTTATTTTGTGCACGGTGCGAGATCGAACCACAAGCTCATCACAATCGGTACGAAATCCTGACGCGCGACTTGAAACAAAGACGTCGATGGTGAAATTTATGATGCGGCACCGAAAGAATCGTCTCGATTCGACAAAAATTGAGCAAGTTACATTTCCCTGAACGGTGATAAATGCAGTGTAAAAATTCATATTGTAGATTTTTACAGCTTATTTTGTGTATGGCGTGCGAACAAACCACAAGCTCATGACTTTCGTTGCAAAATCACGTTGCAAACCCTGGAGCAAAAATGTTGGCGATGAAATTTGTGACGTCGTGCCGAAAGAATTATCCTAATACAATAAAAATCAAACAAGTTATGATTTTTCGAATGGCGAGAAACGGTAGACTTATTTTACTGTATTGCAAATTTAAGCTTACTTTCGTGCGCACTTTCGTATGCGAGCCATAAACTGAAACCTTTGGAGCACAATCTGAACTCGGGCCCTGAAGCAAAGTTGAAGCTTACAAAATTTGTGATCCCACTCTTAAGGAATCGTCCCAATATGAGAAAAATCGAGATAGTTACGATTTTTACAATATTGAGAAAAAGTCTGGTAGAAAACCAATTCGTAGTGCAATTTTCTCTAGTAATTTGCACTTTCGGAGATCTTATGCAAAGAACTAACCTCTGACCTAAACATATAAATTGAAGATAACATCAAGACGGATTTTTCTCCCAAATAACCATCCAAAAACGTCGAACCTGGCGAAAGTTATGAGTTTTTGAACATCTATAAAACAACGGTTCAACACACTATTTTCACTGTTTTTTCACTGTATATCTTCTGAGTACTCGCACATTTGGAGATTTTTCTAAAAGAATTAACTTCCGATCCGAACATGAAATTGAAGGAAATAATAAGACAGTTCAAATTCTCCAAGAGGAACTCAAAGATGATTTTCTAGTCAGAAGTTACGATTTTTAAAGCATCCGAAAACCAGTGAAACAGTAATTCCACTATATAACATAATTCAAGTACTTTGCGATTTAGAAAATCTTCCTCACATAATTATCCTTAGACCTGAACAAATGAATTGGAAAAGACCTCAAGACGGTCATTAAGACTGAAGAATCATTTCCAAGCCATTTTCGGATATAAAGTTATGAATTTCTAAGCATGGAACACATAATACTGAATTTATGTCTGCACTGTCTCAAATCAAATGAAACGTTTGAATTTCTACATAATTCAGAGTGTATTGAGACACATGAGAGCTTGATGTGGTGATGACTTGATTTATTGTTGATTGAATAGCTTGGACCACGTGCGGAGTGCCTTTAAATGTGAAAAACCATGAGTTCTGCTTCGCAATATTGCTTAACGAAACAATCAATTTTCACAATTCTTTTCACAAAGTAAAGCCTCGAGTCCATGAGTATAGACTCAATGACATGCATGTATGCATATGATGGTGAAGTATAAACCAATTAGGGTTAAAATGAAGAGGAAGAATTTTGGAGTACAATAATTGCTTAAGAGCTTCCATTTGTTTTTCAATTTCTAAAACTTTAACTTCAAAATATGAAAAAAATTATTTTATTTGAAACTAGCCTCTTAAAAGCATCTATGACTTCACCATGTAGATTTTCAAAATAAACTTCCAATTCAGAATAAGACATATTATTAAAAGATTCATGTTTATGGTAACTTACTTTCTTTTTCTTTTAATGAGACATGAGACAAGGGTTTGTCATCCTACCATCATTACTTGATCTTTTTCTTATAGACTTGCTAGAATTCTTCTTCTTGTAATGAGCCAAGAGACAAAAATTGCCAATTCATCATCATCACTTAAGCTATCATCACTTGAGGATCCATCATCGCTTTGCCAAGCAATGTGAGTTCTTTTAGGCTTGCTAGACTTCTTATTTTGACCAGTTTCCTTATCTTTATTAATGAATGGACATTCTAGTTTGTAGTGACCGACTTTTCCACAAATATAGCATGAACTCCTTGATTTTTCTTTCTTATTATCATCTTGCCTCAAGGAATTTGATTGTCTTCTATAGTTGATGAGATCTTTTTCGGAGTGCTTCACTTCATTCTTCCTTAGATACCTATTTTATTTTCTTAGAAACATCCTCAAATCTTCTTTATCCAAACAATCATCATCAATCGATCCACTATCATATTTCTCTTTAGTTGAGAACTTAGAGCTAGAAGTCACAAGATCAATTGACTTCTTGTTTTCTCTTTTTCCTTATTCTTTTCTTTCTTAACCTTTTTATCATGCTTCTATAAGCAAATGAGCTCTTGCTCATGTTCTTCAAGCTTGCCAAACAAAGCAGTAGTGTTTAATGTCAATAAATCATTAGCTTCCTTGATTGCGGTAACCTTTGGTTTCCATTACCTATAAAGACATCTCAACATTTTGCTAGTAGTAATTTCATTAGAAACCGGCTTACGTAGTGCATTCAAGCGATTTTTTACAAGATGAGAGAACATCTTTTGCATATTAGCAATGGTTTCACCATGCTTCATATGAAAGAATTTAAACTCTTGATTCAAAATATTGATCCTAGCTTGTTTGGTTCCCTCATGGGCAACTTGCAATGTGTCTCACATAGTTTTAGCAGTTGTACAATGAGAAACATTGTAATATTCATTGACACCTAAAGAGAATACGATAATATTCCTTGCTTTTCAATCATACAACCATAATTTCTCATCATTTGAGTTCCATTGTGCTTTCGGTTTAGGTATATTGGCGCCGATCTCATTGCTCATGGTAATTTGAAGTGGACCATCTTGGACGGTTTTCCAACATTTCCTTTCTACGGGATTAAGATAGATACACATACAATCTTTCCAATAATCATAGTTTTCTCTGTTTAAAATAGACACTCTATTATACGGCCCTTTTAGTTCAGAAACCATTATCTAATAAGAGATTTCGAAACAGAGAATGGACCAGAGCTCGTGATACCACTTGTTAGATAATAATCTACGATCTAGAAGGGGGTTGAATAGATCGCAAATAAAATTTTCTATTAAAAATTATGTTTTTAAAAATGTTTAAACTATGGCGCGTGGAAACAAACCCGAATCGACAATCGTCTATCAGAACCGTTATCGAAAAGACCTGATATACATTAAACCCATAAAACGAGTTTACGTATGATGAGAAAAACAACCAATATATTTCCAACAAACCAACTTTGAATAAACCACACTATAGCAATTAATTTCCAATGAAATAATGGACAAAAGTTAACTAAGGAAATTTGTCGAACATTTGTAGTGCAATCGATACAAACCATATTTTTGCTTTCTTTTGTTGATATTAGAAACACATTACAATCACAAAGATTGTAATCAAATCAACAAAACAGTTTATGGTATTAACCTAAGAGATTATCTCTATATAATGATCGCACAATCAAAGTTTTCTTAATTTGCAATAAAACGTAAAGTAAAGACTAACAGAGAAAGAGTGCGACACAAGGATTTTATTAGGCAGTTCCCTAATCGGTCTCGCTATGGGTACGTCTGCCCCCAATTCTGTTCGAAATCGAGATAATGAAAATTAACCTTTGCAAAATGTTGATACAAGATAACAAGTAGAAATCAAACAAGCAAAGCCCTAAGTATGTTATTGGTTATATCTTCTTCTCTCCCCTTGATCTTGAGTTAGATTAAGTTAACTCGATACTTCCAATTTGATCCTCCATCTCACGCTACTCCTTTGCAAGAACCCTTATTCTTTAAAGACTTCACTCGGATGAATCCTAATTGCGAACGTATCGTGACCCAAGATTTACCAATTTGATCCTTCGTATCGCGCTACTCCTTCGATCGAACCTACCATTCTTTGAAGCTTTCACTTGACTAAATCCAAATTACGTAATCTTGTCCAAAACCTTTAAATCACCAATTGATCTTGAAAGGAAATCCCACTTTGGTTTTCTTATTTGAAACCCCTAGAGAACTCTCAACCCAAACGATTACAATGAACCTTAAATGGACGTTATCAAGCTATCTTTAGATAGCACCGAAACAAAAAATAATTATGTGTAAATTTTGTGTGTGTATGCATTGAGAAAGGATGAAGATGATGAGCAATTGCTTTGTATATTTGTGGTTTCATCTTTTAAAAATGATGTATGAATGACTATATATAGGTGTAAGTGTGTGAACGAATGAATAAAGGAGAATATATAGTTGCAAAATGAAAATTTTGGATAATTTAATCAGTAGGAGTCAACCCATTTGATGTGGGAGTCGACTCCTAAGGGCAAGGGAGTCGACTCCTAAGGGCAAGGGAGTCGATCCATACAGCCTGAGAGTCAACTCCAATTGGACATAAGTGATTTTTAAAAATAAGCTCCAGTAGGAGTCGAGACATACAATTGGAAGTCGACTCATTCGTGTTATGTATCGACTCCAAATAGCCAGGAACTCGACCCATTTTTAACATATAGGTCCTTTTTGAAAAAGCTTAAGAGGGAGTCGATTGCTAACACGGGAGAGTTGACTCCAAACACGAATTTTCACAAAAATACATATTTTTGAAATGTTCGAATTGTCCATAATATTTTGACATGATCTCTAAGTGTCCTAAGATAAAAATACAACCTAGACATAGAGAGATTGTAAAAGATCTATGACATTGCATTCGCCGCATTCATGTATTCAATATTTTATGCAATTCATCGCATTCATGTGTTTATAATTTTTCTAGTTGTTGGGTCGAAATTAAATAGTCTAAATTTAAATATAATTTTTAATTTATATTAAATAAAAAATATTTGATTTAAAATTTTAATTTTTTAATCTTGATCTAACGATAAAAAATATCAAATCCGCGAATGCGGCAAACTCACAACTGCAGGGAGAGTATCCATTGTTGTAGTTGTTGCAGGTATAACTTCATAAAGGAAATTTGTGAGCAATGTTTATTCACCAATTATGGTATGATCTTAACTTCTGGCACCTGATGTTTTTTGTTCTACTTTGATGCAGAAAATGTTGTTTTCATCAATGGAATCTCTCATCAATTTGATGAGAGAAGTGGAACTTCTCTGGTCATAAAACGTCTAGCAAATTCACATCTTCAAATCGTTTGAGTAGCTTCTTCTGAATGTTTTTTCATGCTGAAAGGTTTGCTTCCTGTTGCCCCTTATTTCCTTTTGCTAAAGTTGTTCTTGTATTATGAAAACAATTATTTCTTTTGAGAACAGTACATTTGGTTTAGCAAGTATCAAGTTCATTCCAATTTAGTATTCACAATACACGTATTCATAACTATATATATTTTAATTGATTTGTTACTTTGGTTTATGATAATTGGTGAATAATTGCATGAAATCTCATATTTTACGTTGCCGGCCTAATTTCATATAAAATATGATGTTCAGAAATCGACCTGTATTATTTAAAAGTATTAACTTTTCTTGATCCATGTAACCAAATACAGACTCGTCTTTATTCTCGAATTTTTAATCTTTTACGTACTGTTTCATTTGTTTACTTCCAAGTGACTTGCTTGCCTTCAAACTTTGTTTCTTACCTAACAATCAACTCTTTGCTACTCTCCTTCAATCTTCATTGCTCTTCACTTTTTTTCTCCTTACTATATGACATGGAACTCTGTTGCTAGGTTGACTATTGCCCGTTAGATACTGGAGAGTTATGGCTGTGTCGTGCACATTATATCTTCTCGGATTATAAAATCTAATGTAAAGCATGAGCTTGAACTTAGGTGGAAGATAAATTGATACTTTCTCAAACGGTTCCGTCTCACAGCAGTTGAGAGAGTTGAGAAATTGGAAAGTTTTGGAAATCCATCAAAATCTATGATAAATTTTTATCAATCTTGATGAACAAGATTGATATCACTACACAATGACAATGAAAAATATGAAAGAAATCAAGAAGACAATTATTTTCTACTGAGTTTCTCTCTGCCCACAAATTGTGGAAAACTTTATTGCAACTGCAAAATTCTGTAAATACAATGAATTGACTTGATTACAAAAATACGGATTATTCTCTCTATTTATAAATTTAAGTTAGCTTGCTCCCTAAGGTAAAGTCCAAAACTATAAAAGCCCAAAATACATATTTTAGAACTAAATCAGATCTATCTATTTTAGACCTAAATCAAATCTTATCTAGATCTAAAACAAATCTAAATCTAAAACCAAATCAAATATGTGTGCATCCTACTTCGATACACAAGTTTTTCGACTGGGCAATAGTTTTCATCGAGCAACCTGCTTCGACAACCTCTAACCCTTTGACACACACATAGTTTCGACACTATGAATTACAATTTAACACACCACTTAATTCATTGTGTCTAAACCATCATTATTCATCATAACTCTTAGTCTTTAAAATACTTCGACTTGCACACCCTTCGTCGTGATGCTTGCAATCTGATTTTTAGTTCTGTAGTGTTCCAAGTTCATCTTCTCATCTGCTACCTGCTCTCGAAGATAGTGAAACCTCATTTCGATGTGCTTGCTTCGACCGTGAGCTATCGGGTTCTTCGTCAGGTTGATAGCTGACATACTGTTGATCTTCATGGTAATTCCTCCACGATCTTTCCTTGTGATTTCTTCGACCAAGTTTACCATCCATGTTGCTTGACATGCACAAAGAGAAGTATATATGTACTCTTCTTCGCATGATGATAATGCAACTATTGGTTCCTTTCTCGAACTCCAAGCAACTAGTGCACCACCTAGCATAAACACATATCTTATTGTGGATTTTCGATCCTCAGCATCACTACACCAACTCGAATCATTGTATTCCACTAACTTGCATTCTTTTCCCTTATCAACTGTAGGAAATAAAATGCCATAGTTGAGAGTTCCTTTGAGATACCTTAGTATCCTCTTCACGGCTGCTAGATGTGATACATTTGGCTTCTGTATGAATCTACTTAACATACCTACATTGTATGCTAAGTCAGGCCTTGTGTGACAAATGTATTTTAATGACCCAATAAGTCTTATGTATTGGGTTGGATCGACATCATCTTCTTCAGAATCTTTCGACAGTTGCAACCTTGGTTCAGTAGGTGTCGAAGTCGATTTGCATTCTTCCATCTCAAATCTCTTGAGAATTTCACTTGCATATCTTCTTTGATGCATCATCAAACCTCTACTGCTCTTGTAAAATTTGATACCAAAGAAATATGAAATGTCACCCAGATCAGACATTTCAAATTCCGTGTTGAGATCACCTTTGAAGCCTTCGATCTCCTTCTTGCATCTACCTATTATTAACAAGTTATCGACATAGAGACATAGTATAAGAAATTTACTATTGCTTCTTCTTACATATACTCCATATTCAGTTGTGCACTTCACAAATTCTTTCTCCCTTAGGAAACTATCACTCTTCTTATTCCAAGCTCTTGCAGCTTGTTTGAGTCCATAAAGGGCTTTATGCATCCTGTACACCTTTCTCTCTTTGTTATATTTGAAAAATTCAACTGGTTATTTAACATAAACTTCTTCGTCTAAGGGTCCATTCAGGAATGCAAACTTCACGTTCATCTGACATATGTGCCAACTGTTTATTTCTGCAAGACCAACAACCAACCTAATTGTTTCAATCCTAGCCACAGGTGCAAAAGCTTTATCGAAGTCAATTCCTTATTTCTAGAGAAATCCTTTCTCCATAAGCCTTGCTTTGTGTCGAGTTACTTCCTCTTTGGGATTCATCTTCACTTTGTATACCCACTTGACATCAATTTCTTTCTTACCTTGAGGCAAATTTGACAAGTGACCAAGTGTTATTGTCTTTGATGGACTTCACTTCTTCATTCATTTCTTTCACCCACTTCAAATCCTTCAATGCTTCATCTGTATTGATTGGTTCGTCTGCATAGAAAGCATAATGTACCAACTCACTTTCATTATCTATTACATCATCTGATGTAATCACACAATCTTGTAATCTTGCAGGCATGCGTCTTGTTCTTTGAGGTTTGCTTGTACTTGGTTGATCTATAACGTTTGGTTTCTCTTGTCGAACTTCTCTTTCGACTTGAGTTTCTGGTTCTTCAAGTAAGATTTCTACTGAATCTTTCTTAACATTTTCAGTCAAATCTCATTCTTTAAATTCATCTATGATCACGTCTCCGCTGATCACAATCTTCTTGTTCACTGGGTCGAACAACTTGTAACCTCCTGTCTAATGATATCCTACTAGAATCATTTGACTCGACTTATCATCAAGTTTTCTTCTCAATTGATATGGCACATGTCTATGTGCTATATATCCAAATACCTTCAAATGACTCAAGTTAGGCTTCACACCAGACCAACATTCTTTTGGAGTAATTCCTTCTAGCTTCTTCGTCGGACATCTGTTCAATATGTATATTGCAGTTGACACAAATTCACCCCAAAACTCTTTAGGTAAATCCTTGCCTTTCAACATACTTCTCACCATATTCATGATGGTTCGTTTCTTTCTTTCTGCAGCTCTATTTTGTTGTAGAGTGTAAGGTGGCACCACCTCATACACAATCCCTTCTTTTTCACATAACCTATCAAAGTCTTTCGACACATACTCTCCACCATCATCAGTTCTCAAAACTTTGAGCTTTCGACCACTTTGTCTTTCGACCATAGACTTAAACTTGGTAAATACCTCAATCACTTCACTTTTCTTCTTGATCAGGTAAGTCCACAGTTTTTAACTGAAATCACTTATGAGTGTAACAAAGTATTTGTTACCTCCCATCGAATCCACCTGGAATGGTAAACATACATCCGAGTATATGATTTCAAGAATAACCTTCTACTTACTTCCTGCATCCTTGCTGAAGCTATTCTTGTTTTGATTCACTTGCACATATTCCTCACATACCTTGTTTGAAATGTCAATTTCTGATAATCCTGAAACGATATTTCTTCTCTTCAAATCTCTGATGTCTTTGAAGTTGAGATGGCCTAGTTGATAGTGCCATATTCATTCTTCTTTTCTAGCTGCAGTCGAAAGGCACTTGTTCTCCATCATATTAAGTTCAATATTGAGAGTTCTATTTTGAGATATATGAGCCTTCAAGATTAACCTTCCATTTGCATCGACGACTCTCATCATCTTATCTTTGATCGAAACTTTGTAATTTTTTTCGAACAACTGTCCTATACTGAGAAACTTGCTCTTCATGCCTGATATGTACAATACATTGGAAATTACTAACCTCTCGCCATCTTTCCTCATAATCATAACATCACTAATACCTTCAGCTACTAGGGTATTGTCATTTGCGAATTTCACCATGTTCTTCATCGATGATTTTATATTGATAAACTAATCTCTCCTTCCAGGAATGTGTGATGAGCATCCTGAATCTAAGTACTATTGGTCATTGAATCTATCTCCATATCTTGTTGTGACCATCAACATCATTTGTTTTTCATGTTTTGCAAACTTTGCATCACTTTCTTGATTCTTTCACTTTTCTAGACAATCACTATAATAGTGACCATACTTCTAACAATTGAAACACTCAATGTGACTCTTGTCAGATTTTTGACCACCACTTCATCCTCTACCTCCAGCACCACCTCTTTGGTTGCATTGGTACTGTATTCTTTGATTCGACACGTTTTCTTCGTGTTGGTTTCCTCTACCATTTGAATTTTTGTAGCCACTTTTACCTTTGTTGTTGAACCACTTTTCCTTTGCCTTTCTTATCTTTTGTTGATTGAGCCTACAAAGCCACACCACTCTTTGACTTGTTTGTATCTCTTTCAATCATTCTTTGTTCGTGAGATTCAAGCGTCCCTTGAAGCTCTTCCTTCGACAAAGATGACATGTCCTTCGACTCTTCTATGGCAACTACCACATGGTCGAACTTCGGAACCAAAGATCTTAAGATCTTCAAAACAACGACTCTTGTTGTTAACGTCTCTCCATAAGTCTTGATTTGATTCACTAGTTTCGTAGCCCTAGTAAAGAAATCATATATGCTTTCGCTATCTTCTATCTGAAATAATTCATACGTTCTTTTGTGAGTTTGTAACCTCACCTCTTTAACCTTCTCAACACCTCCAAATGATTTCTTGAGAATCTCCCAAGCTTCTTTTGCAGATTCTACATCACTAACCTTTTCAAAATTGTATGTGCTGACACATTGGTGAATTATAAAGAGAGCTTTATAATTCTTCTTCTTCGATTCTTTGTATTATGCTTCTTCTTTTTTTAGAGCGTCTTCATCAAGCGGTTCTAATCTATGTTTCACAAGATCCCAAAGACCTTGAAAACAAAATATAACCTTCATTTGTTTACAACAATTCTCATAGTTATCACCTTTAAGAATTGGGAGACTTGTTGAAAAACTTTCGTTAACGTAATTCATCGCCATCACGAATTTCTTCTTCTTCTTCCTCAGTCGTTCTTGATCGTTCTTCCCTTGAATCACTCAACGGAGCTCTTGATACCAAATGTTGGAAATCTACCAAAACTTATGATGAATTTCTATCAATCATGATGAAAAAGATTGATATCACCACACAATGACAATGGAAAATATGAAAGAAAGAATTATTTTCTGCAGAGTTTCTCTATGCCCATAAACTGTGAAAAACTTTATTATTCACATTGCAACTGCAAATTTCTGTGAATACAATGAATTGACTTGATTACAAAAATAAGAGTTACTCTCTCTATTTATAGATTTAGGTTAGCTTGCTCCCTAAACCAAAGCCCAAAACTATAAAAGTCCAAAATATCTATTTTAGAACTAAATCAAATCTATCTATTTTAGACCTAAATCAAATCTTATCTAGATCTAAAATAAATCTAAATCTAAAACCAAATCAAATATGTGTGCAACCTACTTCGATACACAAACTTTTCGATTGGGCAATGATTTCTATTAAACAACATATTCCGACAACCTCTAACTCTTCGACACACATAATTTCGAGGGAACTATCACCATAATATATCTTTTATTTTAATTAATTAAATATTATAAATATTTATAACAATAAGTAATATTTGTAAATATTTATAGTTATTAGACATTAAATTTTTCATATTAGAGATTTACTACATCTTTATTAAATGATTTAAAATATAAATAAATTTATCTATATTTTAAAATTTTAATTTTTTAATCTTGATATAACGATAAAAAATATCAAATCTATGAATGCGGAAAATTCACAAGTGAAAGGAGAGTATCCATTGTTGTAGCATCTTTATTCACCAACATAACGAAAAGTCGGTCTTAGTAATAATTGATAGTAGCATAGTTGAATTGTTACAATTGACGATTTGTCATTTCTTATGTAACATTATATTTAATTTTAGGTGTTAACAATGCTGTATATTATATCATTATTCTCTAACTATAAAACATCTTTGACATTTAAAAAAAAAACAGTATTTATATTATTGTTCGTTTTCCATTTGTCAAAATAGAACATTTTTCTATGTCAAAATCCGCGGAAGGGTCTCATATCTTTGTTTAATTACTTTCATGAGACCCACTTTAAATATGCACGATAAAAATACTAATCACATTGCGCCAATATCTTCACTATCAAGTGTCAACATTATTTATTTTAATCAAATGAAATACAAATGAATCTTACTGAATTTTCTAAAGTACCCTATCGATCTAGTGGAGAATAATAACCAAAGAAAGAAGAGGAAGCATGAAGAGGGAATACTTAATTATAATAAGAGAATAAAAAAAACTTGCACCAAAATATCATTAGATTCTCATAATGGTGCCAAAGAATAAGAATTGATTATGTTGGTTGTTGTAATAGATGGTTGTGAAGATTTTACGTATATGTGTTTTCACTCACAAATTTGTGCCGTATTCTTTATTTTATCATGGTCTTTTCTTTTACAACAGTACCGTATGTGTTTTTTTCTTCCAGTGTTTTGTCTTTATTATTTATATTCAGTTTACATGTAAACAAGAATCAATGTTATCTCATCTCAAATTCCTTGCTCATGACATCTTGTCCTATTGTTACTAGCTACGTTTTTTTTCCTAAAGTGATAATGATTATTTTGTGGAATCAACGAATCAGTTCTCCTATTTAATTTACAAAGAATTTTTAAAAAGTCTTAAATAAAAAATTGGTAAAAACATTTTCATAAAATATTATTTTAGTTATTTTATTCTTAATTGTAATATTTTGGAGATATAAATTTAAATGATTGTACTCCCAACAACCAACGTGGAAAAAAACATATTAATTACCAACGTTAGAGACTATGCAGACCCTCTGAAATTCGTTGAAAACATATTAATTACTGTAACTACAACAACCAACGTGGAACATCTACTCCCATTTTTACTACACAGCTTATTAATTATTGTTTGAAGTGAAACCTCTTTCTTAATCTTGTACTCTCCGATGTGTGTCAGGATATGACAACAACACTTTTACTTGCAGATAATTATTATTCGAACCTGTTTTGAAGTTGATAGAGAAAATTTATTTTAAAGTTGATAAAAAAAATCTGTTTTGATTAGCTTTGAATTCGGCACTATAAAAAAACAAGTTCATTTGTGATGTGATTTTCAGGTCATAATGTTTTAATAGCGACGTGAATGATCACGCTATAAGAGAGTGTGTGACAACTAATTAGTGACGTGATTTTCACTTCACAATTTAGTGACGTGAAATTCACGTCGCAAAATTTTGCACAGATATCAACTATAGCAGAGCAGGGTTCAATAGAAGCAGAAAAGACAGAACTATTGTCAGTGTGTTGCGACGTGATTTTCATTTCACAATTAATTGTGACATGAAAATCACGTCACTAATTTTTTTTAATAAAAAAATATTTTTAATTAAAATATTATATGTTCATTTTATACTAAAATATAATAATATGAAAACATAAAATCTGTTTTTATTATATACTAATATGAAAATAATAATAACAAGTATAAATATCAACAACAATCCAACAATTATATATATAAAATTTGAAAACAAAAATAAATTAAATTAGTTTGGAACAAAATTTGCTTTCAAACCTAAAATTAAAAATCAAAAAATCAAAAAATAGAATTAAATTAAAAATGAAAAAAAAATTAACAACTACGAAATGAGATGGAAGGAGTATTATACCTTTGAGTTAAATGAGCGGATGAAATAAATAAATTGGGATGATAGAAGAGATGAAGATGAGGTTTCTAGTGGTAGAGTGAAGAAGGAGAGAAAAAAATTAATTGAAGAGATGAAGAAGAATGGGTTATGTAATTGAATAATTTTTTTTTGGATTTATACACACTTTAGTGACGTAAATTAATGACATGAAATTTACGTCGCAACTTAACAATGATCATAATCTTGTGACGTGATTTTCACGTCACAAATTAGTGACATGAAAATAACGTCACAACTTAATAATAGTCATAATATTGTGACGTAATTTTCACGTCACAACTTAAATGTGTCAGTCAACCTGTTCTCCACCACTTCCGTTTCAGCCAAATTTTCTACTTAAAGTTTTTTATTTTTGAAATAATATTGCGACGTGATTTTCACGTCACAACTCAAATTTTGAAAAATTCAAACTTCTCTCCTTGTACAACTCTGACTCTTTTATTTTTTTTATTTTAATTTTTATGTTGCAACGTGATTTTTACGTCACAACTTTTAAAATTAAAAAAAAATCTCTGACTCCCCATATGCTAACGTGAGTGCTTATTGTTAAATATTAAAATCATATAGTGATGTGATAAACACGTCGCAACTTCTTTTTTTGTCACATGATAATCACGTCACAACATCATGTCGCTGGATACAATTTTTCTTAAAGTGCGAGTTTGAATTTTCTCTGATTATAAAATATGAAAACGAGTCGAATAATAGAGATATTAGTATCCACTTCGAATCCGTCATGTATATTTCATTATATATATTATTATTTATTTTTGATAATCTAAAATATTAAATATGTGGCCAATATTTTAATATTTTAATATTTTAATTTGAATTTATTATTTAAAATTTTTGAAATGTATTTATGTTATTTTTTGAAATTGTTTTATTTTATTATTTATAATTTAATTTAATTTTGGAAAATAAGTATTTCTATTAAAAAATTGATTTCACTAAATGGATGGTGGTGGGGCGGGAATATCCGAACCCAACTTGAATCTGTTTGGGTCGGTATGAGTTTTAATTCTCCATCTCCATTTAGATTTGAGACGGGGAACGAGGATTATTTAAGAATTCAGATTTAAATTTGAGGGAGGTAATTAATAAGCGTCTCTGACTAGCCTGATTGACATGCCTACGAGTGCCACGTCTCCTACTTCTTCTATTAGATCAAGCTAATTTTTAAGCTAACTTATGTGTGTTTTGTGTGACAAATGAGGGATCGGTTACCATCTGGATCATCACCTCTGATCCATATACCAACTTGAAAGGTGCTTCGCCTCTAGATGAATGTGTTCGTGTGCAATTCATTGGACTACCATCTTTTGTTGATTTTATCTTTAGTAATTTGTTCATTCCATTCAAGATCACTTTATTGGTAGTTCTAGCCTTGTCTATTAATTTTGGGATATTCCACTAAAATGAATTTATTTTTGATGATTAGGTAGCCAAAAAAATTATGTTACCAATGAACTTGTGAACTGAGTGTTAGTTATCGAATACTATGTATCAAGGTAATCCATTTATCAATAATTTTAACTACCTTATAGCTAAGGGGAAGAATCTCAAGATGTTCAACACCTCCCACCCCATATACAGAAGGTCAATAAGGTTTCTACTAAGTGTAATGCCTCGAGAAGGGCATGGTGGATATTATTCTATTGTTGACACTTGCCGCACTTGACAAATTCGGTGTTATCTAGGATCTTAATGGGCTTCTTGACTATGGATTTCCTGTCTATGTGATTTCCATATACTCCTTCATGTACCTCTGTAATTACTTTCTGGCCTCTTTCATTTTAAAACACATGGGAGTGTATATTAGTATATCCTAAAAGGGAACCAATAGGGACGAGGCGGAGACTGGGGTCTTGGGTTGGGTCCATAACGCCTCTCTAGTCGTCCATTTTCTAGTTTAGGCATCCATTTACTAGATATATCACCCTTTCCAATGTCTATTAATAATGTTGCCTCCGTTTGGGAATGGTCGCCCAATATGGGGAATTGTGGAATGATGCGTCATCATTCCTTAACAATAAAGAAGATGTCATTTTACCGCATTCTTGAAAATAGTGGTGGGCTAAGTGTCCACTCTTGCATTTCTTCAATAGTAGTTTCTAATCCCGAAAAGCCTGGGGTATAGGCATATATAACTACTACAAATACCTCTAGGATAGAGTTGAGAAGAGATAATCTCATTCTCACACATAAAATCAAATATACATAACTTCTAACCCCAACGTGAGCTAATTCTCAACCCCTCAAAATACCTTAAAACCTATGGCAATCCTTAATCACCAGAAGTTATCACATATTATAATTTTTAGCAAGTACAATTAGCACTCAATGTGGCCTCGGTAAAATTGATTTGAGCCACACTCGTCACTACTCACAATAATTTTCACCCTCTTCCCATAAGGACACGTGAGCAAAGTTCCAATATCATTGTCAACACCATCATTAGAGGCTTTTCCTGTGGAGTAAAATCTAGTTCCTCCAGGAGAAAATACACACGTCAGGTTTTCACAATTAATATCATACCTTGTATCATTGCCGGAAACTCGAGGAAGGGATGTGAATCCAGAATCACCTTCTCGGATGAAGATGATGTTGGTGTTCTTTCTCATAACAATGACCCCATTATTGTTACATTTAAATATGATAATTGAGATGTGAAGTGAGTATTAATCGACCCTAGTATCTCTACGGATGCCTCATTCTAAAGCGCCTTCCATAGTCTCCAACTTGACCGCATTAGCATCATAGCTTTCTAAGGTTCTTTAATTGGCCTTCCCAGGGATTAGATACAAGTAAAGGGCCACAAAACACTTAAAATGATGATCGGATAAGAGGTGAGGGCCAAAACAATTGAAGTATAGTATCTTGAGGTAGATGCCTTATCCTCTTACAATGCCATCCTTGGGAGACATCTCCTTAAGTGACTAGGGGAAGTCCTCTCCGCTTTCCATCTAAGCCTCAAATACCTATTATTTTATGGATAAGTTGGCGTAGTTATGAGGACAAGGAGATCTCCCAAGAATTCTATTTGAATAGCCTAAAAATAATGAGGGAACTCGTCTCCCAAGGCGCCGCCTCATTCGAACGTAGGTGACACCGATGTAGCAAGCTAGGACACTAGGTTAGGGTTGAGAATAAAAGGCCTACCCCTAACAAAAGACATGAAAGAGGTCCATATTGGCCACTTAAATCACTAAGCTACCAAGTTAATCACCGCCCTATTTGAATATGAATAAGAAGAGATGGTTGTCATGCTCAGGAGGAAAATTGACTTTTTCACCCGTGCACCATTAGATATATCAATAATAGATACCAGAGTGGTGTGCTGTCGTCTTGCCATTGGCCCCACTGTCAAATTGTCATCTCAAAGGAGGTACAATGTTAGTGAGGAAAAAAAAGGCAAATATCAATGAAGAAGTGGAGAAGTTGATAAGCATCGACTTCATAACAAAGGTAAAATATCCATCATTGATAGCTAACATGGTCTTGATAAAGAAAACATCAAACAAAGGGAACATGTGGACGATTTCACTGACCTTAACACCGCATGCCCAATGGATTTATACCCTCTACCAAATATAGAGAGTCTAATCAACGGGTCTTTGGGCTAAAAAACACTTAGCTTCATAGACACCTACTCCGAATACAACCAGATTAATATGTGTAATACGGTGGGAAAACTGACTTTTAGTTTTGCGTTTTATCGCAAATATTGTGGATAGTAAGAGTCGCCATCGAATTTTCTTTTATCCAATAAAGGAAAGGGTGAAAAGAACATGAAAGAGCTTTGATAATTTTTCTTAGTAAGGGGGGTAGGTTATGAAAAGGGAATGTGTTAGCACCCTTTTCATCCGTAGTTATCTACAGGCTCTTAATCGCTAGCTCACTTTGAAAAATGCTTTGTGAATTTGTAAGTTTTGAAAATATTTTGAAAAAAATGCCTAAGTGCGAAAAACTTTGTAATGATTCCCGTATCGTTGAGAACGCATACAAAGTGTTTGTTTTGAAAATATTTTAGAAAAGAGTGTTTGTGTGAAAAATGCTTTTTTTTATTATTTGTGAGCAAGCGACTACGAGCTATCTACCTACTCAAAAGTCTGTGTTCTTTTCCTCCTTTCCCTTAGATAGAGCTATCCTACCATTAGTTCGTAAGAAGCTCTATCATTGGAAGTTTGAGGGACGGGAACGGGTCATCGTACAGTCATAAAGGCAACTCGTAGGATGCTTTAGCAATTGTCGTAAGGGACAGATTGTTTACCGAGGCAGCATCGAAGGGACATCGAGGGACTACGATCTTTTAACTGAAGGGTCTTTGCTAAATCATCTCACGTTCGAGGGACTTGACTGTTTTTTTATCTGAAGTGAGGGTCACCCTAGAGGTGCGTGTGTGCAAAGTGTGTTGAGATTCAGTTAATTTGTCTTGGATTTATGGTTATCTAGCGTTTGCTTTTAGTCTTTTCCATACAATCCTATTAAACTAGTAGTTATAATGCTTCAGGGATGGGGAGTACTAACCATAAAATAGGGGGGAAGTAAAGCAAAACCTAATTTAAGCTATTACAAACCATTAGCAGTTACAATATGGGAAAATAATAGTGCAAAAATAAATAAGCGCGCGAAGACTAGAAAAGGAAAAAAAATTAAAAACCTAATAAAATTTCTAACTGTTAGAAAAGTATTTTTGGTATTTTTTTTAGAAAAATATTTTAAAATGTAAAATAATAGTAAACCCTAATTCTAATTAATTTACTAATTAATTAATAAAATAAAACCAAAATATGATTAAATTGAATCAATTTTTATTTATAAAAATCAAATTAATTAATCAAAACCTGAAATCTAATTTTTAGTGATTTTGTGATTTTTGTTGATTAAATAAAATTGATAAAAAAAATAAAAATAATTAATTAAAACAAAGAAAAAGAATGGGCCTGCTGAAACAAGTAAAATGGGGGGTGCAGAATCAAAAATCCCTAGGCCCAACAATGAGCCTAGATTGCTGCCCTGGATCTGGTGAGGATGATCCTTGAAGGTTCATGGTGAGGGGCATGCATCTGAGGCGTTAGATCTGGAATCTTGAGATCTGATGGGCAGGATACGAGGTTGTTGTACCCCAAAATTTGCCCTCCCATATTTCTCAAGACATGTCAAGAATAATCTCCAAGTTGCTCAAGATGGCTCAAGAATTGGACAATCAAAACATCTCCTAAGGCAGTCAACCTCAAATTAGGGTTTTGTGTTACACCAAGGTCCTTGCATCCAAATGAACCCAAGTGCTCCCAAATGTCCTAATATGCTCTCAAGTTCATCCATGTCAAATTTCAAGCCTTGCAGAGAAAGTTTGGTCAGTCAATTGCTCAAGGGGTACAAAAATCGACTGTGCTAGGGCAAAAGTCAACTGTGTCCCAAATACAGTCAAACTTCAAGATTTTTTGTAAACATTCTCATTTTGAAGGATAATTAATCACTTGATCAAGGGTTGATCATGATTCATCAAGGATTGCTCAAGATTCATCAAGATTCAAAAGTTGCTAAATTAGGGTTTTACATGAAAAGTCAACTCAACTTTGACCAAGCATAACTTTCTCATACTTTATGATAAATGACCCATCCAAAGCTCATTTTGAAGAGTATTCAATTTACTACAATCCATATTCACACCCCAAGATCAAGAAATGCACTCACAAAAAGTTACAAATTTGGACATTATAGGTCATTTTTGAAAGTCAACAAAAACACATTTTTTACAAAGCTTATAACTTGATAATGGAATATCAAAATGATATGAGACCAAAAGGTTTGGTTAGAGGACATCTCAAGGTTTCTAAAAAGTCCAAGAACACTTCCAAAAGTTTAAAATTGAAGAAGTTATGCATTGTTGAAG
Source organism: Vicia faba (assembly GCA_948472305.1). NCBI lineage: Eukaryota > Viridiplantae > Streptophyta > Magnoliopsida > Fabales > Fabaceae > Vicia > Vicia faba. Next base: position 781,724,594 of record OX451736.1, read on the forward strand.
TTGGGCATTTTTCCAAAATTGCCAAAAGTCAACTATCCACAAAACTTCAAATTTTGTCAAAAGGGCCCACTTTTTTCCACTTGATTTGATCTTGTCACACTACACACGTGTCATATCTTCAGTCTTGTGTCCATTCATTAATTTTTCTATTTTATTTGATTTTTATTGAATTAATTCATTTTAAATCAATTTAAATCCAAATAAAATCTAAATATTGATAACTTGGTATCTTTTTGATTGATACATGTCTTTATTATCATCATGGAAAAGATCAAACTCGAATCAATCCATATCATGCATAAAATATTGGATTTGGAATGAAATTGGAAGGTTTAATAATGGAGAATCATCAAATATGGCATTTTTTTCAAATCTTGATCATGGTCTTAAAACACAACATTATGAGGGAGATTCTTTCCATGATTTCTTGTCTATTCATTCTCCTCTACAAATAGAGAGTCACACAAGCTTGAAAGACACGAAAATCCTCTCTAAAAAGCTCTTCAAAAAGTTCTCTAAAAGCTCTTCAAAAAGCTCTCCAGAAATCAAAGAATTAGTGCAAGTCATATCTCGAGGTTCCGGCCTCTCGCAATTGACATCAAGCCTCAAACCATCCTCTTGAAGTCCTCATGAGTATTACAAGGCCCAAGAGCAATCCATCACACGCCTAGCAAGCCCACCGGTTTGGTAAAATTTTAAATTTCGAATCTCTAATTTTAATCACATTTTATGGTACGCTAACGTTTGTTCGAGTTTATATAGAACAGTTATGGATGGTTGAATCATAGGTTCCACGCAAGAATCAAAAAACACCATAGTTAGAGCATGAAGCTTTCGAAGATCCGGGCTCAGGAATGCTCTTTACACCTCCTTACAGGCCAAAATCTCTAACTTTCTCTATTTCTTTCTTTTTTATTTAATTGCTTGTTTTTATTATTTTTATTATTTAATCACTAACCAATTAATCTTTTTCTTAATAAAATCAAAAACAAAAAAATACATTTTATTTATTAAAATTAAATTCAGCACTTTATTTTTGTAAATAAATATTAATTCAATTAATTTAGTTTAATTAGGAAATAACTTTAATATTTTTGCAATATTTAAAATCAATTTAGATAATTAGGTTTTATTAACTTTAAATCAATTTATTTTATTTCTTTAAATACTCAAAAATCCAAAAATATCTTTTTTTAATTAATTAATTGATTTATTTAAATTGTTAACTTAATTTAATTTCTTTTAATTCAAAAATAACAAAAAATTCACTTTCTTTCAAAAAAAGGGTCAAAACCCTAAAAAATGCGCCCGATTTAATTTCTTGCACGCGATCCATTTGATTCCAATATTGTAATTGTTTCTGAAATGTAATAGTTTTTAATTAGGACTTTATTTTATCGCTTTCTTTTATTTTCCGCAATTTAATTTCAAGGGTTGTTTTTGGCGATGTAAATACCCGACGCCTTGTAATAGTTTAGATTTAATTTCCGCAATTTAAATTCCGCAATCTATACACTGTTAGATGTTTGATAATAGGGAATGCATGACAAGATCAAATGTATAAACTTAAAATCAACATAGCTCACCCATGACATGTACAAAGATAAAATTAACCGAAATAACACACTCACACATGCGCACTCTTAGGGTACACCTCACTTGGTTGCCTTCGTACGCGGTCATTGAGTATAGGAAGTTTTAGAGGTCGCCCTCTTGTCCAAAGATCATAAGTTGCCTCGAAACGGTTGCCTCGGAAAAAATGATCTAAGACATTAAGGTTACCGCTAAGGCGTCCTAACATTGCTTTAGTGACCGCACGTCCCTAAAATCGAATTGACCCTTAAACTCCAACGACGACGCTACCTACTCATCAATAGTGGGATAGCATTGTCTAAAGGAAGATAGCATAGAACGATTCCTTTTTCGAGTAGGTAGAGGATTCTTAAGTACTTGTTCTTTCAAAACAAAACAAATTTTCACACTTACACTCCTTTTCAAACAAAGACTTTTTCAAACCCACAAACACAAAGAAAAGCAATTTTGAAAACACTATGAGTAAGTACCTAAGAGCCCGTGGATAACCACGGATAGAAAGGGTGCTAACACCTTCCCTTTCTATAATCTACCCCTCGAACCCGAGAAATATCTCGAAAAAGGAATTTTTCTATGTTTTTTTCCTTTCCTTGTTGGATAAAATAAAAGTCGCTGGCGACTCTTGCTTACCGCGACATTTTGCGAATACAAACGCAAAACACAAACCAGCATTCCAAAAAACAGTCAGTTCTCTTCCCACCGTATCACAGAACTGGCGACTCTGCTGGGGACATCTAAATAAGTGGGGTGTACCTTAGGACTAGATCATTGTGTTTTCAATTGTTTGCTTTGTATGATTTATATTTATGGGCTTGTATCAGAGTTTCTAAAGATCCTAACCCGGATCTGGGGAATACCCTTTAGGTAAGTAGAAATAAACTGCGAGGGAACTGTACGGCGTAGACCGATACGGTTGAAGCAGTAACTACATTGGTGTGGCACCTTAGTGTGTACCGATATCCCTTGTGTTGGAACGAGGAGAATATGGGTCTTCTAAGGGGTCATTAAGCATCAACCGACCTTAGAACCTTTAAATTGACCAACTTGGCCATAGAACAGTAGCAGTATGCTACACTCATTGAGACTAAACTCTCGCGATGATTCTGGCCACAAGAAAAGGTTGCTAAACTGGAATTATGACCGATCGAGGGTAGTCAGTGATATTGAGATCCTCTAGAACCCGGATACTATTTTTAGGACAGGTTTAAACCAACTAAACTGAAAGAGGGTAATACCCAAACTCCATGCCAGCCTGAAATTTAAGGGTTATTATGTGACTTGTGTGCCTTCAAACTTGAACTACTTTCACATTATTGTTATCTGACAACATGAGTTCCTTGCAGGTTTTGTTTACAGTCCTTATCCAATAATTTGGATTTATTGCAGGGTTTACTTACAACACCTCACACTTTTGCTTAAACGCATAACATACACATCATAACATCATGCCTTAACATTTCCTTAAACATTTCAAGGATCTCAAGGGTTTGTGATGCAGGTTATGGTAAATCAAATGTCTAGCAAGGGGCAAAGGGGATTTATTTTCCTCTAGCCAAGGTTGTCTAGAAATCAAAACACGATAACTTGAGTCAGGGGCTATGACCCACTCGATATGGTGAGCTTGACTCTTGAAGAATGACTCTTAACAACACGAAGTTTCTTCAATCAAAGCTGCAAAATTCAAATTCTAACAAGTTTCTTGTTTACCCCGCGAGATCCTTGAAAAACATTGCATACATATATCATACATATCATTGCATAACAGGTCTCCCAGTACAGGTATCTCATGTTCTCGCTGTTTATTTTAGCAATGGCTTCCCAACAAGACAACCAAGATCTTCAAACTCGAGAAGCTCAGTTCAGGGACGTATTCTTAAACCTATCCAAGGGGCAGGAAGAGTTGAAAACACTCCTTGTTGGGAACTTGGTCAAGAAAAGTCCTGAAGACAATAAGGACGAACGGCTGGAACAACTGCAAGCTGAGTTCAGTGCCATGAAAACCCATATGCTAGAGAAGATGGCTCTTATCCAAGGCTTAGCTCGGGAACAAGAAGAGCTGAGAACCATTATCAGCCAGCTTCATCAAGACAGATACAACAGCATGAAGCAAATAGTCGGGGCCGGAGGCCAAGACATTGATCAGCTTCCGAGAAGTCAAAGGTTTGGTTTGATGAAGAATAGACCTCTCCAAGTTGCTACTACCTCACAGGTCCAACAACAACCTTGCCATAAACAACGGGTTAATCAGAGTAAGCTGGATACACCCAAGAGGCAGTTTACCAAGCTCAACATGCCGCTGTCTCAAGCTTTACAACACCTGTTGAGATTGAATCTGGTGACGTTAAGGGACCCTCCTAAGAATCCCAACATAGCCTCCCCAAGGTACAATTCTGATGCAAGGTGTGCATATCACTCCAACAGCCTGGGGCATGATACTAACATCTGTTGGGCGTTGAGCAACAAAATTCAAGACCTGATTGATGAAGGAGCATTGGAACTCACACAAGACGGTCAGATTGAATTCTTTTGCCATCCCCCCAAGGTTCTCCATTTGAAGTGACAAGTACTGAGACGAGAAGACTTTTTGTTCATTAGAATTTTCAAGTTGTAATTTTCTTTTAATTGTTCGAACATTTATTCATGTCAAACTTTATTACTTTATCAATGCATTGCATATGTCTGTTTTGAATCAATCCATTTGTATTCACTATATTCAAATTGCTTTCATTTTTTGTGATGATCAACTCTCGAAAAAAAATTTTAAGCCTTTAGAGGGAGGATAACGAAAATGATACCAAAATCTCTACAGTATGCTTTTGAACAGATCCCGCTGACGATGTACAGGCATTGTTTCAAATCCTAAACAGCGGAGTTATAAGGAAGATAATACCTAGTCAACCCCTTTGAGCCAAAGAAGTTGGAGTTTTTCGTTTCACAAATTAAAACTCGTAATTATAACCTGGGGCAAGGTAGTTTTCTCAGTTAATCCAGGTGCACAATGAATGGCGTCAAAGAAGTCCTTCCGAAACAAAAGACGGTGATGGTTTTGTATAATCGTAAGGACAGGCATTCATTATCTCTCAAAATAAAAGCCCATTAAGTTAAAACCTATGAAGGAGACTTACAAAACTGGGGCATCCCGCTGACTGTAATTACAAAAGAAACGGTTCAGGCAAAAGACAGGGATAATAAAATCAAAAAGAAAGAGGTCCTGCAAACTCTCAACAAAAATGACTGCCTGTTCAAAATAAACTGTCAATATCCGAACCATCACTGGAATATCAGAGCAAAGACTCAAACGGGATCTAAATGCATAATTAGCTGAGTTTAGGATCGAAGAACATCACGAAGAATGGGTGGGTACAAATACATTTTGAGCCTTATCCTTTGTTTCTTGAACCGTGAACCAGACCACGTTATAACCCTTAAAAGTCCTAGCTGAGGCATGGGTTAGTTTGAAAGCATACTGTTACAAAAGGTATCCTGACTCCTGTAGGGCTTGTTGTAAATCCTAAGTTGACGTCACATTTTACAAAAAATTGTCTGTTTTACTGAAAAATAACTGCATTTTCAAAACCTCAAGACAGACATAAGCTTTGCATTCTTGAAATAACATTGTTTGCATATGACTATTTGTTCAAAGAGCAGAGAAGTTCGCACGAAGAATATCTAGTGAACAAAAACCTTCTCAATAAAAAGGATCACCTCAAGTGAAAAAACACTTCCAATCAAGGGGCGCGGCATGATCATTGTCCATCATCTGGGGCAGACAAGTCAAGATTCAAGGAATCTCTCAAAATGCCAAATATCCAGGGGTAAATCTCCATCTGAACCACTTGGGGCATTGGACATAAATTCCAGCAACGAATCTTGCATGATCAAACATCTTCTAGTAGTATGGAAACACGACACTATTGACAGTGACAACTCCCTACACTCTGAGAGCGTGGACATAGTCAAAAAATTACTACACATAATCAAAGACCCGCTAGGTTGACAGGACTAGGAAAAAATAAGGGCTTCCCGGAAAACCAAAAGGGTTCGGGCAAAAAATAGGGATAAAGAATGAAAATATGTACACCCGGCAAGTCGAAAACCTGAAAAGGCGGCTTGGGCAAAAAAGGGTATCCCGGTGGACTGAAAACCCGAAAGGGCGGTCCAGGCAAAAATTAGGGATCAAAGCGTACGACTATGTCTCGTCATCTCGTCACTTGCCTACCAGAAGAAGACTTGTCATTTTGACCGAAAGATACCAAGCACCTCATAGGTGGGGATAATACTCGATCCACAGGGCCTCCGCAGGAACCTTCTCCCGCAGAAACAGAGGCAATAAGATTTGTCCAAGCTGTACAATTGCTCTATCCACCAGGTACAAAGGTAGATTCAGCTGAAGAATATGACCAAGATACCTTCACTCCCCGCAGAATAAGACAGTAATGGTAGCTCTCCCAGCTGGGACTTGCAACTATGAACGAATCAGCAATGCTTTCCCCAAGCAGAGTTGGTCTACCATCAGCACTAAAAGGGTCTTAATATTCCCCAGCGGAGTATAAAAATATTCCCTAGCAAGTATCAGAGTATCCCCGACAGTCTTAATATTCCTCAACGGAGTATAACAATATTCCCCAGCCAAGTTCAAAGGATCATTCCTAGCAGAACTCAGAGGTTTATCCCCACAAAAGTCTAACAGGGTTATCCCCAGCAAGTCACAACTGAAAGATCATCCCCTAGTGAAGTTCTTTCCTTTCACGAACAGGAATTCAATCCTCAACAGATTCAATATCACCAGCAACGATAATCCATCCCCAGCGGAGTTTATCAGCGGAATCCCCAACGGAGTTTATCGTTAAAATCTTCAGCAGAACATCTCTTCCCCACAGAGTAATTCCTCTCAGAGTAATCTCTTCATCAGTTTATTCCCCAACGGAGTTCTTTTCTCCTGCAGTTTTATTCTCACAATCATCTTCGTTTTCCATCCCTGGCGGAAGCAAAGCATTCAACTCTATTCTCCAGCAGCTCTGGGATTTATTTTCCCCAGCTAAAGCATTACATTTCCATACATCATGATACATGCATATACGCATCATACCATACAATCTCATTTATATTGAGAACATCATTGCTTGATCCATATCATGCATTGCATATGACTGACCTTTGCTTTTCAGGAAAGATGCAGTTAAGTTCTCAGCTATGTCAAAGGAGACAAAGACCAGTTAAATCGATTCCTAAAGATTTTTCTGATGCGAACCCAGTCAAAGGAGAAAAAACCAGTTAAATCGATTCCTAAAGATTTTTCTGATGCGAACACATTCAAAGGAGACAAAAATCAGTTAAATCGATTCCTAAAGATTTTTCTGAGGCCAACCCGTCAAAGGAGACAACCCGTCAAAAGAGACAACCCGTCAAAGGAGACAACCCGTCAAAGGAGACAAAATCAGTTAAATCGATTCCTAAAGATTTTTCTGAGGCCAACCCTTCAAAGGAGACAACCCGTCAAAAGAGACAACCCGTCAAAGGAGACAACCCGTCAAAAGAGACAACCCATCAAAGGAGACAAAATCAGTTAAATTGATTCCTAAAGATTTTTCTGAGGCCAACCCGTCAAAGGAGACAACCCGTCAAAAGAGACAACTCGTCAAAGGAGACAACCCGTTAAAGGAGACAAAATCAGTTAAATCAATTCTTAAAGATTTTTCTGAGGACAACCCGTCAAAGGAGACAACTCGTCAAAAGAGACAACCCGTCAAAGGAGACAACCCGTCAAAGGAGACAAAATCAGTTAAATCGATTCCTAAAGATTTTTCTAAGGCCAAGCCAGTCAAAGGAGATAAAACCAGTTAAATCGATTCCTAAAGATTTTTCTGAGGCCAAGCCAGTCAAAAGAGACAAAACCAGTTAAATCGATTCCTAAAGATTTTTCTGAGGCCAAGCCAGTCAAAGGAGACAAAACCAGTTAAATCAATTCCTAAAGATTTTTCTGAGGCCAAGCCAGTCAAAAGAGACAAAACTAGTTAAATCGATTCCTAAAGATTTTTCTGAGGCCAAGCCAGTTAAAAGAGACAAAACCAGTTAAATCGATTCCTAAAGATTTCTCTGAGGCCAAGCCAGTCAAAAGAGACAAAACCGGTTAAATCGATTCCTAAAGATTTTTCTGATGGCAGTCCAGTCAAAGGAGACAAGACCAGTTAAATCAATTCCTAAAGATTTTTCTGATGTAAGTCCAGTCACAGGAGACAAATTCAGTCAAAAGAGACAATCCAGTCAAAAGAGACAATCCAGTCAAAAGAGACAATCCAGTCAAAGAAGACAATTCAGTCAAAAGAGAAAATCCAGTCAAAAGAGACAATCCATTCAAAGAAGACGATTCAGTCAAAAGAGACAAAACCAGTTAAATCGATTCCTAAAGATTTTTCTGATACCAATCCAGTCAAAAGAGACAAAAACCCCTCTAGACTAGTTAAATTGATTCCTAAAGATTTTTATGATACCCATCCATTCAAAAGAGACAAAATATCCAAATGTCATCTGTAAGCCCATTCCTGACATCACAATGCTGATACCACTTCATGCGAGTGCAAATTTCTGGGCACTCTAGTGTTCAATCATCTTCCACTTTCGGATCACGAAAGGCACGAAAGCCAATCTATATCCTCAGGTTTAAGAAGATTGAACAGGGGAAACTGTTGTACCCCAAAATTTTCCCTCCCATATTTCTCAAGACATGTCAAGAATAATCTCCAAGTTGCTCAAGATGGCTCAAGAATTGGACAATCAAAACATCTCCTAAGGCAGTCAACCTCAAATTAGGGTTTTGTGTTACACCAAGGTCCTTGCATCCAAATGACCCCAAGTGCTCCCCAATGTCCTAATATGCTCTCAAGTTCATCCATGTCAAATTTCAAGCCTTGCAGAGAAAGTTTGGTCAGTCAATTGCTCAAGGGGTCCAAAAATCGACTGTGTTAGGGCAAAAGTCAACTGTGTCCCAAATACAGTCAAACTTCAAGATTTTTTGTCAACATTCTCATTTTGAAGGATAATTCATCATTTGATCAAGGGTTGATCATGATTCATCAAGGATTGCTCAAGATTCATCAAGATTCAAAAGTTGCTAAATTAGGGTTTTACAGGAAAAGTCAACTCAACTTTGACCAAGCATAACTTTCTCATACTTTATGAGAAATGACCCATCCAAAGCTCATTTTTAATAGGGTGAAATTTAATACAATCCATATTCACACCCCAAGATCAAGAAATGTTCTCACAAAAAGTTACAAATTTGGACATTATAGGTCATTTTTGAAAGTCAACAAAAACACATTTTTTCCAAAGCATATAACTTGATAATGGAATATCAAAATGAGATAAGACAAAAAGGGTTGGTTAGAGGACATATCAAGGTTTCTAAAAAGTCAAAGAACACTTCCAAAAGTTCAAAATTGAAGAAGTTATGCATTGTTGAAGTTGGGCATTTTTCTAAAATTGCCAAAAGTCAACTATCCCCAAAACTTCAAATTTTGTCAAAAGGGCCCACTTTTTTCCACTTAATTTGATCTTGTCACACTACACACGTGTCATATCTTTAGTCTTGTGTCCATTCATTAATTTTTATATTTTATTTGATTTTTATTGAATTAATTCATTTTAAATCAATTTAAATCCAAATAAAATCTAAACATTGATAACTTGGTATCTTTTTGATTGATACAGGTCTTTATTATCATAATGGAAAAGATCAAACTCGAACCAAGCCATATCATACACAAAATATTGGATTTGGAATGAAATTGGAAGGTTTAATAATGGAGAATCATCAAATATGGCATTTTTTTCAAATCTTGATCATGGTCTTAAAACACAACATTATGAGGGAGATTCTTTCCATGCTTTCTTGTCTCCTCATTCTACTCTATAAATAGAGAGCCACACAAGATTTAAAGACACGAAAATCCTCTCTAAAAAGCTCTTCAAAAAGTTCTCTAAAAGCTCTTCAAAAAGCTCTCCAGAAATCAAAGAATTGGTGCAAGTCATATCTCGAGGTTCCGGCCTCTCGCAATTGACATCAAGCCTCAAACCATCCTCTTGAAGTCCTCATGAGTATTACAAGGCCCAATAGCAATCCATCACACGCCTAGCACGCCCACCGGTTTGGTAAAATTTTAAATTTCGAATCTCTAATTTTAATCACATTTTATGGTACGCTAACGTTTGTTCGAGTTTATATAGAACAGTTATGGATGGTTGAATCATAGGTTCCACGCAAGAATCAAAAAATACCATAGTTAGAGCATGAAGCTTTCCAAGATCCGGGCTCAAGAATGCTCTTTACACCTCCTTACAGGCCCAAATCTCTAACTTTCTCTATTTCTTTCTTTTTTATTTAATTGCTTGTTTTTATTATTTTTATTATTTAATCACTAACCAATTAATCTTTTTCTTAATAAAATCAAAAACCAAAAAATATATTTTATTTATTAAAATTAAATTCAGCACTTTATTTTTGTAAATAAATATTAATTCAATTAATTTAGTTTAATTAGGAAATAACTTTAATATTTTTGCAATATTTAAAATCAATTTAGATAATTAGGTTTTATTAACTTTAAATCAATTTATTTTATTTCTTTAAATACTCAAAAATCCAAAAATATCTTTTTTTAATTAATTAATTGATTTATTTAAATTGTTAACTTAATTTAATTTCTTTTAATTCAAAAATAACAAAAAATTCTCTTTCTTTCAAAAAAAGGGTCAAAACCCTAAAAAATGCGCCCGATTTAATTTCTTGCACGCGATCCATTTGATTCCAATATTGTAATTACTTCTGGAATGTAATAGTTTTTAATTAGAACTTTATTTTATCGCTTTCTTTTATTTTTCGCAATTTAATTTCAAGAGTTGTTTTTGGCGATGTAAATACCCGTCGCCTTGTAATAGTTTAGATTTAATTTCCGCAATTTAAATTCCGCAATCTATACACTGTTAGATGTTTGATAATAGGGAATTCATGACAAGATCAAATGTATAAACTTAAAATCAACATAGCTCACCCATGACATGTACAAAGATAAAATTAACCGAAATAACACACTCGCACATGCGCACTCTTAGGGTATACCTCACTTGGTTGCCTTCGTACGCGGTCATTGAGTATAGGAAGTTTTAGAGGCCGCCCTCTTGTCCAAAGATCATAAGTTGCCTCGAAACGGTTGCCTCGGAAAAAATGATCTAAGACATTAAGGTTACCGCTAAGGCGTCCTAACATTGCTTTAGTGACCGCACGTCCCTAAAATCGAATTGACCCTTAAACTCCAACGACGACGCTACCTACTCATAAATAGTGGGATAGCATTGTCTAAAGGAAGATAGCATAGAACGATTCCTTTTTCGAGTAGGTAGAGGGTTCTTAAGTACTTGCTCTTTCAAAACAAAACAAATTTTCACACGTACACTCCTTTTCAAACAAATACTTTTTCAAACCCACAAACACAAAGAAAAGAAATTTTGAAAACACTATGAGCAAGTACCTAAGAGCCCGTGGATAACCACAGATAGAAAGGGTGCTAACACCTTCCCTTTCTATAATCTACCCCTCGAACTCGAGAAATATCTCGAAAAAGGAATTTTTTTGTGCTTTTTTCCTTTCCTTGTTGGATAAAATAAAAATCGGTGGCGACTCTTGCTTACTGCGACATTTTGCAAATACAAACACAAAACGCAAACCAGCATTCCAAAAAACAGTCAGTTCTCTTCCCACCGTATCACAGAGGTACATCGTGCACGCGTTAGACTTGCTTGCATTAGATCTGAAATAGAAAATATTGAAAAAAACATTCCAGGGGCAGGGATCGAACTCATGCCCTAGCATACTAACACCTTAACACACACACGCTTGCCGTTGTAGCGGCTTGTACATCTGGTATATAAATCAAACAAAAACATTATATCTGGAAATGAAGACTAATGTTAGCCAAACAAAAAAACACGCGCGCGGTGGTATCCTAAGTTTTTGAACCAACGAATAAGAAATTAGCCAGATGCCACGCAAGCCTTCAGGCGAGTTAGACCACCCCTCACGGTGGTCAACTCTTTCTTCTCCGGTTGGTCCAAAACTCAAACCTGCGAAAGAACAAAAATCAAAATCCCAAATTAACCCTAACCCCCCCCCCCCCCCTAAATCATGGTCAACGAATCCAATGGTGCTATCAGTTTTGCCTGTAATGGTCTGGAGGTACTGGTACGAAGACACATAAACTTTTTGCCCTAACCATGACAAAACTCAAATCTCATGTTAGAGCTTCAATTTTTTTGGTCCAGACATGTTCTAAACATTCATATATGAAGATCCATGTGGTTAGAAACAAACAACAACGCACAAATTTAAAAAAATATTAATGATGAAAAAAATGCAAACGGAGATGGTGGATAATATGATTCAGGCTTGATAAATATTGAAACTTCCCCGTACTTACCCTATGGATATTTAGGAGATGATTTCAAGGCTTAGTTTGGATTGAAATCTCTTGGAGCTTGGAACTCGAATGCTTGCACTTTTTTGAGAAATTTTGTGATTCAAACCCTAGCTTAAGAGACGGATGTGTGTGTTCTCTTAAGATCAGAAGCTTGTGTATATATGAGGCATCATATTAGGTTAACAATTGTGGCATGAATCCCATGGCATTATGGAGTTTCAATTTTGCTTCAAAACTTTCCAAAAGAAGAGATTTATTTCCTTCTCATTTCCTTGCACGGTTTTAGCATGTTTTATGACAGGCTTGCACGAGTTGTTTGGGCCTCCAAGAGTTTAGTCCATAAGCCTTACATGCCTTGTCCATTAAGTTTACATTTTATTTGATTTTATTTTGATTTTAAATAAATAAAATCAAAATAAATAAAATAAAAAACTAAAATAATGCATGAATTCACTTAAGGGTCTTTAAGTATGTCATAAACACATTTGAATTCCAAAACTTAGGCCCAATAGCTCAAAATCACAAATTTGCTCAATTGAGACTTCACGCATTTCTCAAAAATTGCCCAAATTGTGCAACCTATAACTTTCTCAATTTTCATTTTTTGAAGGTGATCTTAGACTTTTTGTAAATCTCAAGATGTCCTCTACAATTTCCCTTTTGATCATTTTTGCATTAGGATACTATATCTTAATGTAAGTTGTCTTGATAAAAAGTGTCTTTTTGTTGACTTTTGAAAATGACCTGTAATGTATTAGCTCATATCTTTCAATTGAAGCACTTTTTGCACATGAGCATAAATTCAAAGTTGTAGAGAATTGAATTTCCTTCAAAAATGGGATTTGGGTTGGAAAAAGTTGATGAAGCATGTGAGAGTTATGCTTGGTAAAAGTTCAGTTGATTTCTCCTAAGGAAAATCCTAATTTGGAAATTTTGGACTTTTGATGTTTTGAGGGCTTTCCTTAAGGAATCATGATCAACCCTTGAACAAATGATGAATATCACTTCAAAATGTTGATGTTGACCAAAAATCATGAGGTTTGACTGTATGTTGACCATAGTTGGCTTTTTACCCAATTGTAATACAGTGGGAGAACTGACTTTACAGGTTTTGCATATTATCGCATATGTTGTAGTTAGCAAGAGTCGCCGCTGACTTTTCTTTTATCTAACAAAGGAAAAGATGAAAATAACAGGAACGACCTTTTTAAAGACTTTGAATTCAGGGGGTAGGTTATAGAAAAGGAAGGTGTTAGCATCCTTTCCATCCGTAGTTATCTACGGGCTCTTAGTTAGTAGCTCACTTTGAAAATGATTTTTGGTGTAAGTGCATTTGAAAATATTTTGAAAAGATGCCTAAGTTCAGTGAACTTTGTAATGTTTCTCGTATCATTGAGAATGTATACAAAGTGTTTTATCTTTGAAAATAATTGTGAGAAGAGTTTGTGTATGTGTGAAAAATTGTTTTGCTTGTTTTTTTGTGAGTAAGCAACTATGAATTCTCTACCGACTCGAACGGTATTTGTTCTTTCCCTATTTTCCTTTAGACAGTGCTATCCTACTATTAGTCAGTAGGTAGCCCTATCGTTTCATGTTTTGAGGGACATGCGAGGGTCATTGTACAGTCACGAAGGAAACTCGTAAGATACTTTAGCAATTACCCTAAGGTTTTAAGATCATTTACCGAGGAAACATCGAAAGGGTTATAGAGGGACTTATGATCTTTTAAACCAGAGGATTTCTTCTAACATTGCTCACGTTCGAGAGACGAGACTTCTTATTTTCTAGCATTTGTTTTTAAGTATTATAATGCAATCCTATTAAGCATACATCTAGCAGTTAAATATATACATAGGGCAGAAAAATAAAAATGCGCAAAGTAAAGTCTAAGCTATTACATCGCTTCGGGATGGGGGAATACAAACCAAAATGGGGAAAGAAAAATGTAAAGAGTCCTAATTTTAACTATTACATTCCTTCAACACTTACATAATTCTTCATGAAAATAAAAATGCGAAAGAAATAAATAACGCATGGAGATGAAACGGAAAAGGATGAAAAACCCTAAAAGATTCAAAGATTAGAAAAATGTTTTTTTTTTGTTTAAGAAAAATAATAATTAAATTAATGGAAACCTAATTCTAATTAGTTTAAAAAATGATTAAATAATTAATTAAAATTAACAAAATTAATTTAATTAATAATTAAAAAAACTTAAAAAATATTTTTGTGGTTTTTTGATTTTTATTGATTAAAGGAAACTGATTAAAAAAATGTTGATTAAGCAAAAAAAATAATACTAAAAAAACGTAAATGGGCTTCGCTGCAAAAAGGGATTAGAGGGGCGCAAAAAAAAAGAATCCTTAGGCCCACAACTAATGAGCCCAGGAGGCTGTGTTGGCTCGGATGAGAGAGGCTCCTTGAAGGTGCATTATGGGGTGTGCGCTTGAGGCATTCAGATCATGCTTGATGAGATCTGATGGTCAGGAATTGGAGGTGTATGATGCGCATACGGATCTGCTTAGCATTGGATCTGAAAAGATAAAAACAAGAAAAATACATAACGCTTTGTACCTGGATCGAACTCGTTAGATTTACTCAAAACATCAATATCAATATGAATGCATGCATAAAACTGATTTAAATCACATACTCAGAGTGTTTGAAAATCTAAAATTTACCAAGACCGTAGGAGGGTTGTGAGGAGGATCTGGGACGTGTGAGGCTTGAACCTGGGCTCTGGAGGAATCCTGGGAAACTCAGAGGTGATGTTTGATCACTGGTTTGGACTGGTATGGGCTGGAAAGTAAGACACGATTTTCGCCAACTTTTTTATTTTTTAGAGAATTTTGAGAAGGCTTTTGTGTGCAAGAATTTTGTGTCCCTTTGTGATCTTAAGCTTGTGTATTTATAGAGAGGGAAGAGAGGAGTGAACATGTATGGCAAGGAACAAAGCATTTGTTGCCTTTGAGACAAAAATAAAACACATTAAGAAGTTGTCATTTTTGAGTGATTGTTGCCCTTTTTGAATGTGTAATAAAACTGGACCATTTGTGCGTGTCTTGCACGAATTAATGGGCTTCAAAATTGATCAAATCCAACCCATATGCATAGCCCATGATTTTTTTAATTTTATTTAATTTATTTTGCATTTATTTGAATAAAATAATAGAAATAAATAATAAGAAAATCAATGTAAGAGTGAGTTTAGGAGTCTTTTTCAAGGTCATGGACAGGTTTGAAGTCCAAAAAGTTAGGTCACAAGTCCAAAATTTCAAGTTTGCACATTCAGCATTTCATGTATTTCTTAAAAATTGCCCAACTTGTGCAACTCATAACTTACTCAATTTTCATCTTTAGAAGATGATCTTTGACTTTTTAGAAATCCCAAGATGTCCTCTATAATCTATATGTTTATCATCTTTGCTTTTAAAGACATTATCTTGATGTAAGTTGCCATGACAAAAAGTGTCATTTGTTGACTTTTGAAAATGACCTATAATGTCTGAGCTCATATCTTCCAAATGAAGCATATTTTGGACTTGGGATTAAAAAAAAATTGTATAGAATTGAATTTTATTCAAAATGAGCTTTGGTTGGGGAATATTTGATGAAGTATGTGAAATTTATGCCTGGTCAAAGTTCAGTTGACTTCTCCTAAGGAAACCCTAATTTGGCAATTTTGGACTTTTTATTATTTGAGGGATTTCCTTGAGGAATCATGATCAACCTTTGATCAAATGATAGATGTCACTTAAAAATGTTGATTTTGACCAAAAATATTGAAGTTTGACTATATGTTGATCACAATTGACTTTTTGGTCAATACATTTGACTTTCAATCATCTGAGCCATTGATCGAGCAAACTTGTGATGTAGGGCTTGAAACTTGACATGGACCTTGTTGAGGACCTATTAAGAACCAAGGAATCCACTTGGGACCTTTGCAAACCAAATTTCCTTGAGAAACTCCAAACCCTAGTTGTAGGCCTTTGGTTTAGGAGGTGCATCCTTATTAGTCAAGCCTTGAGTGTCTTGACTACTTAAAGAGCCTTGAAAGAATGATTTGAGAAAAATGAGATGGAAAATTTTGGGGTACAACACCAATACAGTTGATTTTCTATCATCTGAGCCATTGACTGAGCAAACATGTGATGCAAGAATTGAAACTTGACATGAACATTATTGAAGACTTATGATGAACCATGAAAACCACTTGAGACCTTTGCAACCAAAATTTCCTTGAGAAACTAAAAAAACCCTAGCTGTAGACCCTTTGCTTAAGAGGAGCATTTTGACTGGTCAACCCTTGAGTAACTTTGAGAATTTGAGACCTTTGTGAGCATATCTTGAAGAAAATGGGAGGGCAAATTTTGGGGTACAACAGCTGCCCCTGTTCAATATTCTTAAACCTGAAGAGATTGGCATGTCCGCCATTCGTGACTTAAAGGTAGAAGATGATTGAACACTTAAGTGCCCAAAAATTTGCACTCGCCTGTACGCGAAGTAATGTTGTTGGTTGATTGTACCAGGAATGGGCTTATAGATACCACTCGGAGAGGTGACAGAGAGTCATCGAAGATGGGCTTATAGATTCCATCCAAAGTAACCGTTGATAGAAATTAGGCTAGGTCTACGCCCGACTTCAACTGGAAGAAGTATCAGAGTAAATCTACGCTCGATTTAATCTGAGTCAGAAAATGTCTATGACCATCTTTAACTGGAAGAAGTATCAGAATAAATCTATGCTCGATTCAATCTGAGCCTGAAGATGGCTATGCTCGTCTTTAATTGGAAGAAGTATTAGAATAAATCTATGCTCAATTTAATCTGATCCAGAAGGTGTCTTCGCCTGATTTCAACTGGGAGAAGTATAAGAATAAATCTATGCTCAATTTTATCTGAGCCAGAAGATGTCTATGTTCATTTTCAACTGGAAGATGTATCAGAATAAACCTACGCTTGTGCGAGAAGTAATGTTATTGGTTGAGTATACCAGGAATGGGCTTATAGATGCCATTTGGAGCAGTGACAGAGAGTTGTCAGAGATGGGCTTATAGATACCATCCAAAATAATTGTTGACTTCAACTGGAAGAAGTATCAGAATAAATCTTTGGTTGATTTAATCTGAAACAGAAGAGGCCTTTCACCTGTTTTTAACTGAAAAGATAAATCCACACCAGAAGAGGTATTTCGCATTTTTTTAACTGATAAGATAAATCCACACAAGAAGAGGTCTTTCGCTTGTCATTAACAGAAGAGGTTTTTCGCCTGTCATTAACTGGAAGAGATGAACCCATACCAGAAGAGGTATTTCGCCTGTCATTAATTGGAAGAGATAAATCCATACCAGAAGAGGTCTTTTTCATGTCATTAACTAGAAGAGATGAACCCATACCAGAATAGGTATTTCGCATGTGATTAACTGGAAGAGATGAACCCATACCAGAAGAGGTATTTCGCCTGTCATTAACTGGAAGAGATGAACCCATACCAGAAGAGGTATTTCGCCTATGATTAACTGGAAGAGATGAGCACATACCAGAAGAGGTCTTTCGCTTGTCATTAACTGGAAGAGATGAACCCATACCAGAAGAGGTCTTTCGCCTGTCATTAACTGGAAGAGATAATCCCATACCAAAAGAGGTCTTTCGCCTGTCATTAACTAGAAGAGATGAACCCATACAAGAAGAGGTCTTTTATATGTGATTAACTGGAAGAGATGAACCCATACCAGAAGATATCTTTTGCCTGTTATTAACTGGAAGAATAAATCTACACAAGAAGAGGTCTTTCGCTTGTGATTAATTGGAAGAATAAATCCATACCAGAAGAGGTCTTTCACCTGTCATTAACTAGAAGAATGAATCCATACCAAAAAAGGTCTTTCTCCTATTATTAACTGGAAGAGATAAACTCATACCAGAAGAGGTCTTTCACCTTCCATTAACTGGAAGAATAAATCCATACCAAAAGAGGTCTTTCTCTTGTTATTAAATGGAAGAGATAAACTCATACCAGAAGAGGTCCTTCGCCTATGATTAACTGGAAGAGATAAACCCATACCAGAAGAGATCTTTCGCCTGTTTTTAACTGTAAGAGATGAAACCATACAAGAAGAGGTCTTTCGCCTATTTTTAACTGGAAGAGATGAAACAATACCAGAAGAGGTATTTCGAGAATGACATTTTGAGGAAACTGCTGAAATAGCTTTTCGTCAGATGTAGCCTTTGAGAAGACTGTCAGGCCATAAAAGAGGTCGATGATATTTGTATGTTGACTGATCTTTCCTAGAAAGGTAAAGAGTTAGCTGTATACAATGTCATGATGTATGAAATGCATTGCGTAATGATATTCTCAAAATAAATGAGATTGTGCTATATGTGTTTCGTATACATGTGCTATGATATCTTGTAAATGAGACTTAGCTATAATATTGTTTTAGCTTCGCAGCATTCCATGGTCGAGGTAGTGGTTCTCTATTCAATTGCTCGAGGTGATATGCTCTGGTGTCGGTAGCTCCTTGGACGCGGTAAGGCCCTTCCCAGTTTACGGCCAGCTTCCCTTCGCGGGAATCCTTCTGGTTTCTTCACAAGACTAGGCTGCTGACCTGAAATTCGCTCTTTATGAATTTGTTGTCATGGAATAGGGCTAGCTGTTGTTTTAGCATGGCCTCGAAAAGAGCTTCCCCTGATCGGATTTCTTTGACTAGGTCGAGCTCTTCTCTGAGGGCCTCGTCGTTCGTCTCCCTGTCGAGCGGAATTTCAGTTCGCCTAGACGGCTCCATGATTTCTACCGGGATGACGACCTAGGTGTTGTAGGTCAGTCGGAATGGCGTCTCTCCAGTCGTCGAATGGGGTGTTGTTTGATAAGCCCATAGGACGTTGTGCAGCTCTTCGACCCATCCCCTTTTAGCTTCACCCAGCCTGCATTTGAGTCCTCACAGGATGACTCTATTTGTATCCTCGGCTTGCCCGTTAGTTTGGGGGTGTTCGACCGAGGTGAAATGATGTTTGGTGTCGAGCCTGGTGACGAAGTTTTGGAAATTTTGATGGGTGAATTGTGTCCCATTGTTAGTGACGAGTGCTTGCGGTATTCTGAACCGGGCAAGTATGTTTCGCTTGTAGAAACGGAGGAAGTTCTGCGACGTGATTTTATCCAGAGCTTCGGCTCCTACCCATTTCGTGAAGTAGTCGACGACTACAATAAGGAACTTGTTTTGATAGGTTCCTTGCACGAAAGGTCTGAGGATATACATTCCCCACCATACGAATGGCCACGGGGAGGATAATGTTGTGAGCTCGTGTGGGGATGTGAGGTGCATGTATGCGTGCCTCTGGAACTTATTGTATTTCTTGACATGCTCCTTGGCGTCCTGTTGCATGGTCGGCCAATAGTACCCTGCTCACAGTGCCTTTCGTGTTAGGGATCTTCCGCCCATGTGTTGGGCATTGATTCCCTCATAGATTTCCCGTAGTATCATAGGGATTACAGACTCTTCGACACATTTAAGGAGTGGGATGGAGAATCCATAATGGTAAAGTTTGTGTTTGAGAACCACGTACTAGCATGCCCGTCGTTTGGTAATGGCTGCCTCGCTTTGGTCTAGGGAAGTTCCCCTTTTGTTAGAAATTTAAACACTGGGGTCATCCAGCATGAGCTATCCCCGATGGCATTCACTTCGAGTAGAGCCGTGGACCTTTCAATGCTTGGGTAAGACAGGGATTCTTGTATGATTGACTTGTTTTTTCCCTTCTTTTTCGTGCTCGTGAGCTTTGAAAGTATATCGGCTTGTGTGTTTTGTTCGCGTGGTACGTGTGTGATTTTTGATTGGTCGAACTTTTTCATATGTTCTTTGACCAAGTTCAAATATTCAATGAGGTTGTTGTTCTTAGCCTGGTATCCCCCTTAGACTTGAGACGCGACAAGTTTGGAATCAGTGAAAATTTGTATCTCACGAGCACCCAAATCCTTGGCCTGTCTTAGACCTGCGAGCAGAGCCTCGTATTCTGCCTGATTGTTTGAGGTCGGAAAGGATAGAGTGAGAGAGTGTTCGATCACGACGCCTTCCTCGTTTTCGATGAAGATTCCTGCTCCACTCCCAGTCGAGATGGACGCTTCGTCCACAAAGATGGTCCACTTGTGCTCCTTCCCTGCGGGGGGGGGGGGAAGGGGGTGAGCCTTCATCTTCGCGAAGAAGTCGACTATAGCTTGGGCCTTTAGGGCCTTCCTGCTTTCGTACTGGATGTCGAATTTCAAAAGCTCCAAGGACCACTTTAGCATTTGAACTGCCATGTCTGGTCGACCTAAGAGTTGTCTCATGGGCTGGTCTATTCACACGACGATCGTGTGTCCAAGGAAATAATGCATGAGCCTTATGGCCGTGTTGACGAGGGCCAAAGCTACCTTCTCGATCTATTGGTATTTGACCTCAGGTCCCTGAAGCGCTTTGCTCATGAAATACACGGGTTTTTGACCGTTGGGAGTCTCGCGAATGAGGGCCACACTGACGGCTTCGACAGAGACGGCCAGATACAGGAATATCGTCTCCCCGTCTAATGGTCGTGATAGTACGGGCGGTTGTGAAAGGCTCTGCTTGAGATGGAGGAGGGCTCACTCGCATTCCTTGGTCCACTCGAAAGCTGCCTCCTTGTGCGGGAGTTTGACAAATGGAAGGGTGTGTTGAGCGGATTTCGTGACGAAATGGGAGAGCGAGGCGAGCATACCATTCAGGACTTGTATGTATTTTTTTGAATTAGGTGTAGGGAGGTCGGAGAATGCCCGACATTTATCGGGGTTGGCTTTGATTCCTTGTTCTGTTAGGTAAAAACTAAGGAACTTTCCCTCCTTAACCCCGAAGGTGTATTTCTCAGGGTTGAATCTCATTCTACATTGCCTTGCTTGGGAAAAGACTTTTTTTAGATGCGCAGCATGGTCGGTGTCCACTCGAGATTTGACGATCATGTCGTCCATGTATACCTCGAGCATATCTCCGATCTCGTTGCGGAAGACTTTGTTCATCATCTGTTGGTATGTTTCCTCTGCGTTTTTCAGATCGAAGGGCATTAAATTGTAATAATAATTGCCTGAGCTGGTCATGAAGGCAATGCAGTGTTTGTCGCTCATTGCCATTGGGATTTGGTTATAGCCCGAATAGGCGTCCATGAAAGATAAAATTTTATAGTCGGCTGAGTTGTCGACCAGAATGTCAATATTAGGCAATGGGAATGCATCTTTAGGGCATTCCCGGTTAAAATCGGTATAGTCAACACACATATGTCATTTTCCATTATTCTTTTTAACAAGTACAACATTTGACAGCCAAGTTTAATACCGGGCTTCAAAAATAAAATTTGCCTCTAGGAGGTCTTTTACAGCTTTTTCAACAGCCTTCGTTTTCTCGGGGGACTGCCTACGCCTACATTGTACTATTGCCCTATCGGCTGGATCAATGGCGAGTTGGTGACAGGCGACCTCGGGGTCGAGACCGGGCATCTCCACAGCACTCCACACGATTAGATCTGCATTCTCCCTCAAGCAAGCCTTAATTTTATTCCTCTCCAGGTCGGGGAGTCTGGTGCCGATCTTTACCCCTTTGTTCGGGTCTTCATCGAGAGGGACGAGCTCGAAATCCCCGTCTGGAATTGGTCGTAGGAGCCCCTGCTCGCCGTTGGGTGCTTCGTCTTGGTCAAAGCGGGTGTCTAACAAGATTGAGTCGACCTTTGGAGGAGCACTTTGTACTTATGCCTTGATGGGTTGTGGCTCTGACTGCTGTGACGCTGGTCGTGCTGTTGTAGCTCTCTTAGTAGGTTGTGCCCTAATGTAGATCATGCCTTTTCCCTTGGCCGCCGCATTGAAACATCTTCAGGAAGCTGCTAGGTCACCCTGAATGGTGGCTATGCGGGCCCTTTTTGTGTAGAACTTCATCTTCAGATGGACGGTGGAGGGTACCGCGGTCAACTCTGCCGGTGTTGGTCTCCCTAGGATGCAGTTGTAGAGAGATGGGAAGTTGTTGACCAGGAAGCGCA
The DNA here is from genome assembly GCA_948472305.1 of Vicia faba. NCBI lineage: Eukaryota > Viridiplantae > Streptophyta > Magnoliopsida > Fabales > Fabaceae > Vicia > Vicia faba. The sequence continues at coordinate 781,746,688 of OX451736.1, forward strand.
CCTTGACTTGCTTGGTGGTGGTATCTTCTCCAAAGGTGACCTTGAGCTCCACGTACCCCCATAGCTTGGAGGTCGAGCCATTAAAGCCATGCAGGTCGGACCCCACGTATGGTGAAAGGTGAGAGTCGCCGAGCTACAAGGTTCAGAAGAGATGGTTGTACATCACGTCGACGAAACTTCTCTCGTTGACCAAGATGCGATGAACATCAAAGTTAGCCATTCTCGCCCTGATCAGAAGAGGGGTGGCTGAATTGGGGGCCCCTTCGGGCAACTCCTCGAGGTAAAAGGTAATTGGCTCCGATCTGCCCTTAACCCTCTCGAAAGTCACTGTTTATGAGGGGTCGCGTCGACCAGCTCATCCAACTTCCTCTTCACTGAATTTATAGTTATGTCATTAAACCCTCTACCATTTATGACCATGGCAGAGGGGAAGCTTTCCCACAAGTTGTACATGGACAAAGGCTCTTCCATATGTTTGGGGACGTAGAAGTCCTCCGGTCTCGTAACGGAGAATATGGTCTGGATGGGGACCGACTCGTCACATGGTTGGGCATCCTCCTTTATCTCCTTTGTTTTGTGGGAATCTCGACAAGGGTCGTCATCGCGCTGATATTTCCCGAGTCTTCCCCCTTTTATGAGGGTCTCAATAGCATCTTTGAGATGGACAGAATCTTCAGTCAAGTGTCCATGGCTTTGATGATATTGACAATATTTTCTCTAATATGCTCTGGGCTTAGCAGGAGCGGGGTGAAGACGCTTGACACCGCCTTCCTTGAAATTTGTGTTCGCACACTCCACCAAAATGCGCTCGCGAGAAGTCGTTAGCGGAGTGTACTCAGTAAACTGCCCCGAGGGTCCTCTTTGCTCACGAGGGTTTAGGTTTTTATCATCCCTCCTCTTCTCGCTAGTTCGTCGAGGAGGGCCGGAGTCTTGTTGTCGTGGATTGTTGGTTGATCCACAATTCCTGGGGTCCCGAGCTCTATTGGCCGCTTCCTTCTCCTCGTAGTCCATGTATGCTCTGGCTTTCTCGAGGAGGGAACCGAATGTCAAAGGTGGTTCGATGCCAACGACCTTTTTGAATTTCGTGCCCAGGAGGAGTCCCCTCTTGAGCAGATATCTCTTCATATGATCAGTGCAGGGGACCTGGATGGCCTCCCGGTTGAACCTATCAATAAATTTCCTCAGGGTCTCATCGTGTCTCTGGACGATAGCCTCGAGGGCTGCTTCAGTCTATGGGTGTCGACGAGAAGCAGAAAACGAACTGATGAATTGGTTCTTTAAATTTCGCTAGGAGGTGATTGACCCCGGGGAGAGACTCTTGTACCAATCCATCGCAGCTTTCCTCAAAGTCTTAGGGAACAACCGACATTTGATTAGTCCCCCACATTGTGATAATGCAACATTGCCTCGAACCTGTCTATATGGTCGACCGGGTCAGCAATGTCGTCGTACTCCTTCAGATAGGGAGGTTTCTCCATGCCCGGGGGGATGGGTGCCTCCATGATGGCTTGTGACAAAGGACCGCGTGGGTCGTCTTCCTCACTCCTGTCTGGCGAGCGAGAAGGACATATGTTATTGTGATGGTTATGATGGCGGCCCTGGTCGCACGGAGCGTTCCTCGGGCGGTACGGTCGCTCGTTATTTTCCCTGCTCCTGTCTCCAGAGGGTCTTTGATCTTGACGCGAGGGGATGTGATCGCGTCTCCCGGTATCAACGGGCTAGTCCCTCTCCAATGTGGGGCGTCACCCGATTGATCAGGGAGAGGGACTTCGAGAGGCATCCCGCCTACATCTTTGCAGGGGAGATTGGGGACATTCCTCTACTTGGCGAGGAGGGAGAATGGGGCCTCATATATCTTCTGGGGGCTCTCCGAGCATCTTCGAGTGCCCTCAATCTCTCTCCCTGAGAGAAGATCAGATAATTTGTTTGGTTTATCACCGTGAACAGTGCCCTGGTCGTGGCGTCTGCTCCGGTGGGAACGAGGACCTCCTGGAATTGGTTAGGTTGGTAGTTCTGAAGAGGTGGTTGGTCGTCTTCAAGTCATCAAGATGGTGATGATGACGAGGCATTTTCTCCGTCTCTATAGTCTGAAGGACCAGGCATATTAATTGTGGGGGTCGTGTTATGGCCAACAGTACCAGCATTCTTGATGTCGGCATTATTGTCAGCGACATTGTTGTTAACATCGGTGATGTGGATGTTCATGTTGTTTTCTTCTGTTTAATCATCCATGACAATCAGAAGAGTGATTTAGCTTTAGTCTTGAGTAAACGGAAGACGGGGAAGCAAGTTTCTCACAGACGGCGCCACTAATCGTACCTGATCAGAATGGACCGTCACATCTTCACCAAGCAAAGTTTGAGTGAGGTGGGGGATACCTGCAAGACACTCTGATGCCAAAGTAAGTTACTGAATGAGAAAGAAATCGTGAGAGTAAGAAAGTGTTGAATCCCTGACCCTCTCAAAAGAGAGGGTATTTATAGCCCCTAGTGTTGGGCCAAGGTCTCTACATTGGGCTGGTCAAGCAGGCCCAACATAGAGACTGCCAGGTCCTACATGAGTAGTGGGAACCCACACGTGGTCCCCTACCTAGATGACATCCCCTGCAAGGTCAGGAGGATATGAATGCGATCTTTCTGGGGCCACGAAGACTTCGTGATATCCGGAGATATTGGTAGTCAGCCTTACGAGGAGGATGCTCGAGAGGAGCATTTTCCCGTCGTGGGTGATCCCATCCATATGTGAGGTCAAGTGAGGGGACCAGTCTTGCTCGACGAGCTAGTCGGGGTTTCCTCGAAGCCTTCATGGTCGGAGGTGATCGTCCTTAGTCTACTCTGGGTGTTGTCCCCGTGTGGTGAGGTTGTCTCCTCATGGGGAACGGATGGTAGTTTCCCACTGTATTCGAGGATAGAACTGGTCAGTGGTGTAGGTTGACACACTTGGATTGGACCTCACTGGGAGTTGGGCCAATGGCAGGCCCAGTCCAGAACAAAAAAGTAATGTGATTGGTTGAAACACGGTGACATCCCTTTAATCCTACTTTTAGAAATTTTAAAAATAACAACTCTATCATTTTAAATATCTTTGTTAAAAACCAAAATTAAATTAAAAAAAGATTAATTGGATGTAAATCTCATTTATCGTCAAATGTTCGAACAAAATTTGTACCGCTTGTTTGTTCTAAAGCTTGTCTTCCTTTCAAAAAAATTATGAACTTCATCGTTTCAAAGTCATTCACTCACCAGATTAAAAAGGATTAATTTGATGCACATCATTTTTATCTCCGAGTGTTCGGACACAAGTCGTAAAACTTTCTTGATCTAATACTTGTTTTCCTTTAAGAGATTACAACTCGATGTGTTTCGAATAATTTCTTGAATAAAAAAATAGATTAAAAAGGATTAACTGGATGTACATCTCTTTTATACTTGAGTGTTTGGACACAAGTAGTACAGATTTCTCGTTTGAACGCTTGTCTTCTTTTGAAAAAAATCACAACCAACCAACAAATAATGTTTTATCCAATATAATACAATCAACAAACAACATTTTTATCTGCACTAACACGGACAACAAACAACGTTTTTTCACTCCAACGCGATCAAAACATTCTTCTTTAAAATCAACAAACCCACATGATTTTTCTGCCCAAGAACTATGTAACTTTGAATTCTCCATCGCGTTGAGAGAAACGAAAGAGCAAGAATCAAATCTTTCAAGAAAAATAATAATAAAACTTTTTCTCTTTGCTTGTAAATATGCTATATTTCTTGTCTGGTGATTAGGAAAAAATCGATATAATAAGATTAACACTATCATTTATCAAAATTAAGTAGAGGTACCATTTTCTTAAATAGATGTCATATGTGTTGGCTGAAGATTTTGATGATATTATTAGAAGCAAAGTAAATTGGACGTTTCGATTGAAATGAAACAAAACGTCATGTTTCGAAATGATAGAAGCAGTGCTTCGAATGGGCATATCAAAGCTTGGAGCTTCGAGTGATAGTTATGAGAATATATCCAAAGAAATCTCGAAATGATAACAAGGCTGTATCTAAGAAATGCGTTCGAAGCAAAGAGGTGCCAAAACATTTGAAATTCAAATGCAAGCGAGATGTTCGAAATTTGAAATATATGCGCTGGAGCATTCGAAGACGCGTGGAAGCAAGAGAGAGGCATTTCTCTGCATGTTCTGAACGTGGCAGAATCTTATAGCAAGACCGTTATGGTCGAAGTAGTATAAATAGAAGTCTTAGCATTAGGATTTCGTGTGTCATATCTATTGTACAAAAAACTCAGTAAACATTCAAATTACCACATGGCTAGGGAAACGAATGCAAGAGCAATGTACGTATGATAATACCACATGTTTATGATTTAATGAAAACTCTTTATCATTTCCAGTACTTTCCTTTATATTTATGTCAATACCATTTACAAGTTTTTGCATTTAAAGTGTTTTCATTCGAAATCTTTTCACTGATGCCTTACATTTAAATGTTTTCTTTCCATTTCAAATACTTTACATTTCAGAAACTGTTATACATTTCATGCCTTTATCTTCAAGTTTTTATCCTTCGAACACCTTTTTCACTTAAAGCCATTTTATAGTTTTTTTGCATTAAACGCTTTCTTCATATTTCGAATCTTTTACATTAACCGTTTTTATGATTCGAAGTCATTTATTTGTCTTTTATGAAATTTTTACATGTCTTTACAATTGACCTTTACTCATGCAATTTAGTTTCGCGCACATCTATTTGATCACACCTTCAGATCTTTACTAGAGAAATCGAAATAAGTTAAACACCTACACAACATTCTAAATACCAACCATGAATACCAGTTCAATCATGAGAGTTACCCTAATGACCAACACGTCCTAGGATCAATCTAGTCGATCCTGCGAGTTACCAGAGAAATTGAATAACAGTCAGTAAGTTTATTCGATAGTTTGGAGGACTAGCGGTTGTTTACCAGAAATCACTGTAAACAAATTGGCACACCCAGTGGGACCAATCGTTGGACATTACGGAATTTAGAACAGAAATAAAGATTGTTGAGACGTAACCATTATAAAAAGACCCTCTGAGTGATAAGTTTGTTGTTTTATGAACCTAAGAAGTGGTAAAATAACCAACAGCAACCAACCCTTATCCAGAAGAAAACGTTTGAACAAGATGTCTAATTCTGACAATCAACAAGGGGAGCAAAATGCCCCACATACAACAGGCACTAATGTGTCCGCTTCGATGGGAACGTCTAATGTGATCCCTTCGAATGCACAGTCTGTTGCATCCTCTACCAGTAATATAGCCACTAATGGAGTAAGTGGCATATCAACTAATAGTTCGATCTTAGGAAATACTGGAACCATTGGTTATCCTGGGGGATTCGTTCCACCATCAGGGACACAAACCCATTTCGCCACCCCACTAACTAGACCACCCGGTTTTGATGGTAATAGAACCAGAAATTCCTCTTATGGAATTCCAACATCTTTTATGGCAGGTTTACACAATTCCACATCGAATTCATCACCATAATTAGGGTCTGGGTCTGGGGCGAATCAGTTTATGACAAATAACCAAGGGTCAATGGGTTATAGCGCAATGCCTATTTTAACCACAGAAAACTAGTTGGCTTTTAGGCAATTGATGGATGACAGTAACCATAATATGATAGGGGTGTTAGCACAAACTATGCAGGAAATATTTTCCCCAATAGTACAAAATGTGACTGTGACAAACAGAGAAAACGCAGATAACATGAGTCGAATAGCAGATTTCTTTGCTCCCCCAGAGAGGCGTAGGCAGAATCAGGCGGGAGTTCGAGCAAACATACCTATTATGGAACAAGTTGCTAACGACCCAACCTATAGACCACCTAGAGAAGAAGTTAACTTGGGGGCAAGGGCACAAAGGCTAGAAGCCCCAATGATCCCAGGCCCACAAAGAGAAATTATGGAACCAGGGGCAAGGGTCGAAAGACTGGAAGTCCCAGAGTTTCGAGAAGAACAACCTAGGGGGGTTGTCATGGTGGGTCGAAATCAAGATGCTGATGCAGTCGTTCATAGAATTTGAAACGATAACATCTTGGCAGAAAACAATTTAACCACCATGATAGAGAGAGTCATTGCCCAGAATGGCCTCAACACAGGAATTAGAAGGCCAAATTATGCTTCTCCTATATTAGATTACATAATGCATACTGATTTACCAAGGCGATATAAAGTCCCTAAGTTTACAAAGTTCGTTGGGGATACCAATGAGTCAATAGTCGAACATATAGCCAGATATCTAACCGAAGCGGGAGATATAGCCAATAATGAAGACCTCAGGATCAAATATTTCCCAAGTTCCCTGACTAAAAACGCCATCACATGGTTCACCACTTTGCCTCCTAGGTCCATTGATACTTGGGCTCTTTTGGAGAGATTATTCCATGAACAGTTTTACATGGGACAGTCAAAAAGAAGCTTGAAGGAATTAGCCAGTGTCAAGAGAAAGTTCACTGAACCCATAGATGATTATCTGAATAGATTCAGGCTTTTGAAATCCAGATGTTACACAGTGGTGCCTGAACATGAGTTAGTCGAAATGGCCGCTGGTGGCTTGGATTACTCTATTCGAAAGAAACTAGACACTCAATATTTGAGGGACATGGCTCAGTTAGCCGACAGGGTTCGACAGGTCGAAAGGCTAAAGGCCGAAAAGACCAGAGTCTTTAAAAATAATAAGAAGGAAAGGATCTCCTATGTTGGAACTGAGGAAGCAGAAGATTACCCTGAACTCGAATTCGAAGAGGTCGAAATCGACCTCGCTGAATTAAAACAAGCACCACCTTACTCCTGCAAATTATTAGTTCCCACAAAAGGGAAAGAAATTGTTGAAAATGAGAAAAGTGACAAGTTCCCAAAGAAGGTTTATACCTTCGATGTCACTAAATGTGACGAGATTTTTGATTTACTTGTCAAAGATGGCCAACTCATTGTGCCATCAAATGTCAAAATACCTCCTTTAGATCAAAGAAAGAAGAGAGGATTTTGCAAATATCATAGTTTCCTAGGCCACAAAACCTCACAGTGTTTTCTTTTCAGGGACCTAATTCAGAATGCAATTAAAGATGGCAGACTGAAGTTTGCTGATAAAGCAAAAATGAAAGTGGACGAAGATCCCTTGGACGTTGCAGACACCAATTACTCCGAGCCTGCATGCATTGGAGAGATTAACATGGTGGAAGCTGACCAAAGTGATGCCCCAATAGGAGAGAAAGGTACTGAAAACGAAAGCTGGGTGATAGTCGAAGTCGATAAGAAGGTCACTGAAGACGTCCAGAAGCAGCCAGAGACTTCGATTGAAGCAGCACCTTTAGCTGTTGCAAAAGAAATCCAGGCTACTGAAGGCCAGGAAAATCAAAACCAAGAATTGACACAGGTCACTGAAGGCCTGAGGCTGGAATTGGAGAAAGTCCAAATCACGAAGCCAACTTCCCCTCAGAAAGAAATATGGGACACTTTAGGGGGACCCAGTGGAAAATTTGACTATTTGGTCAAATATTCTGCCCCAGAGAGTTCAAAAGTCCACATTGAAGATATAAAACCCACAGGATGGGGAGATGATGAAGCTAAGGGGGAGGATGTTGAGGTAAACATGGTGGATATGGAGAGACCTCGCTCTGAGATGGAGGAGGTAGAAAGATACTTAGAAAAAGAGAAGTATAAAATGGAGGATAATCATGCTGGAGATGCTAGTCTCAAGGATTACCTCATGACGTGCCACAAGGGAGATACAAGAATGATACTGTGCCCTAGGTGCAGCATCCTCTGCAATCAGAGAATCACTGCGAACTTCGAGAGGGTACAGAGGGCTCGAACTGGCAACAATTGGCGCCAGGATAACCAGTTATTCAGGTGTTATCCTAAGGCTGGAGAAAGTTTGCTGGAATTTGTGTTTCGCTGCTACAAAGGGGCAACCAAGTGCTTGATATGCCCAAGGTGTTCTGCTGTGTATGATCAAAGCATAGCCAGAGCCTTCGAAACAATTCCCTTCGCCCCTTGCTGGAACCATCAAGAAACTGTTCAGATGGGCCCACGTTTCGATAGCAAATACAAACAACGAAGGCCTGATAGTCGTCATCCCAAGGGTGCTCGAAGAGTGACGTTCAAACTCCCTGCTGAAGTGCCAACCGACAGATGGCTGCAAGTCAGAAATGACAAAGGAAAAGACAGATGGAGAAACACTGAACGAAATGCACACCATGCTATGACATACAGAAGGCAATTCAACATAGCAAAGAGGGAAGAGGTAAGATTAGAGAACTACAAAGGAAGGAACCCCATGTCGAGATCCCAGTGGCGAAGGCAACAGAGGATTCGAAAGGCTGAGAGGGAAGCTGTGGCAAATAAAGGGGTAACTTCAACAAAGAACCAAGGTGAATCTAGCACCAACAAAACCCACACCAAAAAATCAAACTGAAGACAAACCCCCAGTTAATAGGAGGCTTTTCTCTGAAGTACAACTAGGTGAACCAAAGGAATACACTCCAGGCCCAGAAGAAGACGAAGATATGATAACAGATAACTTTGAATCAGAGGGGGAGTCTTCGTTCAACCTAAACTGCAACGTGGTATCTGTGCTTCCCTGTGAATTTGGACAGGAAACTGAAATTGAGGAATATGAGGAAGAAGATACCATAGACTTGATGAAGCATAGGCCTGTGTGCTACTATGTGATGGACAATGGGGTTGTCGAGGAGCAAAATGCATTCTTCGAACGTCCAGAACCAGCTATTAAGAACCATCTTAAGCCACTATTTATTCGGGCAAAAGTTGGTGCCCATGGCGTAAACAAGGTTCTAGTGGATGGGGGTGCTGCAGTCAATTTGATACCCCACTTCATGCTGAAAAAATTAGAAATACGCGAAGGAGACATCAAGCCCCACAATATGGTTCTATCCAATTATGAAGGGAAAGTGGGCAAAACACTGGGGGTGGTTCAGTTGGACTTGACAATAGGCTCAAGCTGTAGGCCCACCATGTTCATGGTGATCGAAGCCAAGGCCAACTACAACTTATTGCTGGGAAGGGAGTGGATCCATGGCATAGGGGAAGTTCCTTCGTCAATGCATCAGCGTTTAGTTCTATAGAGAGAAGATGGGATCGTGGAAAACATTGAAGCAGACCAGAGTTACTTCATGTCAACAGTCAATTTAGTTGACAAGAGGAATTATGACAAACATCTGGCAAAGATTGCCCCGTGTGTTCCAAATGATGAAATCAACGAAACCAGAAACGCCCACTACTATATGACCCTTCACCATGATGGCCTATACTGGGATAGAAGAATAATCAATGAAGACGAGGGAGTCGAAAGTACTATACAAAGACGGCCAGCAGGCTGGGACTTCGACAACCTTATCCATGACTGAGTACTCCTTTTTTGAAAGGATTTCGGCCTATATGGCTGAGAACGAATCAAAGGCGGCCTTAGAGGCTGAAATAAATAAATTAGCTGTGAAGATGAACAAAATAAGTGGGCATGGCTCGAAATGCTCACCCTTTAAAGAACTTGGGATAGATCAAATGCTGGACGCCATCTATGATAAAGAACCCTTAGGCTTCGAAAGGGACCCCATAGACTCAGGTGCCAAAATGTTGGCGCAGGATCCACTCGAAGAAGTCAACTTAGGGGATGAAAACACGAAAAGAATAACCTACATAAGTGCAAAACTTAGCCCAGGACTCAAGCAGGAAGTGATCGAGGTCCTCAAGAAAAATAAAGATTGCTTTGCATGGGATTATGACGAAATGTCTGGTTTAAAGAGGGAGTTAGTCGAACACAGACTGCCAATCAAAGATGGCAAGAAGCCCATCAAACAAACTCCCAGAAGATTCGCACCAGCGGTTCTCACAAAGATTAAAGCTGAGATCGAAAGGTTGCTGCGTTGCAGATTCATCAGAACCACAAGGTACGTCGAATGGTTAGCAAATATAGTACATGTTATTAAGAAAAATGGTTCTTTAAGAATTTGCATAGATTTTAGGGATTTAAACACTGCAACCCCTAAGGATGAGTACTCCATGCCCGTGGCAGAAATGCTAGTAGACTCTGCTGCAGGGTTCGAATACTTGAGTATGTTAGATGGATACTCTGGGTATAATCAGATTTTTATTGCTGAAGAAGATGTTGCCAAGACAGCATTTCGTTGCCCAGGAGCCTTAGGCACCTACGAATGGGTGGTGATGCCTTTTGGTTTAAAGAATGCTGGGGCAACTTATCAAAGGGCAATGAATTCAATTTTTCATGATTTCATTGAAACCTTTATGCAGGTGTATATTGATGATATAGTCATCAAATCTATATCTTCAGAAACACATTTGCATCATTTGAGCCAATCATTCGAACGAATGAGAAAACATGGCTTAAAGATGAATCCCCTTAAATGTGCATTTTTTGTGCAGGCTGGAGATTTCCTTGGTTTTGTGGTTCACAAGAAAGGGATTGAGATTAACCAGAACAAAACCAAAGCCATAATGGAGACGAAAGCACCTACGTCAAAAAGGGAGCTGCAATCTCTGCTAGGGAAGATTAACTTCCTCAGAAGGTTCATTTTGAATCTGAGTGGAAGAACCCAAGCTTTCTCTCCGTTGCTTCGTCTAAAGCAAGGCCAAGCCTTCGAATGGAACGAAGCCCATCAGGAGGCATTTGACAGGATAAAAAGATATCTCTCTCAACCTCCTATCTTGTCTCCACCTTCATGGGGGAAGCCCATGAGATTGTACATATCTTCCTCTGAAGTTAGTATAGGTAGTATGTTAGCACAAGAAGATAGCAATGGTATCGAAAGAGCCATATACTATTTAAGTAGAGTATTGAATGATGCAGAGACCAGATATAACAATTTAGAAAATCTATGTCTCTGTTTGTATTTCTCTTGTATGAAACTCAAGTATTATATAAAGCTTGTTGATGTTTATGTTTCATCTCATTTCGATGTCATTAAACACATGCTTTCAAAACCAATAATGCATAGCAGAGTTGGTAAATGGGCTTTAGCCTTAACAGAATATTCTTTGACTTTCATGCCTTTAAAAGCTGTGAAAGGCCAAGTGATTTCTGATTTCATTATGGACCATTCATTGGTTGAGCAGACTGTCATGAGTTACGTCGAAATGCAACCATGGAAATTATACTTTGATGGTTCAACCCACAGGAACGGAAGTGGTGTTGGAGTCCTTCTAATTTCTCCTGAAGGAATTCCAACAAAATTCAAGTATAAATTAGATGGTCCTCGTTGCTCGAACAACGAAGCTAAGTATGAAGCGCTCATTGTTGGACTTGAAGCTTTATTGGAATTGGGGGCAACTAGAGTCGAAATTAAAGGAGACTCGGAATTAGTGGTCAAGCAAATAACAAAGGAGTATAAATGCATAAAGGAAAACTTGATGATATACTTTGTCATAGTCAACAGGCTACTTAGGAAATTTGAATACATGGATATTCAACATATACCAAGAATAGAGAACCAAGAAGCAAATGACTTAGCACAGTTGGCTTTGGGTTATAAAGTTTCTACCAGGAACTTTGAGGATTTAGTTGAATTAAGGGGTAGAGTTATGGCTACTAGATTCACACCATCAGATCTAGAAAGTATGAAATTGGGATATGCTGAGAAACAGGGATTCGAAATATTAGCCATAAACACTTTATCAGATGCAGATTGGCGAAGTCCACTGGTGAGTTATTTAACAAACCCAACTCTGAATGTTGATAGGAAGACAAAATACAGAGCATTATCATATGTCCTCATGGGGAACGAATTTTTCAAAAAGACCCAAGAGGGCGTATTATTGAAGTGCCTAGGAGAAAGTTAGGCATACTTAGCATCGTCAGAAGTCCACAATGGGGCATGTGGGGCACATCAAGCAGGTTATAAAATGAAATGGCCGTTATTTCGATATGGTATGTATTGGCCTAGCATGCTCAAAGATTGTATAGACTTTGCTAAAGGATGTGAGGAATGTCAGAAACATGCAGGGATTCAACATGCCCCTGCAAGTGAGTTGCATTCAATCATCAAACCATGGCCATTTAGAGGATGGGCATTGGATTTAATAGGAGAAATAAATCCCGCTTCGTCTAAAGGACAGCAATATATCTTGGTAGGAATAGATTATTTTACCAAGTGGATCGAAGCTATACCATTAATAGTTGCTGATCAAGAGGTTATTATTGAGTTTATACAGAAACACATTATCTATAGGTTCGGATTGCCAGAGAGCATAACCACAGACCAAGGCTCTGTGTTTACTGGTAGAAAGATGCAAGAATTTGCCCAAGAAATGGGGTTTAGATTACTAACATTAACGCCATATTATGCTCAAGCAAATGGTCAAGTCGAAGCAGCCAATAAAGTGATAATAGGGTTAATCAAGAAACATATTGGTAAAAAGCCAAGGAACTGGCACAAAACTTTGGACCAAATACTATGGGCCTGTAGAACATCTCCTAAGGAAGCTACTAACACTACGCCTTTCCAACTCACATTTGGTCATGATGCAGTGCTGCCAGTAGAAATTCATCTACAATCAGTTCGAATTCAAAGACAAAACGAAATCCCAGTTGCATTATATTGGGAGATGATGATGAATGAATTAGTTGAGTTGGACGAAGTTAGATTACATGCATTGGAAATCTTGATGAGACAAAAAGAAAGAGTGGCCAGGACATATAACAAAAGGGTGAAGAGAAAAGCATTCATTATTAATGACTTAGTCTGGAAAGTCATATTGCCCATGGACAAGAAAAATAAAACATTAGGTAAATGGTCACCTTATTGGGAAGGGCCTTTTCTAATATTAAAAGTATTCTCAAACAATGCATATGAAATCGAAGAGCTGATGGATGATAAACGTATCCTAAAGGTTAATGGGAAGTATTTAAAGAAATATAAGCCACGCCTGCAGGAGATTCGAATAGTAACAACGTAACCAAAATATCATAAAAATGCCAAAATGGCAATATGGGATGCCAAAATGGCGTTGTTCGAATATTACATATAAAACGTCTGGCTCCCTCCAAGGTTGCCACTTCTCCCTTGAGTTGTTCTGCAGTTTCCATTTCTGCAAGCCCCTGGTTGAGAAGCTCTTCGAATTGGTTACCAGCAGTATTGGTTTCGTAGGCTAATTGTTGTTCTGTAGCCTCTTTAACCTTCTGTTGAAGTTCTTGAATTTGCCTTTCCCAGAGAAGGATGGACTCAGCTCGAGCCTCATAATCAGTTTTTGCTTGCTTTAGATGCATGTCTTGATCCTCAGCTTCTTGAGAGAGTTTCGAAGCTTGTTCATAAGCAGCATCCATTGCATGCGTTTTTCTTGAACCTTTTTGGCATCAAATTCACATTGGAGAAGGTACCCAGTCACGTTGTCCAACAAAGATTGAAGATCGAACAAGATAGTACTAACTGGCAAGGAGCAGGTAGTAAGGTTGACTTTTGTAAGCAACTCCTTCATAGTGTAGCAAGCAGTGCTATCCTGTTTGAGCACTTCGAATATATCCACATCAAGAATTGTTCTCCTGATCCTGTTAAGAAGTACAATTCTTTCATCTGTGGGCAGAGGATGGCTAGTCGAACTTGTGCCAGCCCTAGCAAGTGGAATGTCCCTTTGAGCCAGCTTCGCCTTCATGTACCCAATAGGGTCATTTCGTCTCAGGAGAGCAAGCTCCTCGTCAGTCATTCGGTACAAAGATGGTTGAGGGAGTTCCACACGCAGGGGAGTCACGTCCATTTCGACTTCCATGGGTTTGTTGGTTGTGTTACCATCCCCTTCATTCGTTTCGTGCTCATTATCTTCTTCATCGTCATCAATATCCACCACTTCGATGTCTTCGTGTTCGCTTCTATTTGCAGTGGACTCTGTCCCAGCAGTCGAACCATCGTTGGCATCCTCCTCCTCAGACTCTTCTTCTGTAGATTCTTCGTTTCTTTGACCAGAATCAGCTTTCTCTCCTTCAGCGTGAGTGTCCTTTGGGTCCTCTTGAAGGGTTTCGAGAGGGGACTTTTGGAGAGAAGTTCTTTGTAAAGCCTCTGCAGATTCATGAAGCGTTGCTTCATTTGTTTCTTTTAGAGGAGGAGAAGTACTCTGATCATCTTGCTGCTCAGAAGCCCCAGCCAGAACCTCCATATTGGAGGAACCTTTGTTCTGTACAAGGTTGCTGGAGTCTCCTTGAGGAGAGGAGTCGATCGAAGCAGCAGCTTTTGATGGTGAGGTCGAAGTGGCAAAAGCTGGATTTAAGACATCCTGCAAGGAGCAAAAGAATATTAGAAGCATGCACCAAGGTAATGAATAATTATTTTTGTCAAAGTTCAATTTACCTGTGGACTCTCAGAAGAGAGGTTGCTAGCTATGCGTTCCAATATTACGTTGGAGGTCGAAGATGGAATTTTGGATTTAGGTGAGGGAGCAGCATCCCTGGAATCGAGTCCAGAGACACTCGTTGGTACAACACTTTTTAAAACATCCTTCTTCTGCTTCTTCTTCGAAGCAGCTGGTAAATTCCCTCCAACCTTGGGGTCTTCCCCAGTAGTGTTTGATTTTCGCTTCTTTGGAGTGGTAGGCGGAAGTTTGTTGGTCTGAAAAGATTTAAACAAAGAGTTAGATGCAAATCATGAAGCATTAGTGTATTCGAAACATCAAGGCTAAGTGATTACCTGTGGAGTTGGAACACTGGTTATTATTGGTGTTGTTGTTGTTGTTGTTGCAGCATTTGTTGTTGGTTCAGATGGAGTCACATTGTCAATGGTTTCGATATAGGCTTGAGAGGCGCTCCCTTCTTTTGACTTTGAAGCAGCAGTCTTTATCCTGATGGCTGAAAATCGAAACAATTAAGGCAAAAGTTAAAGATATGGAAAATGAAAAACGTTTGGGATTTTCCCAAGCATTCGCACCTGTGCCTTGATCAGATTTAATCGACATGGCAGAAAGGTCATAGCAAAGATGTCCTGGGAAATCGTGGAGCCAGTGTCGAGCCCATGTCACAGTCTCATATAGCTTTGGTTTCTTTTGATGATATTTGAACATTTCTTTGCAAGTGAACCACCAAGGGTATGGAGGAAACCAAGCCAGAGCCAGTTCTAAGGTAGGTAATCTAGGAAATTTAGGTGGATGCATTTCGAATGCTAACCTATACCTATCCTCAGGTGACAACCCTGAAGGAAGTTTTAACTTAGAAACTTTTTCTTTGAATTTTTCCTTCAGGGTCTCAGCCGCTTGATGCACAGTGGATTCCAAGTGTGTGGGATCATAAGTAGTTTCGAAATAATTTTGAAAAGATTTGATCTCTTTGGCATGAGTGAACATACCTTTCTTGCATGGTACCTGCACATCGAATGCATCAGTTAGTTTCTGCTGAATAGTAAGAGTATCGAACATATAAGTCTGATAGAACTTTGTCCACCATTCCAGAAACCCCTTTGTTGTAAGGTGTGTAGGTTCGAAAGTTATTAGTTCAAACTGGGAGAAGCCTTGGTATTGTTCCTGCTGTAGTTTGGCTTCTCGTGCCTTGAAGGTTCGCCCAGAGGTGATGGCACTTTCCGTTTGAAATAGGGGTTCAGGAATTAGTTGGCACAAGCCAAACTGTCTCGAAACAAAGTTGGGCTGATAAGCGAAAAGGAAAATCTGATTCTTGGCAGGAGTTATTCTTGAAGAGATTAGTCTGGGTAGAAAAAAGGCTCTCCATACATCTTGAATCTCTTTGCTTTTGACAGCTTCTGAGAGAGCCATGGTGAACCATGAAGGTCCATGAGCCCTTGAAGCAAAAGGCGCCATGGTCTCTTCGAACTTATGCCTCTTGGAGAATATCATGATATATTTTGAGAATAGGACTTTGAAGTCATCCTTATCATCGTTTGGGGTTAGTCTTCGCAGCCTAGTGCCTTCGATGATTCTATCCGTTATTTCAGGGTCTTGTTCAGCAATAGTGTTGGCAGTTGATAATGAAGGTTCGAACATGGCATTTAGCCATAACTGAAGTAACCAGAAAGGGCCAGCTAGCAGGATATTCTTGGAGGTGTGAGATTTTAGACTCGAAACAGCTAACCTTAGGCTTTCATAAATATCAACTAGTAGCAATTCGCTTAAGCACACCCTCCGATTCTCATGCAAATCTCTAGCTAGAGGAATAAACCTACTGCTACCTGTAAGGATCTGCTGCAAAAGACATACCTTGATAGCCATAAGGTAAGGAAAGCAATGTGTTCTACATCCGACACACTGTCTCCTTCAGTGTGATAGTGGCTGATAAACTTTGAAAAGCTTGCTAGTTTGACTTCGAAGTCGATAATACTCGAATGCTCTTCGTTGTCAGGGATATATGTTTCTCCTATTGGTGATAGCCCAGTAATGGCCGCTATGTCAAAAAAGGTAGGGGTAATCATTCCACCAGGGAGATGGAAAGTATTATAAGTACTGTCCCAGAAATATAGGGACGCGAATAACAATGGGTGGCTATAAGTAAAACCTGGCTTCGACAGCTTAATCAAGTTGTAGATACCTAATTCTTCCCATTGCTGGGATTTCTTAGCTTCTACCTTATTGAACCAGTTATGATAAGCAGTGTCGGAGGTGGGGCAAGATCGAAACGGTTTGAAGTTACTCTTTACATAGTCTAGTACAAAAGGGTCCTTAGGAGGAACGATTGGATTTTCCATGGTGTTTGAACCAGAAGACTCTATTGCCTTAGGGGCGTCCATTTTATTAAACAGAGGTTTGAAATTATAGCAAACTGGGAAAAAATTTCTGGTGTCTTTTAAAATTTCAAAAACTGTAAGAGGGCCCATTAAAACTAACCTCTTGCCAGCAGCGGTAGTAGGAATAAGTACCTGGGATGCATAAAGCATTTCTTTTTCTTTTGAGATCATCTGGGGGACAAGAACAGATTGACTTTGGTAGGTGACAACCTTGCTTTCCATTGTGTTTCCTGCGGTCTTTCCTTTCTTTTTGGAAACCTTTTTTAGTTGAGATGAAGTTGAAGAAGACATTGTTGGAAGAATGTTGAAAGCTTAGGGTTTCGGTAAGAAAAGAAGGAGAAAAGATTCAGAATGTGGGAAGAAAAGAAAAGACTAAGTTGATGGGTTTTTATAATGTGGAAGTTTAAGCATCCATTGAGTAAGGTTGTGATACGTGGTAATCGTGGGTTGGTTTGATGAAGAGGTGGCGTAAAGTTAACATTGGTAATAGGCGTGATTAAAGACAATCATTGTTTTGTAACTGCACCATACTGTGAAATGGTTCAAGGCGGTTAAGGAATCTGAAAAGCGTTATGATTGACGTGACTGGAGTCATATGCAATAAATGTTACGATGATTCGAAGGTCGCATCAAAATCTTGTGTATATGTTTAAAATAAGTATTTCTCAAAAGAATCGAAATACATATTTTAAAGGGGCATTTTGTTGGCTGAAGATTTTGATGATATTATTAGAAGCAAAGTAAATTGGACGTTTCGATTGAAATGAAACAAAACGTCATGTTTCGAAATGATAGAAGCAGTGCTTCGAATGGGCATATCAAAGCTTGGAGCTTCGAGTGACAGTTATGAGAATATATCCAAAGAAATCTCGAAATGATAACAAGGCTGTATCTAAGAAATGCGTTCGAAGCAAAGAGGTGCCAAAACATTTGAAATTCAAATACAAGCGGGATGTTCGAAATTTGAAATATATGCGCTGGAGCATTCGAAGATGCGTGGAAGCAAGAGAGAGGCATTGCTCTGCATGTTCTGAACGTGGCAGAATCTTATAGCAAGACCGTTATGGTCGAAGTAGTATAAATAGAAGTCTTAGCATTAGGATTTCGTGTGTCATATCTATTGTACAAAAAACTCAGTAAACATTCAAATTACCACATGGCTAGGGAAACGAATGCAAGAGCAATGTACGTATGATAACACCACATGTTTATGATTTAATGAAAACTCTTTATCATTTCCAGTACTTTCCTTTATCTTTATGTCAATACCATTTACAAGTTTTTGCATTTAAAGTGTTTTCATTCGAAATCTTTTCACTGATGCCTTACATTTAAATGTTTTCTTTCCATTTCAAATACTTTACATTTCAGAAACTGTTATACATTTCATGCCTTTATCTTCAAGTTTTTATCCTTCAAACACCTTTTTCACTTAAAGCCATTTTACAGTTTTTTTGCATTAAACGCTTTCTTCATATTTCGAATCTTTTACATTAACCGTTTTTATGATTCGAAGTCATTTATTTGTCTTTTATGCAGTTTTTACATGTCTTTACAATTGACCTTTATTCATGCAATTTAGTTTCGCGCACATCTATTTGATCACACCTTCAGATCTTTACTAGAGAAATCGAAATAAGTTAAACACCTACACAACATTCTAAATACCAACCATGAATACCAGTTCGATCATGAGAGTTACCCTAATGACCAACACGTCCTAGGATCAATCTAGTCGATCCTGCGAGTTACCAGAGAAATTGAATAACAGTCAGTAAGTTTATTCGATAGTTTGGAGGACTAGCGGTTGTTTACCAGAAATCACTGTAAACAATATGATACTAGTACCTTCTCTTCACATAGTCGACTTTCAAATCTAAATTTGGTTACAAAGTTCATTTTTTTTGTTCTTTAAGGGTTTTATAAATGTTTTCCCGTTTACAAATAAAATTTTATGGTAACTTTATTGATTTCGAGTATGCATCGAATATTTTTTACACCGCGACACACAAGATCATTATCACATAAAAGTTATTTCATATCACATGATATTCCCGTCATTTTGATAAGACTGATGTGTTTTTAGATATTGTTTACTATTTATAATATTAAATTAATTAATTAATTAATATTATTGTCAATGTTATGATATCCACAAGACCGCATACATAAGAGAAAATATATGAATACTAAATAAATTAATAAGATTCATTTATGATTCTGTAGTATATTCTTACATTAAACTAGCACAAATTAGATAAACATGATACACCATAAAATAGAGTGCACTTTAGTGTTTGATAAATAGAAATATTATGCTAAGGTAATAGGCATGTGTTCACATATTCTTAAAACTCCAGACGAATGAGGATTCTAAGTTTTTGTTCTTACTAGAAACACTTCTAAATATGTTGGATTTGTGAGATTCATGTATAGAGAGTTGAGAGATTGAGAAACATTTATGTAGAAAATAAAATTTTCATTTGACAACTTGGGATACTATTTTATTGTAACTATTTTATAATATTTTGTAATAATTCTTTGAAGTATATATTTTGAATCATAGAGATACTCACTCCCATAAAGTAGATCAATTTAATAGAACCGAGTATATAAATTTATTTATGTTCATGTCTTTTATATTCCTATTTCTATTTGTGGATTTTCTATCATTGATTGTATGTTATTTTGATTGCTTGGGGCCATTTATTTTTGTTATCATTGTTCTTTGTTCCATGGATCAAATTTTCTTGAAGTGCTAGAAGTTATCAATAAAGTCACTAGAATTGTTAGAGTTTTCACAATATTATTTTATATGTGTTATCCCAAGACTCTCTATTATTTTAAAATATACCTTTATCTCTTCGCTGACTGCACATCCAAGATGAAAAATATATATGTTGTGTAAAACTGTTATATAACTGTAAAACTGTTATATACTAAAATGACTTGGTAGACAAGATTCAAGAATCATTCTCACAATGATGACTAAATCCCAATACGGAAATTGATGATGCTAGGCTGATAATTACATGATAATTACAGTCAACACAATAAACTAACATAACCTAAAATTAAGAGATTATGTCTAATTGAGATTATGTCTTACTCCCCCTCAAACCGATGGTGAGGGAATCACCCCAAATTTGTCTCTAAGTTGATTGAAAAGTGTATGGTTAAATAGCTTGGTGAGACAATCAACTATTTGGTCAGTTGTGGGAACATATGCTACAACAATTTCATTATCCAACACTTGGTCTCTAATGTAATGGACATCTATCTTAGTGTATTTTGATCGTGCGTGTATAACTGGATTAGATGCTATTGCCTTGGCACTTAAACTATCACACCATAGAATATGTTTTCTAGGTAAAAGAAGTTTGAGCTCAGCCAGAAGTGATCTGGTCCATGCCATCTTTGCAGCTAAATCCGCCTAGCCTCTGGACTCTGACTTTGTACTTGATTTAGTGACTACTTTTTGCTTTCTTGAGGACCAAGAGACTAGTGTTTCACCAATGAAGACACACTGACCAGCCATGGATCTCCTGTCATCAACACTGGTGGCCCAATCTACATTTGGGAAGCCTGTGATATCCAAGTCAATGGATGGTTTAATGTGCAGGAAGTGATTGGCGGTGCCCTGAAGGTATCTCAGAATGCTTTTAATTCCATGCCAATGATCAACTGATTGAGTTTATTTATGGAGAAAACTATGTAAGGTCTTGTGTGTGTCAAGTACTGCAATCCTCCTATAGCTTGCCTGAACACATTTGGATCTTGCATTTTCTCTCCCTCAATTATGACTAAATGTCTCTCCATAGTCTAGTCCAGTTGTTTGTTGGAAACCTTTTGCAACAAGTCGTTCTTTCCTTCTTTCTATGGTGTCATTGTCCTTGTACTTTACCTTAAAGACCCACTTGGAATCAATGATATTTTCCTGACCTTAATATAGCACTAATGTCCAAGTGTGATTGCTTATGAGTGCTTGAAATTCACTCTGTATAGCTTTCTTCCATAGAGGTTTTGTATGGGCTTCCTTTGCAATGACAAGTCCACTGGTATCTATGTAAGTCTCAGTTAGACCGATGTAAGGTGTCTTTGGTTTTTGATTACATGACTTGCTTCTGGTATGTATCAAGTGGTTGTTGGTACACCTCTGTGTCATATATTTTATGATCATCAACATTTTCAGAATCTATGCTTGACGAATCTGTATACTCCATGACTTAATTTATGATTACATCTTCTAGTGGAGGATGAGTAACTTGATTTGTGTCACTATATGCATCTTGAGGCTCTTCGGTGACTATTGTGGTGGTATCATTACTCAGATTACCTGTAGTGCACAAACGAAATGAGACAGATGAACTGTCAGTTAATGTTTTCAACGAATGTTTTGTGTTGAGTTATCCATCATGGAGTGGAAAGTGATCTTCCTTGAAAATAACATGTCTTGAAAATGAGAGTTGATGCATTTATATCCTTTGTGTGAGTTGTTATAGCCCAAAAAACACATATTGTTGTATAGAACTATAGTTTGTGATGGTTATAGGTTTTAGGAATGGATAGCAAGCCCAACTAAAATGTTCCATGGCCTTATAGTCAGGTTCCTTATGATATATAAAGAAATAAGGAATTTTATTATGAGTGACATTTGATGGTAGCCTATTTATTAGGTATATTGCAGTTGAAAAGGCTTCCCACCAATAGTACAAGGGCATTTGGGCCTGAACCAACAAAGTCAATCCAAACTCAGCGATGTGTCTATGCTTTCTCTCAGCCCTATCATTTTGTTGAGATGTTTAGGGACAAGAAATTTGGAATTGTATGCATGTATCTGTTACAATATTTTTGACATGTTTATACTCACCACCACCATCACATTGGATTGTTTTAATTCTCTTGTTAAATTGGTTTTCAACCTGATTTTTGAATTGAATGAAGACTTGCACAATTTATGATTTTTGTGTTAAGGGATACATCCATGTAAATCTACTAAAATCATCAATAAAATACACATAGTACTTAAAACCACAAGATGACATTATTGGTGCAGGACCTCATACATCAGAGTGAATTAACTCAAGGGGTTCCTGAGAATGAAATGAAGAAATTTTAAAAGATAGAAAATTCATTTTTCTATATATTGACATGCCTCATAAAAGCTAAAATGCTCATTAGGTGGTAGTTTTACATTATAACTTTTCAATATTGTGTGTAGGAGTTTATTGCTTGGGTGACCAAGTTTCCTATGTCAACTCTCCTTGATAGACACATAGGTATTAGGGACTGTGATACGGTAGGAGAACTGACTTGAGGGTTTTGCGTTTGATCGTAAATGTTGCAGTTAGCAAGAGTCGCCACCGACTTTTTTTTTATCCAAAAGGAAAGGTGAAAAAGCACAGGAAAGACCTTTGAGATTGTTTCTTGAGTTCGGGAGATATATTATGAAAAGGGAAGGTACTAACACCCTTTTCATCCATGGTTTTCCATGGGCTCTTAGTTACTTGCTAGATCACTTGTTTTTGTTTGAAATTGTGCTTTGTGTGGTTTTTGAAAGTATTTTGTAAAAAAGAGGTCATTGTTTAGGTAATCTTTGCAATGATTCTCGTTCGTAAGAATGTATACAAAGATGTTGATCTTTTGAAAATGTTTTCAAGTTTTGTAAGATGTTTCGAAAGTACATGTGATTGTTTTGAAAATAACAAGGATGTTCGTTTTGAAAATGGAGCAAGTAATTAGGAGCAATCTACCTACTCAAATGTCTTTCTTGTTCATTTTCTTTTCCTTTGACACTGTTGTCTTACCATTGATTTGGTAAGCAACCCTATCTTTGGATGTTAACGGGACGGGCGTGAGTCATCGTATAACCATGATTAGCAATGTTGTAAGGTATCTTAGTATTCTTTTTGAGGGACTAAGATCATTTGGTAAGGCAACTTTGAATAGCGTCATCGAGAGACTATGATCTTGTATTTTTCTTGTTTTTGCTAAGATACCTTACATGCGTAATATGGCCATTTTTGTAAGACAACCAAGTGGGATAACCCTAGGGGTGCTTGTGTGCAAGTGTGTCATTTTCATGCTTGTTTTTGTCTTGGATTAAGGTTTTCTATTTGATTGCTTTTATCTTCCCATACAAACCCTAATTACTAGCATGTTATGTAAAAGCGATAAATTGCAAAATTTAAAGTTACTACGCTATTACAACATTTGCGGAAAGGGGGTGTACAATTTGTAAATGGGGATTGAAAGTAAAATTAAGTCCTAAATTACTATTACAACCATATTGAATGGATAGAATGTACAAAAAATGTAAAATGAACTTGTTTTGTTTAAGAAAAGAGATAAGTTTTGTTTAAGAAAATATTTTTGATCTTTTTGTTTTAAGAAATAAGATAAATCATGTAAAATGTAAAATGTTTTTTTGTGTTTTTTATTAGTGAAAATAGAAGTGATAGCAAAAAATAGTAAGGAAAAAGAAAATAGAATCAGTGCGTTTCCGAACTAAAAGAGATCAGAAGTTCTGACTCTGGCGTGCTGCAAAAAACAGAAATCACATTAGTAGAAATAGGTAAAGTCAGAAGTTCTGGGTCCGCTGGAAACAAAGAAGATTTCAGAAGTTCTGATGCCACTGGTAGAAATTCATCTCCCTCTCCATGCTAGTCAGAACATCTGCAACTTAGTCATTTCTGAACAGAACAGAAGATGCGCATATAGAAGTTATGGCAAGTTTCATAATGTTTCATAAACAAGAGATATCAGAACTATAAATCAGAAGCAAACATGAATTTGCTAATCCTAATTCTGAGTCCTAATTTCTTCAAAAAGTTCTAAACTGAAATTCTCCCTACTTAGGCAGGCAAATACATGAAACCTCAGAATTTGTACAGCATCATAATAAGGATGTCTACATTGTATTTTTGAATGTGCAAATCTAACAATGTTTAAGTAATATGACAAGAGTCAGAAGAAGCTTACCTTGCAGTTAGAAAATATTCTGTGAACTAGAGTCTGATTCTGACCGCTTGTAATGTTCTGACCAGCTTCCTCACTTTTTCAGCAAGCTAGAAACCTTTGAATGGCTGGAAAATTCTGGAACAGCCAAAGAGCAAAGTTCTGACTTCTTTGAAGTGGATATTGATGGAGGGTATATCACAGTCTGATGACGGAAGTTAGGATGGTCTCTAAATGTATATTAGTAACTGTATGAATGGTTCTGATCAAGAAACACTTGAGGAAAAGTGAAGTTTAAATGCAAGAATCAAAAGCTAACATGTTTTGTATTTTTGTGTTTGCAGTTTTGGACTCTTGGAATTTTAGCAGGGGTTCAAGGCTTTTTCTTTCTCCAATTTTCGACCCTTTTACCGTTGCCAATGACTCTTAATTTATAGGCAAAAATCTTGTAGCTTGGAGAGTACAACCATCACATGCTAGGGAGCTGCCTTGTTCTTGAAGAAAGTATGGTGGTTCATAGCCTTGGCAGCGCCTAAGCTGGAAATGTAAGCAGGAATTAAGGAAAGGTGAATTCAAAAGAAAAAGAAACATATGGGCCCAGCACACTCTTGTACAAGAGTTTGCTTTTCCAAGATAGTAATGGTACTTCTATGCCACACGTAGGGAAATCCTTTGGATAAAGACTCAAAAGTAGTTGTGGGCATTAAATGATGATGAGATTTATGAAAACCAGAAATCCTGCAACATGAGATTTTACATCATTGCTTAATTCTGGATCAGAAGTTCAGCTTCAGCGTGACTTAGAATAGACATCAAACTTCTGATCTTTGTATCTCCTTGCTTCAGCATGTTCTGAAGGAGCTCTCAGAATTTCCAGAAAGCTTGTAACATGCTTTGTAACCTTCTTTGAATTACCCTTACAAACTCTGACTGAACCTTTGTGAAAACTGGCCCAGAAGTTCTAACCAAACTGTCTTGAAAGTGTCCAGAACATTTATAACTTGAAATTCCAATATTTCCAAGAGAAGTTTTGTTCTGTAATGTTTTAGATCTTATTGAAATCTATAGCTTTTGTGCCATAAGTTCTTCCAGAATCAGCTTGCATCATGGTGATAATCTGATCAGAAGTTCTGAGCTTGTCATATTTCTTAAATACTTAGAAAAATTCTAAGTATTTAGAATTTTGACTTTTCCAAAATAATTTTGAATTTTGAATATCTTGATGAAACAAACTTCATATTTCAACATATCTTGATGAAATATGGTCCTTGAAACTTGATTTTGATCCAAAAGTCAAAGTTTGACTTTTTAGTGTGCAAATGACCATTTTTCCCTTGCGAATGACTTTCTTGGAAAATTTGTAATTTAAGGCTTGAAATTGGATGGGAACAAACCTGAGGGTCTAGGATGATCCTTTGAGAAATGAGAGGGTAAATTTTGGGGTACAACAGCTGCCCCTGTTCAATCTTCTTAAACCTGAAGAGTTAGATTGGCATATCCGCCATTCTTGATTTGAAGGTAGAATATGATTGGACACTAAAGTGCCCAGAAATTTGCACTCGGTGATGTGATGGTTGAGGGAATGGGCTTAAAGATGTCATTTGAAGAGGTGATAATAAGTTGTTGGAGATGGGCTTGTAGATGCCATCTAAAAATGATTGATGAATTGGATCTGAGAGTTGTCTTTGAATGAGTATCAGGATGGCATCTGTATCTGGAGCGTATCTGAACTGTATCTGAAAGCTGAATCTAAATGAATATTAGGATGGAATCCATATCTGGAGTGTATCTGAACTGTATCTGAAAGCTGAATCTGAATGAGTATCAAGATGGTGTCCGTATCTGGAGCGTATATGAATTGTATCTAGAAGTTGAATCTGAATGAGTATCAGAATGGCGTCCGTATATGGAGCGTATATGAACTGTATCTAGAAGTTGAATCTGAATGAGTATCAGAATGGCGTCCGTATCTGAACTGTATCTATAAGTTGAATCTGAATAAGTATTAGAATGGCGTTCGTATATGGAGCGTATCTGAACTGTATCTAGAAGTTGAATCTGAATGAGTATCAGAATGTCGTTTGTATCTGGAGCGTATCTGAACTGTATCTGAAAAGTTGAATCTGAATGAGAATCAGAATGGCATCCGCGTCTGGAGTGTATCTGAACTGTATCTGAAAACTGAATCTGAATGAGTATCAGAATAGCATCCGCGTCTGGAGCGTATCTGAATTGTATCTAGAAGTTGAATCTGAATGAGTATCAGAATAGCGTCTGTATCTGGAGCTATCTGAACTTTATCTAGAAGTTGAATCTGAATGAGTATCAGAATGGCGTCTGTATCTGGAGCATATCTGAAATGTATCTAGAAGTTGAATATGAATGAGTATCAAAATGGCATCCGCGTCTGGAGCGTATCTGAACTGTATCTGAAAAGTTGAATCTGAATGAGTATCAGAATGGCATATGCGTCTGGAGCGTATATGAACTGTATCTGAAAAGTTGAATCTGAATGAGTATCAGAATGGCATCCGCGTCTGGAGCGTATCTGAATTGTATCTGAAAAGTTGAATATGAATGAGTATCAGAATGGCATCCGCGTCTAGAGCGTATCTGAAAAGTTGAATCTGAATGAGTATCAGAATGGCATTCGTATCTGGAGCGTATCTGAACTGTATCTGAAAGCTTATCCTGAAAGGGTAAAATGTTAACTAAAATACAAAGTTTATGTTGTATGAAATTCATAGTATAATGCATTAGTGTTATCAATGTTTATGATATATGGATGCAATGTATGCGTATGTGAGCTAGTTTGATATGCTGCTATTAGACTGGGGAAAAATAAATCCCTGACTGTTGCTGAGGATATGTAAGTCTTCATGTTTTGAAGTCAAAATGTTGATGAATTTCCATTTAGAGAAATAAACTCTGTCGTAAGGGAAATGCCGTATACTGCTTGAAAAATCCTATTGGGGAATCCTGAGAAATTTGACGACTTCTACTGGGGATCGACAATTTGAAACTTTGTTCCACTGGGGATTTAAACGATGTACTGCGGGGATTTCTTATGGAATAGCCTAGAGGTATTTCCCTATCCATTCAACCCATCAGTAATTGCCTATTTTTCATTTTGTTTATTTGTAAACAGTAATTATATTCAAATGCATATGTTCAACAATGAATCATTGGACGTTTTTTGCAAACAAAACACAAGAGTAAAGAAAAACAGATAGTTTTGCACTTTCATAGGAATATCTTTGTTATTGACTTTGAGTAAGTATTTTTGTACAGTGAGACAAACATTCTAGTAGGAGAATGTCGTCGTAAAAAAATGAAATTTTTTATACAAAGAAAAGATAGATATGTGTAAAAATCCCATGGGGTTTCCATTCTGCTATAGCCTTCGTATCTCTGAGCATCTTGTTTATTTGTTGCCTTGTCTGAAGATGATTGAATTGATCAGAAACTATGAGTTTGTCACTGGAAGCCAAAGATTCTCTGTAAAGTGATCCAACGGGATATAGTCATATTCTTTAATTCCCTAACTTTTGCCTGGACCGCCCTTTCGGGTTTTCAGTCCACCGGGAAACCCCTTTTTGCCCAATTCGCCCTTTCGGGTCTTCAACTTGCTGGGTGTACAAATTTTTTTGTTTTATCCCTAATTTTTGCCCGAACCCTTTTGGTTCGCCGGGATGCCCTTGTTTTTGCCTAGGTGTGTCAACCTAGAGGGTCTGTTATGTGTAGTATCTTTTGACTATGTCCGCGTTCACAGGATGCGGCAGGTCATCACCATCCATGGTGGTCAAGATCATTGCCCCACAAGAGAAAATGTTTTTGATTACAAATGGTCCTTCGTAGGTAGGAGTCCACTTTCCCCTAGGATCACCTTGTGGCAGTATGATGCGTTTGATCACCAGATCTCCAACTTGATACACTTGGCGTCTGACCTTTTTATTGAAAGCCTTGATCATCCGTTTTTGATACATTTGACCATGGCAAACAACAGTAAGTCTCTTCTCATCAATCAATTTCAGTTGATCAAGTCGAGTCTGGATCTAATCGTCTTTGTTCAGCCATGCATCCTTCATAATCCTCAGAGAGGGGATCTAGACCTCGATAGGCAAGACAACTTCCATGCTTTAAACCAGAGAATAGGGTGTTGCCTCGGTTGATGTGCGAGCCGTGGTACAATACCCGTGGAGAGCGAATGGTAACATCTCATGCCAGTCTTTGTATGTGACTGTCATTTTCTGTATGATCTTTTTAATGTTTTTATTTGCAGCTTCGACAACACCATTCATCTTTGGACGATAGGGAGAAGAATTGTGATGCTGAATCTTGAATTGTTCGCAAAAGGCGATGATCATGGTGTTATTGATATTTGTACCATTGTCAGTGATGATCCTTTCTGGGATACCGTACCGGCAAATGAGATTTTGCTTGATGAAGCGGGCAACAACATTCTTGGTAACGGAAGCGAAGGAAGCTGCCTCCACCCATTTTTTAAAATGGTCAATGGCCACTAGGATGAAGCGGTGTCCATTGGAGGCTGTCGGCTTGATTTCCCCGATCATATCAATCCCCCACATAGCAAAGGGCCAAGGAGTTGTCAAGATATTCAGAGGAACCGGAGGGACGTGCACCTTGTCAGCATAAATCTGACACTTATGGCAAGTTCGAGAGTGTTGATAGTAATCTGCTTCCATGGTAGACCAGTAATAGCCTGCTCGTAGGATTTTCTTTGCCATCTTATGCCCACTGGAATCGGTGCCAAAAGTGCCTTCATGCAATTCAGCCATGATCCTTTCAGCTTCAACTTTATCTACGCACCAAAGTAACACAGAGTCATGATTGCGTTTATACAGGATGTCGTTACTAAGGAAGAACTTAGCAGAGAATATCGTTAAGAACTTCTTATCATTGACCGAAGCTCCTTCTGGATATTCTTGGGTCCCGAGATACCTCTTGACTTCGTGAAACCAAGGCTGGTCCATTATTTATTCAGTATTAATCTCGTGACAGTGCGTTGGTTCCTCCATTCGTTCGATGGTGATTTGTGGAGCCTCGTTATCCCAATTAAGTTTAAACATAGATGACATCGTGGCTAGAGCGTCTGCTAGCTGATTTTCTTCTCGCGGGAAATGCTCAAAGGTAATCTCCTTAAAATGTGGTAGCAATGTCAAAACATGTTCTTTATAAGGGATAAGGTTAGGGTGTTTGGTGTCCCATTCCCCTTTGATCTGACTGATAATCAAAGTTGAATCTCCGAATACATCCAAGAATTTGATCCCCAAGTCTATGGCAGCTCTGAGACCGAAGATGCATGCTTTCGTATTCTGCCATGTTGTTTGTACAATTGAAGCAGAGTCTTGCTGTAAAGGGAGTATGACACCCTTTCGGAGATATGAGTACAACACCAATACTATTGCCAAGTGCATTGGATGCTCCATCAAAGAACAGGGTCCATCGGGATCCTTGTTCAGGTCCGTCATATGGCCTGAATTCCTCACAGTTGTCTAACGTCATGATGTCTTCATCCGAAAATTCGAATTTCATGGACTGGTAGTCTTCTACAGCTTGGTGAGTAAGGTGATCGGCTAATACACTGACCTTTATTGCTTTCTAGGTAGTATATTGTATGTCATATTCCGTCAAAATCATCTGCCATCTCGTTATTCTCCCAGAAAGAGCAGGCTTCTCAAAGATGTATTTTATCGGATCCATTTTAGATATCAACAAAGTAGTATAAGTCAGCATATACTGTCTTAGTCGGCGAGCAGCCCATGCCAGAGCGCAGAAAGTTTCCTCGAGCAGTGAATATCTAGTTTCACAGTCGGTAAACTTTTTGCTCAGGTAGTAAATAGCATGCTCTTTTCGGCCAGACTCGTCATGCTGCCCCAATACACACCCCATTGAGTTTTCTAAAACAGTCAGATACATGATCAACCGTCTTCCTTCGACTGGTGGCATCAACACATAAGGCTCTTGTAAGTATTCTTTAATTTTGTCAAAAGCAACTTGGCACTCGTCATTCCACTTGACTACCTGATCTTTCTTCAACAATTTGAAGATTGGTTCACAAGTAGCTGTCAGGTGAGAGATGAATCTGGAAATGTAGTTCAAACGTCCCAAGAAACCTCTGACTTCCTTCTCAGTACGAGGAGAAGACATCTCTTGTATTGCTTTTACCTTGGCATAATCTACTTCAATAACTTTATTGCTGACTATAAAGCCTAGGAGTTTACCAGACCGTACCCAAAATGTGCATTTGTTTGGATTCAACCTTAGCTTGTACTTCTTCAGTCTCTCAAACAGTTTTTGTAAATGATCAAGATGTTCTTCCTCTGTTTGAGATTTGGCTATCATAT
This sequence comes from Vicia faba, assembly GCA_948472305.1. Classification (NCBI taxonomy): domain Eukaryota; kingdom Viridiplantae; phylum Streptophyta; class Magnoliopsida; order Fabales; family Fabaceae; genus Vicia; species Vicia faba. Next base: position 781,776,762 of record OX451736.1, read on the forward strand.
CGTCCATGTAGACCTCTATTTCATGATGTATCATGTCGTGAAATAGAGCTACCATGGCACGCTGATAGGTTTCCCCAGCGTTCTTTAGTTCGAATGGCATTACCTTATAGTATAAAGTGCCCCTCAGGCGCCATTTTGATTTGGTTGTAATCTTAGAATCCGTCCATGAAGGAAGACACTTTGTGTTATGCCGTATTGTCAACTAGGATATCAATGTAGGGGAGTGGAAAATCATCCTTAGGGCTTGCCCTATTCAAATCTCTGTAGTTCACACACATTCACACTCTGCCGTCCTTTTTGGGCACTGGAACAACATTGGCAACCCATTGGGGATAAGAGGTGACAGCCAAGAATCCAGCGTTGAATTGCTTCATGACCTCTGCTTTAATATTTTCTGACATATCCGGCCTCATACGGAGAACCTTTTGCTTTACTGGCGGACAATCCTCTTTTGTAGGCAGGCGATGTACCACAATATCTGCATCAAGTCCTGACATGTCTTCATACGACCAGGCAAGGATTTCAACATAATCGTGTAACAGCTAAATCAGATGCTCCTTGATACTGGATTCCAGATTGGCACCCACCTTGACCTCTTTTTTGTCTTCTTCGGTACCTAGGTTGATTGTGTCCACTGGTTCCTCGTGGGGCTGAATGGTCCTCTCTTCTTGTTATAGTAACCTGGCGAGTTCCCCTAGCACTTCACAATCTTTATCACCTTCATCTTCGGCTTGGTAGATTAGATTTTCAGAGTCACAGAAAGCCATAGCAGTATCGTTACACATGGGATCCCGAATGGATGTATACTTGCATTGTGTGTGTGGGTGTGTGTAAGGGTATAGCTATCTTTGAAAGAGAATAAAAGTGTAAAATAAAAACAATGAGCACAAAAGTTTGTATGCGAAAACGTCCATGATTCATTGATGTCATATGAAAATGAGATAATAACCCTTACAAATGGATCATTGTGCCTCGGGTAAGACACAAGATTTTAAGAGTGCGAATTGTTTCAATATTACAGATCCAACAAAATGTAAAGACTAATTATTGTGGGATAAAGGTGATTGGGACAAAGTCTCTAGCCTCCCAATTGTTGAGCCCTTCATTGATAGTTGGGAAGATCCAATCCTCCAGGCTGCAGCCATCTTCACCATCTTCTACCGCGTTGACTTCACGGTTGCTGATCTTTAAGGGTGGTCCTCCAGCACGAGCACATCGTACAACCTTTTGAGCACTTGAAGTGAAACCTAGGCCAAACTTGTCATACTTATATGGGATATCTAGGAGTTGTCCCCAGATAGTGCACCCTCCTTCTTCTACAACTGCTTTGGCGTCCTTTAGCGATGACATCCAGAGTGGAGGCCTTGTAATCTTGGGAACCTGAGACATAGCCTTGGTCACTGCCACATCTTGGAGGACCTCTTCAAAGTGTTGAAATGGAGTTTCAATGAATTCACCATCTAATTCCACATATTTGAAGGAATTGAGATGGCTGATCATGTATTCTTCCTCTCCATGAACGGTGATAATCTTCCCTTGAACTGGATGCTTCAGCATTTGGTGCAACTTAGAAGTAACAGCGCCAGCATTATGGATCCATGGTCGGCCTAGCAAACAGGAGTATGAAGGGCGGATGTCCATTACATAAAAAGTTGAATTGAAAGTTTGGGTTCCAACCTTTATGGGGATATCCACTTCCCTGTGCACCATCCTTTTGGAGCCATCAAAAGCCCTTACTACTATGTTGCTTGGCTTTAATGTCATTCCCTCGCAGTCAAGTTTATCAAGAGCTTTTTTAGGTAATACGTTCAGAGATGAGCCAGTGTCTACCAAATTATGCGCCAATGTTGTGCCCCTACATTCAACTGAGACAAGCAATGCCTCATTATGCTTCCTTCCTCTCGGTGTTAGATCAGCATCTGAGAAACCTAGAATGTTATCTGCAGTCAAGCTGGCTACATAGTCTTGAAATTGATCAGCAGATGTCTCTTGGGGTACGAGGGCTGTTTTTAAGAACTTTATCAAGGCTTTTGCATGTGCCTCCGAACATAGTAGTAATGCCAGCATGGAGATTTTAGAGGGAGTTTTCCCCAGTTGTTCAACTACATCGTAGTCGCGTCTCTTTATAATTTTTAGGATCTCCTCCATTTCTTTCTTGGAGGTCTCAGTGATAGTCAATGACTGAGCCTTCGTCCAGACAGGCTCAATCAGAACACCTTTTCCTCGAGTCTCGGTTAATTCGGCAGCAGGAGTGTCAGTAGGAATAATTACAGGGGTTGTAACGGCTTTGTCATTTAGAGTATTGTTGGAGATAATTGTAGGACCGTGAACAGCTTTTGGGGGAGCAACAACAGGAATGATTATGGGTCTAGAAACTGTTTTTGGGGGAGAAATTTCTGGAGAAAAGATCCTACCACTTCGGGTAATTTTGCTAGTTCCTACAATATTACTGATGTCGGAGTTTACTTTCTCGGAGCTTGAATCTTTGACGACTGGCCAGTCCTGCTTGATACCATGGTAATAGACATCCCCTCCATAATTCCATGGTATGGTTTTGTCTGGCGCATATGGGACTGGTCCAGGCATTGTGATTATTAGAGGAGTTGCTTTCGGAACTGATGTAATTCTAACGGGTCTTTTGGTGGAGACCCTGGAAGAATTGGCAAAAATGGTAATGATAGAAACATCTTCAAAAGGAAAAGGTGGAACATAAGTCTTCTCGAATAAAATTTCTTTCTTATCTATTAGGCACTGAATGCCTACTTTCAACAAAGGACAGCTAGTTGGTGAGGACAAACAGAAATGGCAAACTTCATCACAACCCGGGAACACACCGGCATTCAACAAGTTCATTTTAATAGTCAGAAGTTGAGTCATAAGTTCATCGACTGAAGTAACAAACAATCCGTCTTCAATGGCATTGGTATTATGGCCATGTCTGGGCATAGGGGCAGAAATGACATTCGGTTTTTCAGGCGCATCGAACTCAACTTATTTTGCTTCAATGAGGTCTTGTATTTTGTTATTTAGAGCCCAACAGTTATTAGTATCATGACCAAGACTTTCAGAGTGATAAGCGCAACGGGCATTGGGATGATAGTGAGGAGATGTTGTGTTGGGGTTTTTCGGAGCTTCTTTCAAGGTTACCAAGTTGGATCTTAGTAGATGCGATAATACTTGAGATGGGGTCATGTTGATTCTGGTAAACTTCCTGACTGGCCTTTCCATCCTTGGTTGATTATTTCTTTGATGACCAGATGTAGGCTTAGGAATCATAACATCCCCCACCATTGGTCGGCGCTTGGCCCTATCTTAGTTTCTTTACGGATATACAGCGGCCACCTCTTTCTTTCTGATGAAAGGCTTCTTTACAGTTGTAGAAGAAGATGAATCTTTATGAATATTTCCACTCTTTATACCGGCTTCTACCCTTTCTCCGGTCAATATTAGTTCAGTAAAGCCTGCAGATGAACTTCTAATTAAATGATTGAAGAAGGGACCAAATAAGGTGCCCAAGAACATGTCTACCAATTCTCTCTCAGATAGAGGGGGTTGAACTCTTCCAGCCAAGTCTCTCCATTTTTTAGCATAGTCCTTGAAACCTTCATTGGACATCATGGCCATTCTCTGGAGTTGAGTACAGGTAGGCACAAGATCAGCATTGTATTGGTATTGTTTGTAGAAAGCTGTAGCAAGATCTTCCCAATTGTGAACGTTGGCTCTTTCTAGTTGGTAAAACCAGTCAAGTTGAGTTCCAGACAGGCTATCTTGGAAGAAGTGCACCCATAAGTCTTTATCAGCGGTATGTGGCTGGATTTTCCTTACATATGAATGGAGATGCATTTTAGGGCATGAGACTCCGTCATATTTGGCGAATATAGGTGCTTTGAATTTCGGAGGAATTACAATCCCCGATACTAAACCCAACTCCTCAAAGTCCAAGCCAGACACTTTTTGGATTTCCATCGCACTCAGCCGCTCCTCGAGATGTTTATACTTGTCATCAGCTGGAGGGTATTATTCTTCAGAGTAGTCTTCTTCTTCCTCTTCCTCCTCTAATTCTGACGGGACAACTATTTCCTTGCCTTTACCATCTTGGTTGTCTCTTTCACCGGATGTTGTTGCAAAGTCTAAGGTCCTTCTTGTATGCCCATGAAATCTTCTTCCCATGTTTAAGACTACGATTACCTTCTTTGTCTTCTTTTTCCTCTCTTCAGCCAATAAAGTCTTCAATTCTTCTTGTCCCTTGGCTAGGGTCAAGATCAACTATTGAAACTGTGTATTCTGAGCTTGGAGGTCTTTCACTGTTTGCTCGAGATCCATCTTACTGAAATAAACAGTAGAGAGATGAGGATATTTGTTGCAAAAGACCTGCTTATGTTATGATGAATGGTATATGCATATGCGATATTTTCAAGGATTTCAAAGATTCAAATTTGTTTTAGACAAAAAGGAAAACACATTATATTAATAAGATAAACCTGAGTACATCAATGCCCCTTGGGCAAAATAATACAAAAACTCTAAGATAGAAAGGTAGTGTGCATCCTCTTCGGTGTAATGTAGGCATTCAGAGTCTGCTCCTCATGAAGTATCCTAGTGAGTTCCAAAACCTTCTTCTCGCTTGCGTAGAATTGGACTTCGAACGTATCTCGCTCCCTCTTGAGTTGTATCCAATCCATTTGTAGGTCTTCAAGAGATGTGGGAATGTCAGGATGTAGGATACTGTATGGAACATCTCCCTCCATGACAGGCTCAATGATTACCGGGAGAATGGAGGGGTAAGGCATCATAAGACTCTAAGCGCGAGTTCGTACCCATTTAAGGTAAGGCTCAAGAGGGATGGAATTTTTGTGCCCCAAAGTCTTACTATCCACCTTGTTTAACATCCTTCAATCTCGGATAAATCTCTGGAGAAGACCTTGATCGTCGTTGTCGTAGTCAAATACCAAACCTTGAATCACCATCTCGTGCGGGCCATCCCTTCGGGCATAACCAAACTCTCTTAAGGCTAAGCAAGGGTTGTAGGTGATTCCTCCCCTAATTCCAAGTAAAGGGACATTAGGGAATTCTCCACAACGGTCGATGTTGTACCCCAAAATTTTTCCTCTCATTTCATCAACATTTCTCATCACAAGACTCTTGGAATTCAAGATCAAGCTAGGGTTTGCTCTGCTCAAGACACCTCCTTGCACTGTTGACCTAAATTAGGGTTTGAGTTTACATAGGGATATTTTGACCTACAATTCCTAAATTGACTTCCATACTTCATGTTGGACTCACAAGTTTGTCCATACCAAGTTTCAAGCCTTGATTCAAATTTTTGGCCAGTCAATTGCACAGTTGACCTAGAAATCAACTGTATTGGGGAAAAAGTCAACTGTGGCCAATTGACAGTCAAAGCTCATGAATTTTGACCCACATCAACATTATGAACTCATATGAACCATTTGATCAAGTTTGGATCACAATTCCACAAGAAATTTGATCAAATCATCAAAAGGGCAAAATGGTCATTTTTAGGGTTTTGACTGTACAAAGGCAATTTTTGACTGTTTGACCTAACCAATGGCAAATCAAGCTTAACCATGGACTCAAGGACTCAATGAAATCATCTTGACCCATTCAACAAGTTCAAAAGATCTCAAATGCATAGGATTGACAGATGAATTTTTCAGTCAACTGATCAAAATTTTACTGTATACTAAAAAGTCAAACTTTGACTTTTTGGTCAAAATCAAGTGCCAAGGGTCATTTTTCATCAAGACATGTCAAATTATGAAACTTGTTCATCAAGAAACCCAAAAATGCAAATTAGGGTTTAAAATGGAAAAATTTCATAACTTAGAATTTTTCGAAGTTATAAAATTTTCTTATTTTTTCCTAACTTTGTCCCATTTTTTCACCAAGATGCAAATGGATTAAAACAAAACTTGCAACATGAAAGTTGTAGTCCATCACAAATTATACAACTTTGATTCACAAAGTTTTCTCAAAAGAGGCTTGTATCTCAAGTTATGATTTTTGGAACAAGGGTACCTAAAACTTTTAACTTAGAAAAATTTTGCCCTAGTTTAGGCAGGATTTTGACCCATCTTCTTGGCCATTTTTCACATAGTTCCACTTGGATTTTCAAGTTGTATTTCAAATATGGATTATAGTACATGTTGCAAGCTTTCCAAATTTTCCAATAACTCCTCAAACACCTTTGTGGTTAGGGAGAATCGAATGCTTGAAGTTGGCAAAAACTCACTTTGATCCATGGCCAATACATGTTCATACAACTTGCATTTTCATATCAGCATGTTTTGTACTAGCTTGCAGGCCTCTAAACCATTTTACACTCCTTAATTGAATGCAAATCCACTGAGCTAATGCATTATCTTGGTCATTTGGACATTGCACACAAAACTAATCCCTATTTAGAAAAAGGTATATTGCCATTTTTGAAAAGTTACACTTTATGTCAAACCAAGATCCTTGAGGAATGGGGCCATATCTCTGAGGCAAGATCAAATCCACAAATTGCAAGTATCAAGGGCAAGGTATGCAGCTTACAAGATAGAGGGTACAAGTCTGTAATCACAAGTTACACACTTTTGCTTCAAGAAGAAGAAATTTTTCCAAAATCTTCCCAACTCAAAAACCAGCCATAGTCAGCTTACACAAACATTGCAAACACAATTCACACAACCCTTTGAGTCATAAACACGAGCTCTTCACCACTCAAACCTCCTTGTACCCAAAATCACCATTTTTCTGCAAAACAGGGCAAGCCCTACAGAACCACCCCCTTCTCCACTTTCCCTCGTGCGTTTTGCCTCAAACTTGTTCCAATACCTTCCATTCAACTCACTTGAACTATTCCAGACCTCCATTTCTAGCTGTAACACCATTAACATACATTGCCATTTTTGTTTCAAAGCTTTGCAGGTTGAGTTCTGTAGCACGATTCATGCTATTTCAAAACAAGCCAAGCATTGGGAAAGCTTCAGTGGACCTCAGGCAAGCTCAAAAGAACCTCAAGCACCCTTGGAAGTTGCTGCATTGTCCAGCTCGAAGTCAACTGAAACAGGTATTTCATGAACTTCTATCTCTCTATTTAGGAATAGTTAAACTTAGGTTTGTGAATGAAAGATGTTGTATTCATAGCCCTGAAACTATACATGTGCTTAGTTTTCATTTATATTAATCGTGCTAGGAGAATTTTGTTCATGAACTTTCTAAAAAAACTAGGTTAAGAATTAGGGCCAGAGAAATTCTCTCTGGTCTTTGAGAGTTAGCTTAAGTTTTTTATATGGTTAGATTCGTTGTTTGATGCTCTACAAGTTTCATGTTATGAGTTTTGTCAAAAAAGAAGGAATCAGGAAATATCATTTTGTACATGGCACGCGTGCATTTCTGTTCAAAGGAAGAAGATGAAGTTGTTTCTGGGCTGGGCCTGTACAGGCTTGCTTTTGGCACCCCCTCTTTTCTTTTTACACCCCCTGGCTCATTTCTTGTATATTTGTCATTTTTGCATTTTTATTTCAGTTCTGATTTTGATATTTTATTTTCTAATACAAAAAATACTAAAAAATTATTTTCATAAATTTTTGTATTTATTTGGTATTTATTTTAATTATTTCTAGTATAAAAATGTTTAAATACTTTATATTCTTTTTATTAAAACTTAAAAATAATGTAAAAAATATGTTTATTTTCATTTATTATTTTATACACATTTGAAAATATTTTCTTGAAATATATGCCTTTTTGTGAATAATTTATTTTATTTTTTATACACACTTAATATATTTAATATATTTAATACTTATATAATATATTTTAATAAATATTTAGGACAAAAAACACAAAAATAATACATTTTTTATTTTTATTAATATTTTATACTATAAATACCATTTTTTCAATATACTTATATTTTTGTACAAATTGATACTTTTTTTATATAAATAATAAATAATACAATTTATTTAAGAAATTAGGGTTTTTGCCCTAAAAAACAAAATATTTGAAATTGATGTTTATTTAATTATATTTATTTAAATATTATATTGTGCCTCACCCATTCAATTTGGTTGTAATAATTTAGAATTTAATTTCTTGCAAAATAATCCCCAATTCAAATTTGTATCCCCCTCCCTATATCATGTTGTAATAGTGTAGAATTTAAATTCTCGCACCTTTAAAGCTTTCAATTATGCCATGATTAGACTTAGGGTTTTGTATGCAAAAAATCAAATTAACAAATAGTTTGACCTAATCCAAGATAACAATGCATGAAAAACAAACACAATGCACACTTGCACCCCTAGGGTTTCAATCCACTTCTTGCCTTCAAAAATGGGCCATGATATGCATGTCAAGTACTTTGGCAAAACAAAAACAAAACAAAAGATCATAGTCCCTCGATGACGCTATCTAGGTTGCCTAAACAAAATGATCAAGCCCCTTAAGAAAATTGCCAAAAATACTTAACACTATTGCTATCATGGTCTATACGAGAACCCGCGCCTGTCCCGTTTAACATCCTAACACAAGGTTGTTCACAAAATACAATGGTGAGACAACACTGTTAAAAGGGTTAAAAACATAAGAAAGATCTTTGAGTAAAATAGGGTAGACAACTCTTAGTTACTTGATCAAAACTTGCAAAAACATCCTTGCTATCTTCAAAACACACCTAACTACACAATTTCAAAACCCTACTTTCAAACATTGAAAACTTTTCAAAAGATAAAAACACCTTTGTATACATTCAAACAAGAATCATTACAAAGGTTGCCACAACGATGGCCTCTTTTCAAAACATCTTTCAAAACCACACACAAAGCACCATTTCAAACAATTGAAAAGCACCATTTCAAACAATTGAAAAGCAAAGCAAGTGATCTAAACAAGTAACTAAGAGCCCATGGATAACCATGGATAGAAATGGTGCTAATACCTTCCCTTTCTATAATCTACTCCCCGAACCCAAGAAAACATCTCAAAGGTCTTTCCTGTGCTTTTTGACCTTTCCTTAGGATAAAATAAAAATTCGGTGGCGACTCTTGCTAAATCAAAACATTTGCAAACACAAACGCAAAATCCCAAGTCAGTTCTCCCACCGTATCATAGAACTGGCGACTCTGCTGGGGATACCTTTAAAAGTGGAGTAACCTTAGGGCTTAGATCACCCTTTGCATGATTATTGTTTGCTTTGATTGCTTTACATTTGGTTCTCTTGTTTGGGCTTGAAATCCTCCACCCGGATTTGGGAAACATTCATAGGTAAAAAGCAATACGTTATGGAAACCGTGCAGGGTATACCGACACGGTTGAAGCAATAGCTATATTAGTGCGACATATTTGTGAGTACCGGTAGCCTTTGAGTCAATCAAAGAGAATACGGGGTCGCTGAGTGATGTCATGAAGCACTAATGAACTCTTAGAACCTTACTTGACCATCTTGGCCTTTTTTAGGGGTAGTGAGATGACCGGCTTTGGTGCAGTCCGAAGTTGGTAGATACTCAATACTACACTCATTGAGGGTTGTTTTCTTGGAATATTTTGGTCGCTAGTTAAGTGGCTAAACTAAAACAATGAACATAGAAAACAACCCAGTGATATTGAGCTCCTTAGAACCCGATTACTATTTATAGGACAGGTTTTGAGCCAACTAAACTCAAGAGGGTACTGGTCATACCCCAAATTTTGACCTAAGATACCACCTCCCATCTGCATTATTACATAGCAAGCGTTCACAAGCGATTCAACCTATTTTTTGCCAATTCTCGAGTCAGATTTCAAAAATTCATAACTTCTTCAAATTTCGACATTTTTTAGTGGTTCTTTTACATATGATTCTCCTTTACAACAACTACAACTTTTCTTTACAAGTCAAGAGATGATTATGCTTTGAAAATCCACCAAAAAATAGAAACGTTAGAAATTGTTGTGAATTTAGTGAAATTTAACTGGTTTTGCCTGACTTTATTAAATCATGATTTTTTTTTCATTTTTTATCATCTTTCTTTTATTCTTATTTTCATAAAAAGAAAATCCCCAAAATATATTTAGTTCATATCAATTTTACTTTATCCAAAATCTAAAAAAAAATGTATAGTTTTGTTAGTTTCATTTAATTTTATATTTTTATTGATAATTCCAAAAAAATCACAAAATACATATAAGTTCTTTTGCTTTTTACATTTTTTTGAGTATGTAAGTCTATTTTGTGTTTCTTTAGTTGCAATTCAAAAATTTGAAAATATATAGTTTGATTTTTCATTTATTTTTATTTCTTTTATGATTAATTTTGGTGTAAATTTTTATTATAATTCCATTTGAAATATTTTTAAGTTGAATTATTAATAGAATTAAAACCAATTTTAATATCTCTTTTATTTCACTTTTGTATTTTTCAGTTTAGTTTTTACTAACAGTTTATTTTATTATTATTGTCATTACTATTATTATTAATATTATAATTATTATGCTATGTCCATATAAGTTTGTCCTCATGCTGCACAAAATCTGTCCAAAACTGCATGGCCCCTGCACAAGTAATGCCAAGAAAAACAGTTACATAATCCCTTATGTCCTGTTATAAGACCAGCATATCAGTCCAGAAATTGCATCAAATAACACACACCAAAACCTATATCAAAAAGCCATAAATCAGATCATCACATTTGTTCAAACTCACCAAACTTTCCCTCCCAAAACCTCATTCTTATTCACTATAAAACAGGTAGATATATAATCGAAGAAAGGGGTGTGAGAGAAAAGGCAGTTCACAAAGAGAAAAAACACAAACTTGCAGAAGCACAAGCCTGCATAACTCAAAGCATGTTTCGAACTGCAAGCAGGATAGCCTGCATAACTCAAAGCCTGTTTCGAACTGCAAGCAGGATAACCTGCATAACTCAAAACATGTTTCGAACTGCAAGCAGGATAACATGCATAACTGCAAGTTCTCACACTTGCAAAACCTGTAAAGGCAAGCAAAACTCAAGCCTGCCCTCCTTTCCAAAACTTGCAGAAGCACAAACCTGCATCAAAAACCACCAAAGCCTGTACAAACAACAAGCCTAGTCAAAAATACCAACAAACCATTCCACTCAAAACATAAACAATAGATCCAAGCCACTTTAAAAAAAAACCACAAACTGTAAACAGAAGCAAACCTTCTAACCTGCACCATTTCGAACCAAGCTCCAATCATACCAGCAAAATCGCACCAACACCGACGCATAGCTCACAACAATAGTGCTAGAATTTTAGGAGAAAAGGGGAGAAAAGAATCTGCAGAATTTGAAGAACAAGCAACATTTATTCTCTACAGTTTCAGAAGAAATCATTCTATTACAAGATTTTCCAACAAGATTTTCAGAAGAGCAGAAGGAATTAAAAGAACATATTACCTCATCTCTGGATTTCTTTATTATTTCATCGTCAAAAATCGAAATCATCAGACTTGCTCTGATCTTGTAAGTCTCCCTACTTTTTTTCTCAAAATCTGTTGCTATGCTAGTTATAATGATGTATGCTGTGAACTAGTTGTCGTTGCTGCATTTTTTGTTGTTGATGTTTCAATAAACCAGAACCCCTGAGATTGTTATTGTTATTTCTCTTACCATGAATATTTGTCGCCTTGTTGATTTGATGTTTAACTGCATGAAAAAACCAGAAGAGGGTTTATTTATTATTGTCGTGAGCAAGGAAGTTTGTTGCTTATAATTTTATCAAAGAGGATTAATCAAGAGGGGGAGAAAGAGTTCGAAACCAGAAGCAGTGTTGTTGTTCGATTTCGATTTAGGGGGAGAAAGAGTTCGAAACCAGAAGCAGTGTTGTTGTTCGATTTCGATTTAGGGGGAGAAAGAGTTCGAAACCAGAAGCAGTGTTGTTGTTCGATTTCGATTTAGGGGGAGAAAGAGTTCGAAACCAGAAGCAGTGTTGTTGTTCAATTTCGATTTAGAGGGAGAAGGAGTTCGAAAGAGGGAGCAGGATTGGCGTTGTTCGATTTCGATTTAGAAGAAAGAGAGATCAAAGAGAGAAAAAAAAGAGTTCGAAAGAGAGAAAAAAAGAGTTCGAAAGAGAGTTCGAAAGAGAGATCGAAGAGAGAGAGAGAGAAGGAGTTCGAAAGAGGGAGCAAGATTGGCGTTGTTCGATTTCAATTTAGAAGAGAGGGAGAAACAGTTTGAAAGAAAGAGTTCGAAAGATAGAAAAAAAGAGTTCGAAAGAAAGGAACTGCACATTTTCTTCTTTCCATTTGGATTTGTTAATTAAAAAGGATAATCAGTATTCAATTAGGTTTTATTGGGAATTAACAGACAAATAGCACAAATGTCCACCTACAGCCGTTCTAATCTCCAAAATGACTCTAGGGTTTCTTTAATCCCTTGGACAGATTTAAATGAGCCTCAACCCGGCCCATAACCCCTTTTTTGGTAACCTAAACAAAAAAAAACACCTTTGGACTTAACTGATTTGGGCCTTAGCGCCCATGATCCCTTATTTCACACCTTGTTCTTAATTCTTGCACCACCTTTTGTTTTAACTAATTAGTTTCTTTAAGTTTTATTCTTAATAGGTTTTTTTAATAAATAATCACATAGTTTTAGATAAAACCCAATTAATTAGTTTAGTTTTATAATTTATTTAAATCTTGATATTTCGTTTTTAGTTTAGTCAGCATTTTAGTTAATTTTGTTAGTTTTTTTTAACTAGTCTTTTATTGATAAGTTTATAAGTTATCTCTTTGAATTTATTGCCCCTTATGATGTTCCTCCCATGATACATGTTGGTTGAGTTTGTGATAATTTCGATTTAATTCCATGGCTTCTCTCTTGGTTTTCTTTTAAAATCTTGGAGTGTTTATACTTTTAGTTTTAATCTTCATGTTGCTTGCAAAATCCAAGGGAATTGTTTAATTTTTGTCGACTTCATGTCATCAAAAAAACATCATGCGAATACCCTCATTCATCCTCCGTTTATTATTTCGTTAAAAACTTAAGATAATTTTCCCAAATATTCAATTTTTCAAAACTCACACCTTTTAAGTCAAAACTTCGATACTAGGTCATCGTATCTTCAAACTCTCGCCCACACCTATTTTTAGCCAAATGAACCATTTTAATCAAACAAACAATTTTAACCAAAAACAGATATTTCAAAAGGTTCCTATAGAATACTATAGATACATTAGGTGCTAATACCTTCCCATTGTATAACCAACCCCCGAACTCTAGACCTCTTTTCAAAAACGCCTTGTATTTTCATTACTTTTAAAGTATTATTTTACATTGCATATTTTAGGGTTTTATTTCGCTCTTTTCCCTTTTCCCTTGGAAATAATAAAGCGCAGTGGCGACTCTTGCTTTTGTGAGACGAATTAATTAATAGTTCGATCTCCGATTTACCCCGCTACATTTTTTATCGCTACAGAATTGGCGACTCTGCTGGGGAAAGATTGACCTCTTGCTGGTCCATCCCTAAGTGGGTTAAGCCTAGTTTGTTTTATCTGTTTTATTATTATTTGATTTGTTTGATTATGTGTTTATATTGGGGTTGTTTGGGTTTTTTGCAAAGGACGAATCCTATACCCGGATTAAGTTACACTTAAGAATAGGACGGGAGGTATAGTCATGTTAACTTTGAGGGAGTAATACCGAAGAAGGGGGCATGAGATCCCCCACTCACTGGAAGGCCCTTTTGAACGTAATATTTGTTTACCGAGTAATCGGGAAGACATTATTATTTTTGACCTGGGAGCCAGAGAAGCTGAGAACCGTAGAACCCTAACTCATCTTGGCCTTTTAGGTGTAGCGCGGAGATTATAACGGAGTAATCCAGAAGTAGTTGTTACGCGATGCTACGCTCGGACGAGTTTCTCTTAAGAATATTGCTAATTATTGAGTAATCAAGACGTTGGTAATATCCGAAGGAGGGATGTAGACTCTGGGAACTCTTAGAACCTTGTCTTGCAGGTGTGATTAAACCGTTAGTACATACCTTGGGGTGGGCTTTACCTTTGACTCCATGCACGAAACGTTGAACCTTTGAACCCCATATTTGTGAACTTGTGTGTAACTGTTGCATTATCATTCATCCATGCATCCATCAACATTTTTTAAAAAAAAACTAAATCAAAATGAACGATCATTTGCATCACATATCATGCATCATCCAACATTCCACTTCACATGTTTTCTAGAGTCTTATCCTTGTTTCTTTTTCCACTCCGGTAGATTGCCAAGTTGTCTCATCGATACGATACCCGAGCCAATCGTCAGAGGAAGATGGAAGATCTAGAACAAGAAAACCACGAGCTTCGTGAGGAGGTCGCTACCCTTCGTGTCGGTATGGAGAAACTAACTGCGCTGGTGGAAAGTTTGATGGCTGCTCAGAATCAGCCATCGACTGCAGCTGCTGAGATTCAGACTTCGACTACTGTGGTTTCTGAGATTGTCACTGTTCTAACATCTGTGACTCAAATCAACTCTCCGCTTCAACATAAGATGCCAAAAGGTTTTCCGTGGGGAATGCCTTATAACTTTGTGCCAGAAGGGTATCAGCCTGTCGTACAACCTTTGGTTCAACCTACTGTGTATGTTCCTCAACTGGAGACAACTACTATGCCGCCTGTAATCCCGTATGTGGCACCTTTCCCTCAACCAGTGATGACAACTGTCGCTCCTGTGGTTCATTCTATGCCATACATGAATGAACCTACTTATCATGCCGAGCCTGCTGAAAGTTTGGGTCTTTTTGATAGGATGGAAGAATTTCAAGACCAGTTTCAAGAGACGCAGAGGGAGATCAGAGCGTTAAAGGGGAAAGATTTGTTTGGAAAGAATGCTCATGACCTGTGTTTAGTTCCAAATGTAAAGATTCCAGCCAAATTCAAAGTGTCGGACTTTGAAAGGTATAAAGGTGATTCGTGTCCGTGGAGTCATTTAACTATGTATGTGAGAAAGATGTCTACATATTCTGATGATCATAACTTGTTAATTCACTACTCTCAAGATAATTTGACTGGTGCCGCTCTAAAGTGGTATATGGGTTTGGACAGCACTCAGATCCATAATTTCAACGATCTTAGTGAAGCTTTTGTTCGCCAGTATAAGTACAACATCGACATGGCGCCAGACAAAGATCAACTCCGGGCGATGTCCTAGAGAGACATAGAGTCCTTTAAAGAATATGCCCAGAGGTGGCACGGAATTGCTGCTCATATTTATCCCCCTCTTGAGGAGAAAGAAATGACTGCCAGCGCATCCAGTGATTTCACCGAGATGGTAGGTATGGGCATGCGGTTGGAAGAAGGAATTCGTGAAGGACGTTTGGTTAAGGAAGGAAGTCCGTCTAGCAGTATCAAGAAGTTTGGAAGTGTTTTCCCTAAAAGGAAAGAACAAGATGTCAGTGTAATTTTCCCTGGGAGACCAAGGAGAGGCTATTCACATGTTGCGGCAGTCACTCCGGTTGTCCTCCCAACATTGGTGACCCCAACTCATCAAACCCCACCAATTCAGCAACGGCCATTTCAACAGCAGCCTCGACAACAGGTTTATCAATTTAATAGCCAGAATCGTTCACCAAGGAAACCTCAATTTGATGCCATTCCCATGACTTACACTGAATTATTCCCTGCTCTGATCAGAAAGAACCTCATAACGATGAAGCCTCCTCCTGTCGCACCGAATAGTACTTCTCCGTGGTACAAGGCGGACCAGTTTTGTGAGTATCATCAAGGGTCGCCGGGGCACAACATTGAAAATTGCTTTGCTCTAAAGGCAGATGTGCAGAGATTGGTTAAGAACGGTATCTTGTCTTTCAAGGATGTTAACCCAAATGTTAGAGATAATCCTTTGCCTCGACATGGGGCATCATCAATGAATATGGTGGAAGGTTGTCCGGGAAATTTTCGAGTTTTTCAAGTTGAACACATAAGAGATTCGTTGATCAGGTTACATCAAAGCTTAAGAAGACTTGCCTTTTTTAGGCATCAGCATGATTATGATGTTTGTGAATTTTGTTCAAGAGAAGTTGATTGCTCTATTGTGAAGGAGGACATTCAAAAATTGTTAGACCAAAGGGTTATCACTATTACATATGACAGAGATCCAGTGGATGAAGTGAATGTTATAATACCACAATTCAACTTTCCTGAACCAGTAGAGATCGTTTACGACAGTCAGACTGCACATGTTGCTCCTTTGATCATTTATCCACCTGGTCCTGTGCCTTACAACTCAGACCAAGCTATACCGTATAAGTATAATGCCACAATGATTGAGAATGGGTAGAAATCCCTATACCAACAATGCCATCTTTTGTTAACATCGCTGATGTGAGCAGAGTTACGAGAAGCGGACGTGTCTTTGCAGTAGTACCTTTGAAGAGACCAGAAGTTCAAGTCAGGAGGCCCATACCGGCAGAAATTACAGCGAGAAATGTTGAACCCAGGGTTGAAGTAGGCCGATCCAATGAACCTATCCCACACCCCGATGATGATGAGATTCTGAAGCTCATCAAGAGAAGTGAATACAAGATTGTGGACCAACTATTGCAAACTCCTTCCAAGATTTCTTTACTTGCTTTACTGAGAGATTCTGGTGCCCATAGAGAAGCTTTGATGAAGGTCTTGGACCAGGCATTCGTAGATCATGATGTGACGGTTG
This sequence comes from Vicia faba, assembly GCA_948472305.1. NCBI lineage: Eukaryota > Viridiplantae > Streptophyta > Magnoliopsida > Fabales > Fabaceae > Vicia > Vicia faba. The sequence continues at coordinate 781,793,432 of OX451736.1, forward strand.
AGCAATTTGATGGAATTGTGGGAAATATTACTTCGTGTAACAATCTTGGTTTCAGTGATGAAGAGCTTCCGGAGGAGGGAAGGAACCATAATATGGCTTTGCATATCTCAATAAGTTGTGAAAATGATACTTTATCAAGTGTGCTGGTAGATACAGGTTCGTCGTTAAATGTAATGCCGAAAACTACATTATCTCGACTCTCATATCAAGGTGCTCCCATGAGACCTAGTGGGGTAATTGTCAAAGCGTTTGATGGTTCTAGGAAGACTGTCATTGGTGAAGTGGATCTTCCTATAATAATTGGTCCTCATACTTTTCGGATCACTTTTCAAGTAATGGATATTCGTGCCACCTACAGTTGCCTATTGGGTCGCCCATGGATCCATGATGCAGGGGCAGTCACTTCCACGCTCCATCAAAGATTTAAGTTTGTAAGGCATGGAAAGCTGGTAATGATTGGTGGAGAGCAGGCCATGGTGGTAAGCCATTTGTCATCTTTCTCTTTTATTAATGTTGATGAGGATGTTGGAACCCAATTCCAAGCTCTATCTGTTGCTAATAATGAAGTGAAGAAGCAAGGGACATCTATTTCTTCTTTTGAAGATGCGCGACGAGTGGTTGAAAATGGTTCGGCTGAAGGTTGGGGCCAGGTGTTGACTTTGCCTGGGAACAAGTCTGGAGAAGGTCTTGGTTTTCGTCCCGTGTCTACAAGAGTCAAGCAGGAAACAGTTATCCGTCCGATACAAGAGGTTTTCCAAAGCGCAGGTTTTATCCATCCGACACCTCCTGAAGTTGATGCTATAATAGGAGACGATTCTGAAGAGGATTTACCCGATTTTGTAACGCATGGAGTGGTTTGCCAGAACTGGATTGTTGTTGATGTTCCTGTTGTGATGCACATTTCTGAGTAATGTTTTGTTTTATTTTTGAAAAAAAATTACGCTCTGCCCAAGGCGAAGAGTATTTGTGTCGGGCTATGTTGAAAATAAATCATTTTGCTCTGCCCAAGGCAAAAGAGAGGATGTTTGGGCTCTTTGTTTCAAGTATTGCCAATCATGAATAAAAACGTTATTTTGTCCACTACTATTTTATTTTTCACTTTTTCTGGGAAATAGTAATGAAAATTAATTGGTAGTAATAGGAAAATATAATAACTTTTTGTTTTATTCATATTAATCGATTTCTAAAAAAAAAGCATAATCATATGTGCAGATTAATCCATGACTTAACCATTGAAAACAATGATCCTATGCCCCCTCCCAACTTTGAATTCCCTGTGTTCGGAGCCGAGGAAGAAGATAGTGAAGAGATCCCTGATGAAATTTCCCGTTTACTTGAGCATGATGAAAAGACTATTCAGCCATTTGAAGAGCCTATAGAGATGATCAATTTGGACGATGAAGAAGATAAAAAGGAAGTCAAGGTCGGAGTATTGCTTATCCCAGAGGTCAAAGAGAAAATGTTGGAGCTTCTCAGAGAGTATGTTGACGTGTTTGCTTGTTCCTACCAAGACATGCCAGGTTTGGATAACAATATTGTGGAGCATCGTTTGTCATTGAGACCTGAATGTCCGCCGATTAAGCAGAAGTTGAGAAGGACTCGTCCCGATATGGCTGACAAGATCAAAAAAGAAGTTCAAAAGCAAATTAATGCAGGTTTCCTTGTTACATCGGTCTATCCTTAATGGTTAGCCAATATAGTGCCTGTTGCTAAGAAAGATGGCAAAGTTCGGATGTGTGTAGACTATAGAGATCTGAATAGAGCTAGCCCAAAGGATGACTTCCCATTACCACACATTGATGTATTGGTCGACAGTACTGCAAAGATCAAAGTCTTTTCTTTCATGGATGGTTTCTCTGGTTATAATCAAATCAAGATGGCGCCAGAAGATATGGAGAAGACAACTTTCATTACACCTTGGGGAACATTTTGTTATCGGGTAATGCCGTTTGGTTTGAAGAATGCTGGTGCAACATACCAAAGGGCCATGACTGCTTTGTTCCATGATATGATGCATAAAGAGATATAAGTGTATGTAGATGACATGATTGCCAAATCACAAACTGAAGAAGATCATTTGGAACATTTATTGAAGTTATTCCAGCGTTTGAGAAAGTATAAACTCCGTCTGAATCCCAACAAGTGCACTTTTGGTGTTTGTTCTGGAAGACTTCTGGGTTTCATTGTCAGTCAGAAAGGTATTGAGGTAGATCCTGATAAAGTCAAAGCTATTCGGGAAACGCCCGCACCCAAGACGGAAAAACAAGTAAGAGGATTCCTTGGGAGACTGAACTATATTTCTAGATTTATATCTCATATGACTGCTACCTGTGGGCTGATTTTCAAGCTTCTCCGAAAGAACCAAGGATGTGTGTGGACAGAAGATTGTCAGAGAGCTTTTGATAGCATCAAAGAATATTTACTTGAACCTCCTATTTTGATTCCTCCAGTGGAAGGAAGACCTTTGATTATGTACCTGACTATATTGGAAGATTCCATGGGATGTGTGCTTGGTCAACAAGATGAGACTGGAAGAAAGGAACATGCCATATATTACCTGAGTAAGAAATTCACAGACTGTGAGTCTCGATACTCAATGCTTGAGAAAACCTGTTGTGCTTTAGCTTGGGCTGCTCGTCGTCTGCGCCAGTATATGATTAACCAGACCACTTGGTTGATCTCCAAAATGGATTCGATCAAGTATATCTTTGAGAAGCCCGCCTTATCTGGAAGAATAGCACGTTGGCAGATGTTATTATCTGAATATGACATTGAGTATCACACTCACAAAGCAATCAAAGGGAGTATTTTAGCCGATCATTTGGCTCACCAACCAATTGACGATTATCAATCCATCAAGTTTGACTTCCCAGATGAAGATGTTATGTACTTGAAAGCTAAAGATTATGAAGAGCCGTTACCTGAAGAAGGACCTGATCCCGAATCCCGTTGGGGTTTGATATTTGACAGAGCTGTGAACTCTTATGGAAATGGAATTGGGGCAATCATCGTCACTCCCTGAGGTACTCATATCCCGTTCACGGCGAGATTGAAGTTCGACTGTACGGACAACATGGCTGAATATGAGGCATGTATTATGGGTCTCGAAGAAGCAGTGGATCTAAGGATTAAGATTCTTGATATATACGGAGACTCGGCATTGGTAATTAATCAAATCAAAGGAGAATGGGAGACTCGTCATCCTGGTTTGATCCCTTACAGAGATTATGCTAGAAGATTGTTAACCTTCTTCAACAAAGTGGAGTTACATCATATCCCTAGAGATGAAAACCAAATGGCTGATGCTTTAGCTACTTTGTCTTCAATGTTTCAAGTGAATGGTTGGAACGATGTGCCTACAATCAGAGTTATGCGCCTCGATAGACCTGCTCATGTGTTCTCAGTAGAAGAGGTCACCGACGACAAACCGTGGTTCTATGACATTAAACATGTTCTTCAAACTCAAGAGTACCCGCCTGGGGCATCCAATAAAGATAGGAAGACATTGAGGAGATTAGCAAGCAGTTTCTTCCTCAATTAAGAAGTGTTATATAAGAGGAATTACGACATGGTCTTGCTCAGATATGTAGACAGACATGAAGCAGATATCCTGATGCAAGAAGTACATGAAGGATCCTTTGGCACCCATGCCAACGGACATGCAATGGCTAAAAAGATGTTGAGAGCTGGTTACTATTGGATGACAATGGAATCTGATTGCTGCAAATATGTGAAGAAATGTCATAAATGCCATATTTATGCGGACAAGATACATGTGCCACCGACCCTCCTAATGTTATCTCTTCGCCTTGGCCTTTCTCTATGTGGGGCATTGATATGATTGGAATGATTGAACCCAAAGCTTCAAATGGTCATCGTTTCATCTTGGTAGCGATCGATTATTTTACTAAATGGGTGGAAGCAGCATCTTATGCTAATGTAACCAGACAGGTGGTAGTCAGATTTATCAAGAATTAGATCATTTGTCGATATGGCATCCCGAGCAAGATCATCACTGATAATGGCTCGAATTTGAATAACAAGATGATGAAAGAACTTTGTGAAGAGTTCAAGATCGAACATCATAATTCTTCTCCCTACAGGCCGAAGACGAATGGGGCAGTTGAAGCTGCTAACAAGAACATCAAAAAGATTGTCCAGAAGATGGTGGTAACTTATAGAGATTGGCATGAAATGCTTCTGTTTGCTTTACATGGATACCATACTTCAGTTCGAACTTCAACAGGTGCAACCCTTTTTTCCCTAGTTTATGGTACGGAAGCAATAATCCCCGTGGAGGTTGAGATTCCGTCAATGAGAGTGTTGATGGAAGATAAACTTTCTGAGGGTGAATGGTGTCAAAGTAGATATGATCAGTTGAATTTAATTGAAGAAAAGAGATTGACAGTGTTGTGTCACGGTCAATTATATCAGCAGAGAATGAAGAAGGCTTTTGATAAGAAGGTTCAACCACGCGAGTTCAGAGAAGGTGACCTTGTGCTCAAAAAGATATTATCTTTCCAACCTGATTCTAGGGGCAAGTGGGCTCCGAATTATGAAGGACCGTATGTCGTTAAGAAAGTTTTCTCTGGAGGTGCCATGATTCTCACAAATATGGATGGTGAAGAGCTCCCGCGCTCCGTGAACGCCGACGTAGTCAAGAATTATTTCGCCTAGGTTTGAGTTGACAGTTCGCTAAGTTGAAAACCCAAAGGAGCGGCTTAGGCAGGCTTTTGGTCAGACCGGCTGTGGCATTTGAGCATATTTCGGAATTTGAAGTTGTTAGGGAGAATAGTGATCATTGTTTTTGTGTAACCCTTTCTTTCATGTACTATTTCCCAAACTTTTGTAAACCGTTGGAGTCGCGTTATTAGTGAACTACCATCTTATTAATGAAATTTGAGCATTTACCTTTTATGGGCAAAATATTAATTTTACGGCAATATTTGAAACAAAGTTATTTAAAGTATTCTTATTTTAAAAATGTGTCGTGAGTAATGAAAGGAATATTAACAGTTGTTCTGAGGATGGTCAAGCCATGAAATGCAAAACAATACAGTAATTTATCCTTGCATGATGAACATGTTTTCTTTCAAAATCGTCACGAGGTGTTGGTTGTGTAAACTTTTGTTTCTAGTGGTACTAAGCTTGGTGACTCCCCAGCATTTCCAATTAAGCGTTGTTTTGGTTATCCTTATTTGAGCAGATTTCTGTAGTGTGGTACGCTTTGTCTCATGCCAGTGGACTATTGGAGATTAGAAGATTGGTTTTGAATACTTTTCTCCCCAGAATATTTGAGCCTTGTAGCGTGATACGCTCTGATGTTACTTTGTAGTTCCAGTTCCAGTTCCAGTTCCAGTTATTTTCCGTCTCTTTAAGATTGGCCGAGTATCTATTATTTTGTGATATATTATCATCTTCAAGATATTCCGTCTGCCTGTTTCGTCAGCATAACATTCATTCATTCATTTACACTTATATCACGCATGCATATTCACATTTGTCGTTGATTTTGGGTCGTATACCTTGTTTATGTTTATTAAGACAATGTACATGTTCTTTCCAAGTAGAATGTTAGCTTAGGCAGAAAATGTGCTTCCTTTCTAAATTCCCCAACTGAGCTAATCCTCGTGGATGATTTTTTTGATTTAGTCTTCCTTGTCCATTTCTGGATAGGATGAATCCCCAATCAAGTTATTTCCTCATTGGGTGGAGTCTTGTTTGACTGTTTTCTCTCCAGTTTATTCCTGGATTGAGCTTTGTCTCTTGTGAACGATACCCTGTGGATATCTCTAGGCTGTGAAACCTAGATGGAGAGTGCATTTATTTTGCAATTTAAATACCTGGTCTCCTCAGGAAGGATTTATTCATGGTTCCCCATTGAAGATGAACTTTATTCCCTAGTAGTGTTATCATAACCTTCTTCTGGAATATCGACGTGACAATAAGCGACTGACTCCTTATTTGAGCAGTTTGATTATTTCTGAATTTCTTTATGTTATGACAAGCGGCGGTCTCTTCATGAGCAGTTTGTCCATCCCCGATGAAATTATTGATTCTCACCTCCAGCAATATCTTCACGATATTTTATGGGTATCTTTGAAAAATAGCAAGCGGCGGTCTCTTCATGAGAAACTTGTGTGTTATTGTTCTCTTGAAAAACAGCAAGCGGCGGTCTCTTCATGAGCAACTTGTATGTTATTGATACCTTAGAGAAAACAGCAAGCGGCGGTCTCTTCATGAGCAACTTGTGTGTTATTGTTCTCTTGAAAAACAACAAGCGGCGGTCTCTTCATGAGCAACTTGTATGTTATTGATACCTTAGAGAAAACAGCAAGCGGCGGTCTCTTCATGAGCAACTTGTGTGTTATTGTTCTCTTGAAAAACAACAAGCGGCGGTCTCTTCATGAGCAACTTGTATGTTATTGATACCTTTGAGAAAATAGCAAGCGGCGGTCTCTTCATGAGCAACTTGTATGTTATTGATACCTCTGAGAAAATAGCAAGTGACGGTCTCTTCATGAGCAACTTGTGTGTTATTGTTACCTTTGAAAAAACAGCAAGCGGCGGTCTCTTCATGAGCAACTTGTGAGTTATCTTTTTTGTAGAAAACGGCAAGCAGAGGTCTCTTCATGAGCAACTTGTACGTTATTATTTTTTTGGAAAATGACAAGCGGCGGTCTCTTCATGAGCAACTTGTACGTTATTATTTTTTTGGAAAACAACAAGCGGTGGTCTCTTCATGAGCAACTTGTATGTTATTATTTTTTGGAAAACGACAAGCGGCGGTCTCTTCACGAGCAACTTGTACGTTATTTTTTTTGGAAAACGGCAAGCGACGGTCTCTTCATGAGCAACTTGTATGTTATTATTGTTTGGAAAACGACAAGCGACAATCTCTTCATGAGAAACTTGTACGTTATTTTTTTTGGAAGACAGCAAGTGGCAGCTTCTTTATTTGAGCAACTTGTATGTCATAGTATTTTGGAAGACAGCAAGTGGCAGCTTCTTTATTTGAGCAACTTGTATGTCATGGTATTTTTGGAAGACAGCAAGTGGCAGCTTCTTTATTTGAGCAACTTGTATGTCATAGTAGTTTTGGAAGACAACAAGTGGCGGCTTCTTTATTTGAGAAGCTTGTATGTTATTGACATCTTTGAACGACAGCAAATGGCAGCTTCTTTATTTGAGCAGTTTGTGTATCTACAGCCATATTATTATTTCAGCATTAATTGGTATCTCTCCGGAAATCTCGCAGAGAAGTTTGTTATGAATCTTTACCTTCAGAAGTCGGTAATCCATTATCAGCAAATTTGGTACATCTTTTGTCTATCTTTGACCTTGAGTTGTGAACTCACTGTTATTTTGGGTCAATAATCTATTTTTGTGGCCTATGCAAGATGCCTTCTTTGTTAGGGTCAGAGGTCGTATTCTCTCAAATTTTTATTCGCCGTCAAGAGTCTATCATTTGAAGTCGATGGCTCATTTCCCCAGTAGTGTATAATCTATGTTCCTGTGGTTTGTTGCTGTTTGGTTTCTCCAGCATTATCTTGTTTCATACAATATCATTCTCTGTGAATTTAAATACTACATTCATATCACAAACATAATGGCGGTATCTTAGGGCAAAAATTGTGTATCATGTATTTAAGTACCTTCAATCTCGTCGAGACGAAGATTTTAATCTTCATATCTCCGGATAGAAGAAACTTAAATAGGGGCAGCTGTCATACCCCAAATTTTGACCTAAGATACCACCTCCCATCTGCATTATTACATAGCAAGCGTTCACAAGCGATTCGACCTATTTTTTGCCAATTCTCGAGTCAGATTTCAAAAATTCATAACTTCTTCAAATTTCGACATTTTTAGTGGTTCTTTTACATATGATTCTCCTTTACAACAACTACAACTTTTCTTTACAAGTCAAGAGATGATTATGCTTTGAAAATCCACCAAAAAATAGAAACGTTAAAAATTGTTGTGAATTTAGTGAAATTTAACTGGTTTTGCCTGACTTTATTAAATCATGATTTTTTTTCATTTTTTATCATCTTTCTTTTATTCTTATTTTCATAAAAAGAAAATCCCCAAAATATATTTAGTTCATATCAATTTTACTTTATCCAAAATATAAAAAAAAATGTATAGTTTTGTTAGTTTCATTTAATTTTATATTTTTATTGATAATTCCAAAAAAATCACAAAATACATATAAGTTCTTTTGCTTTTTACATTTTTTTGAGTATGTAAGTCTATTTTGTGTTTCTTTAGTTGCAATTCAAAAATTTGAAAATATATGGTTTGATTTTTCATTTATTTTTATTTCTTTTATCATTAATTTTGGTGAAAATTTTGATTATAATTCCATTTGAAATATTTTTAAGTTGAATTATTAATAGAATTAAAACCAATTTTAATATCTCTTTTATTTCACTTTTGTATTTTTCAGTTTAGTTTTTACTAACAGTTTATTTTATTATTATTGTCATTACTATTATTATTAATATTATAATTATTATGCTATGTCCATATAAGTTTGTCCTCATGCTGCACAAAATCTGTCCAAAACTGCATGGCCCCTGCACAAGTAATGCCAAGAAAAACAGTCACATAATCCCTGCTGCCCTGTTATAAGACCAGCATATCAGTCCAGAAATTGCATCAAATAACACACACCAAAACCTGTATCAAAAAGCCATAAATCAGATCATCACATTTGTTCAAACTCACCAAACTTTCCCTCCCAAAACCTCATTCTTATTCACTATAAAACAGGCAGATATACAATCGAAGAAAGGGGTGCGAGAGAAAAGGCAGTTCACAAAGAGAAAAAACACAAACTTGCAGAAGCACAAGTCTGCATAACTCAAAGCCTGTTTCGAACTGCAAGCAGGATAGCCTGCATAACTCAAAGCCTGTTTCGAACTGCAAGCAGGATAGCCTGCATAACTCAAAACCTGTTTCGAACTGCAAGCAGGATAACATGCATAACTGCAAGTTCTCACACTTGCAAAACCTGTAAAGGCAAGAAAAACTCAAGCATGCCCTCCTTACCAAAACTTGCAGAAGCACAAACCTGCATCAAAAACCACCAAAGCCTGTACAAACAGCAAGCCTAGTCAAAAATACCAACAAACCATTCCACTCAAAACATAAACAATAGATCCAAGCCACTTAAAAAAAAACCACAAACTGTAAACAGAAGCAAACCTTCTAACCTGCACCATTTCGAACCAAGCTCCAATCATACCAGCAAACTCGCACCAACACCGACGCGTAACTCACAACAATAGTGCTAGAATTTTAGGAGAAAAGGGGAGAAAAGAATCTGCAAAATTTGAAGAACAAGCAACATTTATTCTCTACAGTTTCAGAAGAAATCAATTCTATTACAAGATTTTCAGAAGAGCAGAAGGAATTAAAAGAGCATATTACCTCATCTCTGGATTTATTTATTATTTCATCGTTAAAAATCGAAATCATCAGACTTGCTCTGATCTTGTAAGTCTCCCTACTTTTTTTCTCAAAATCTGTTTCTATGCTTGTTATAATGATGTATGTTGTGAACTAGTTGTCGTTGCTGCATTTTTTGTTGTTGATGTTTCAATAAACCAGAACCCCTGAGAATGTTATTGTTGTTTCTCTTACCATGAATATTTGTCGCCTTGTTGATTTGATGTTTAACTGCATGAAAAAACCAGAAGAGGGTTTATTTGTTATTGTCGTGAGCAAGGAAGTTTGTTGCTTATAATTTTATCAAAGAGGATTAATCAAGAGAGGGAGAAAGAGTTCGAAACCAGAAGCAGTTTTGTTGTTCGATTTCGATTTAGGGGGAGAAAGAGTTTGAAACCAGAAGCAATGTTGTTGTTCGATTTCGATTTAGAGGGAGAAAGAGTTCGAAACCAGAAGCAGTGTTGTTGTTCGATTTCGATTTAAGGGGAGAAAGAGTTCGAAACCAGAAGCAGTGTTGTTGTTCGATTTCGATTTAGGGGGAGAAAGAGTTCGAAACCAGAAGCAGTGTTGTTGTTCGATTTCGATTTAGAGGGAGAAGGAGTTCGAAAGAGGGAGCAGGATTGGCGTTGTTCGATTTCGATTTAGAAGAAAGAGAGTTCGAAAGAGAGATCGAAGAGAGAAAAAAAAGAGTTCGAAAGAGAGAAAAAAAGAGTTCGAAAGAGAGTTCGAAAGAGAGATCAAAGAGAGAGAGAAGGAGTTCGAAAGAGGGAGCAAGATTGGCGTTGTTCGATTTCGATTTAGAAGAGAGGGAGAAACAGTTCGAAAGAGAGAAAAAAAGAGTTCGAAAGAAAGGAACTGCATGTTTTCTTCTTTCCTTTTGGATTTGTTAATTAAAAAGGATAATCAGTATTCAATTAGGTTTTATTGGGAATTAACAGACAAATAGCACAAATGTCCACCTACAGCCGTTCTAATCTCCAAAATGACTCTAGGGTTTCTTTAATCCCTTGGACAGATTTAAATGAGCCTCAACCCGGCCCATAACCCCTTTTTTGGTAACCTAAACAAAAAAAAAAACACCTTTGGACTTAACTGATTTGGGCCTTAGCGCCCATGATCCCTTATTTCACACCTTGTTCTTAATTCTTGCACCACCTTTTGTTTTAACTAATTAGTTTCTTTAAGTTTTATTGTTAATAGGTTTTTTTAATAAATAATCACATAGTTTTAGATAAAACCCAATTAATTAGTTTAGTTTTATAATTTATTTAAATCTTGATATTTCGTTTTTAGTTTGGTCAGCATTTTAGTTAATTTTGTTAGTTTTTTTTAACTAGTCTTTTATTGATAAGTTTGTAAGTTATCTCTTTGAATTTATTGCCCCTTATGATGTTCCTCCCATGATACATGTTGGTTGAGTTTGTGATAATTTCGATTTAATTCCATGGCTTCTCTCTTGGTTTTCTTTTAAAATCTTGGAGTGTTTATACTTTTAGTTTTAATCTTCATGTTGCTTGCAAAATCCAAGGGAATTGTTTAATTTTTGTCGACTTCATGTCATCAAAAAAACATCGTGCGAATACCCTCATTCATCCTCCGTTTATTATTTCGTTAAAAACTTAAGATAATTTTCCCAAATATTCAATTTTTCAAAACTCACACCTTTTAAGTCAAAACTTCGATACTAGGTCGTTGTATCTTCAAACTCTCGCCCACACCTATTTTTAGCCAAATGAACCATTTTAATCAAACAAACAATTTAAACCAAAAACAGATATTTCAAAAGGTTCCTATAGAATACTATAGATACATTGGGTGCTAATACCTTCCCATTGTATAACCAACCCCCGAACTCTAGCCCTCTTTTCAAAAACGCCTTGTATTTTCATTACTTTTAAAGTATTATTTTACATTGCATATTTTAGGGTTTTATTTCGCTCTTTTCCCTTTTCCCTTGGAAATAATAAAGCGCAGCGGCGACTCTTGCTTTTGTGAGACGAATTAATTAATAGTTCGATCTCCGATTTACCCCGCTACATTTTTTATCGCTACAGTACTTACCTATGAACCCTCATGCAAGCCTGAAACTAGGGTTTTGTGTGACTTGCTTGTACATGTGCTTGTGCATACATCATGAACATCATAAAGAATCATATGCATCCACTAACCATTTCAAGGGTTTGGATCTTCATCTTTGTTCTTGTTTTGTAGGTCATGGAATCTCTTCGCAGGAAAACAATTCAAGTCAACCTTGTGAGAATCCCTCCTCAACTCAAGGAGCTTACTTCTAGGATTCCAGAGGATTCTCTCTTCAGTGAAAGGCATGGTAGACTTCTCAACTTGGTCAACACCAACATTGAAGAAGACATGGTGAAATTCCTCTTCCAATTCTTTGACCCCCTACACCACTGTTTCACATTCCCTGATTACCAGTTGGTGCCTACTTTGGAGGAATTTTCTCAACTCTTTAGAATTCCTATTCTTCATCAACTACCCTACAACAGTACGGAAAAATAACCAAAGCCTAAAGATGTTGCTCAAGCATTACACTTGCAACCATCTGACATCAAGGGGCATTGGGAAACCCGAAGTGGTGTCAAGGGTTTCTTGGTAAAATTTCTGTTTGAGAAGGCCCAAGACTGCTGGAATTCTCTTGATATACAAGCCTTTGAAGAGATTGTGGCACTCCTTATCTATGGGTTGGTCTTGTTCCCAAACCCTGACCAACTTATAGATGTAAATGCTGTCAAGATTTTCATATCCATAAATCCTATACCCACATTGCTTGGGGACATCCTACACTCATTTTACACACGAACAATGAGGAAAAGAGGTGTTATCATGTGTTGTACTCCTCTCCTAGCAAGGTGGTTTATTTCTCACCTTCCACAATCAATTTTAAAGAACGAGCAGGGTTTAAGGTGGTCACAACGATTGATGACCCTTACACATTCTGATGTACATTGGTGTTATCAATCCAGAGAAAATGTCATCATCATTGATCGTTGTGGGGAATTCCATAATGTCCCACTACTTGGCATTAGGGGAGGCATTACCTACAACCACTGTCTAGATTTGAGACAATTTGGATATGCTCGGAGGGATGGCCCTCATGACATGCTGATTCTTGACCTAGTTTTTGACTTCGACAATGAGGCGCAAGGACTTCGACAAAGGTTCATCAGAGCTTGGAGGATGCCCAACAAGGTGGATAGTAAGACACTGGGGCACAAAAATTCCATCCCCCTTGAGCCTTACCTCAAGTGGGTACGAGCCCACGCCCAGAGTCTTATGATGCCATATCCTCACATTCTCCCTGTGATCAAAGAGCCTGTTACGGAAGGAGAGGTTCCATATACCATCCTACATCCTGACATGCCAACATCATGAGAAGAAATTGAAAAGAGTTGGATCCAACTCAAGGAAGAACGGAATACATTTGAAGCCAGCTTCTATGCCAGTGAGAAGAAGGTTTTGTAGCTTACCCGCCGACTTCATGAGGAGGAAACTCTCAACACTTACATCGCACCAAAGAGGATGCGCAATGTCTTTTTACATTAAGAATTTTGTAATATTTTGCCCATGAGGCACTTATGTACTAACAATTTCTTCTTAATATGACGTGCGTTTCTTTTTGTTTGCAACAAATTTGAATTTCTGAATCCTTGAATGCATTACATGAATAACATACCATTCATCATATGCATAAACAAGTCTTCACACCAGGTTCCTTATCTTTCTGCTGTTTATTTCAGCAAGATGGATTTGGAGCAAACGGTAAAGGATCTGCAGGCATAAAATTCATAATTCCAGCAACTCCCCATGACCTTGGCAAAGGGTCAAGAGGATCTCAAAGCTCTGTTGAAGAAGAATAAAGAGAAAAAGAAAAAGAGGCCTGGAGTAGCCACTTTTGGAAGAAGGTTTGAGAGCAATGCTAGGAAGGTTCTTGAGTTCCACTTAACGTCTGACGAAGGGGCCGGTAAAGGGAAAGGGATTGTTGTACCTTCTGAATCTGAGGTTGAAGAGGAGGAAGAGGAAGAAGACGAAGACTACTCCGAACAACAGTATCCTCCAGCGCATGATAAATATAAGAATCTTGAGGATAGACTGGCATCCATGGAGTTGCAGAGGGTACCCGGTTTGGATTTTGAAGAACTGGGTCTGGTAGCGGGGATTGTTATCCCTCCCAAATTCAAGGTGCCAACATTTGCCAAGTATGATGGTCTGTCGTGCCCAAAGATGCACCTGAGATCGTATATCAGAAAGATCCAACCCCACTCATCTGATAAAGACCTTTGGGTGCACTTTTTTCAAGACAACTTGCCAGGCACACAGTTGGATTGGTTCTATCAGCTCGAGAGATCAGAGGTTCACAATTGGGAAGACTTAGCAGCTGCTTTTTATCGTCAATATCAATATAACGCTGATTTGGCGCCCACTCGTACTCAACTACAGAGTATGGGGATGGCTTCTAATGAAGGGTTTAAAGAGTATGCCCAGAAGTGGCGTGATCTGGCTGGAAGGGTGCAGCCGCCGTTGTCAGATAGGGAGTTAGTTGACATGTTTCTGGGGACCCTATCTGGCCCCTTCTTCAATCATCTAATCGGGAGTTCTTCCGCAGGATTTACTGAACTAATTTTGACCGACGAAAGGGTCGAGGCCGGTATTAAGAGTGGAAAGATTCAAAAGGATGCTTCCGCATCCACAACTGTTAAAAAACCCTTCCCAGCTAAGAAGGAAGCCTCTGTTGTGTATTCTCAGAAGGTTCAGGGAAGAACCGAGCGCCGACCGACTGTAGGGGCTGTGATGATTCAAAACTATTCAAATGATCAACCTCATAACAATCAGTCAAGACCTAATCAACAACGGGTAGAAAGGCCACAACGACAGTTCACCCGCATCAACATGACGCCCGCTCAGGTACTCCCTCATTTGTTGAAGCTGAATCTTACCAGTTTGAAGGAAGCGCCAAAGAACCCTAACACCTCTTCTCCATACTACCACTCTAATGCCAAATATGCTTACCATTCCGACAGTATTGGGCACGATACCAATAATTGTTGGGCGCTTAAGAACAAAATCCAGGACTTGATTGATGCCAAAGAAGTAGAATTCGATGCGCCTGAGAAGCCCAATGTGATTTCTGCTCTGATGCCCAAGCACAGTAATAATGTTCATGCTGTTATGGAGGACCTTCATGTTACTGATGTTGTTGACCTGTTGACGCTGTTACTTGTGATTAAAGAGAATTTGATGAGAGTCGGGATCTTTCCTGGTTGTGGTAAAGACTTCTATTTTTGTTTGAACATACGAGGTGATTGCCCAATGTTGAAGTCAGGTGTCCAACGCCTGATGGATACCCAAGAGATACTTTTCCAGAAAACCCTTGTTGATACCTTCAATCCTATTACTCCTGCTACTTTTGCTACTTCAACCAACGATATTGCAATCATAACCATTTCCGACAATCCTCCCAAGGCTTGCTAAAGGCCTGTCAGGATTACACCCAACTCTAAATGTGTACCATTAAAGATCACCATGCCGGGACCTGTCCCGTACCAATCAAGCAAAATGATACCATGGAACTATGGAGGAGAAATATTCTACCATGGTATCAAACAAATTGAGGCAGTCCAAGAGATTTCTGAAGAAGAAGACACTGATATAGGGAACATTGTGGGTACAAGCAAGATAACCCGCAGCAGCCGGATCTTTTCTCCGGAGATTGCTCCCCTTCGAGCAGTTTTCGGACCCTTGAAAGCTTCTGTACCTGTTGGACCATCTGTGCAAGGCCCAATGATTGAAGAATTGGATACTCCTGAAGTAATACCATCTGCTGATATTACCGACAAGGGTAAGGGGATACTAGAAGTTCCTATCAGGACGAAGGCTCATGATGTGGTTATCCCCGAAACCACTCATAAAGAAATGGATGAAATCTTGAAAATAATCAGAAAAAGTGACTACGACGTTGTGGAACAGTTAGGGCACACCCCTTCTAAAATTTCAATGTTGGCTCTTCTACTATGCTCTGAGGCCCGTGCTAAGGCCCTGATCAAATTCTTGAAAGAGGCACATGTACCCTAAGAGACTTTGGATGACCAGTTTCAGGAATGTGTGGCCAGTCTTACTGCCGATAATGGCCTGGGTTTTTCCAATGTTGACTTGTCTCCCAAAGGAAGGAAACACAACGACGCGCTACATGTCTCAGTTGAATGCAGGGGAACCACTCTCTCCCATGTCTTAGTTGATACTGGTTCTTCCTTGAATGTGCTTCCGAAGAAGGCCTTAGACCGTTTGGACTGCGAAGGATTGACCCTCAAACCTAGTAACATCGTTGTTAGGGCCTTTGATGGGTCCAAAAGAATGGTTCATGGAGAGGTTGATATTCCTATCAAAGTAGGCACAAAAGTTTTTAACTCCACCTTTTACGTGATGGACATCCGTCCATCATATTCGTGTTTGTTAGGAAGACCGTGGATCCATTAAATCGGGGCAGTTACCTACTCTTTGCACCAAATGCTGAAATATCCTATTAAGGGTAAGATTATAACAGTGCACGGCGAGGAAGAGTACATGATAAGTCATCTCAATTCCTTCCGCTATGTGGAGTTGGATGGCGAGTTCATCGAAACGCCTTTCCAACATTTTGAGGAAGTATCTCCTGAGGTAGCAGTTGCGAAGATAATGGTTGAGGTGCCTATCGTTCCCAAGCATGTATCTAGGATGGCATCTCTCAAGGACGCAGAGGCTGTGGTTAAAGAGGGGAAGAGCACAGTGTGGGGGAAATTGCCTGATTTCCCCCATAAGACAGACAAGTTTGGATTAGGGTTTACTGCTGCAGGACAAAAGGCTATGCGGTTGGAGGACCACCCGTCAAGATCTCTCACCATGGAATCAATGCTGTAGAAGACGAAGATGAAGAGAGCCACTTTGAAGATTGGATCTTTCCGACCATCGAAGGGGGTTTAAGCAACTGGGAAGCAAAGGAATTTGTTCCCATCACCTTTATCAACCAGTAATTTTATCTTTGAACAATTTCCCATTTTATGGTCTGTAATAACTAAACAATTTGCACACTATTTTCACCTCATGCCTTGCCCGGGGCATGTAGGTCCATTTGTAAGGGCTTGATCTTCTTCATTATCATATGACATTTTTAATGAATTATAGGACGTTTTTCATCTATAAACTGTTGTGTTCATTTTCTTTCATTTTGCATTTTTGTTTGTTCAAGGATGGCTATCCCTTACACACACCCACACTCACAAATGCAGGTACCCATCCATTCCAGATTCCATGGGTGACTATTCTTCTTTAGCCTTTGATAACTCTGAAGATTTGGTCAATCATGCTGAGTACGAAGTTGACGAAGACTGTAAGTGCTAGGAGAGTTAGCCAGACTTTTACAACAAGAAGAGAGGGCTATTCTGCCTCATGAGGAGTTGCTAGAAACCATCAACTTGGGGACAGAGGAAGAAAGGAAAGAAGTAAAAGTGGGTGCCAACCTGGAACCAAGTGTCAAGGAGCACTTAGTTCAATTGTTGAACGAATATGTTGAAATCTTCGCCTGGTCTTACGAAGACATGCCAGGGTTAGACACAGATATCATGGTTCACCGTCTCCCTACAAGAGAAGACTGTCCACCGATCAAGCAAAAGGTTCGCCGAATGAGGACTGACATGTCTGAGAAGATTAAAGCTGAGGTAATGAAGCAATTCAACGCTGGCTTTCTGGCTGTTACTTCCTATCCATAATGGGTTGCTAACATTGTGCCCGTGCCTAAGAAGGACGGCAAAGTCAGAATGTGTGTGGACTATCGGGATTTAAACAGGGCTAGCCCTAAAGACGATTTTCCACTACCGCATATTGACATCTTGGTTGACAACACAGCTCAACACATGGTTTTTTCCTTCATGGATGGATTCTCGGGATACAACCAGATCAAAATGGCCCCCGAAGACATGGAGAAAACTACCTTTGTCACGCAATGGGGTACCTTCTGCTACAAAGTGATGCCATTCAGACTGAAGAATGCAGGGGCAACTTATCAATGCGCCATGGTAGCTTTGTTTCATGATATGATACATCATGAGATCGAAGTTTACGTAGACGACATGATAGCTCGATCACAGACAGAAGAAGAACACCTTGGTCATTCGCAAAAGCTGTTTGCCAGGTTGAAGGAGTATAAGCTCAGACTGAACCGAAGCAAGTGCACTTTTGGAGTTAGGTCTGGTAAACTTTTGGGATTTATTGTCAGCAACAAAGGCATTAAGGTTGATCCAGCTAAAGTAAAGGCTATACAAGAAATGCCTGCCCCCCGCACTGAAAAGGAGGTTAGAGGATTCTTGGGACGCTTAAACTATATCACGAGGTTCATCTCTCACCTGACATCTACCTGTGAGCCAATTTTCAAACTGTTGAAGAAAGATCAGGTAGTTGAATGGAACAATGATTGTCAAGCTGCTTTTGATAAAATCAAGGAGTATTTACTGGAACCTCCTATTTTGATGCCACCTATCGAAGAAAGGCCGTTAATCATGTATCTGACTATTTTGGATAACTCAATGGGGTGCATGCTGGGCCAACATGACGAGTCTAGCCGAAAAGAGCATGCCATTTATTACCTTAGCAAAAAGTTTACCGACTGTGAGACTCGCTACTCACTGCTCAAGAAAACTTGCTGCGCTTTGGTATGGGCTGCTCGCCGGCTAAGGCAGTATATGTTGACTCATACCACTTTGCTGATTTCCAAAATGGATCCGATCAAGTATATCTTCGAGAAGCCCGCTTTATCTGGAAGAATCGCTAGATGGCAAATGATCCTGACTGAGTATGATATCCAATATACTACCCAAAAAGCTATAAAGGGGAGTGTACTAGCTGACCATCTAGCTCATCAAGCCGTCGAAGATTACCAATCTATGAGATTCGACTTCCCTAACGAGGACATCATGACATTGGACAACATTGAAAGTAATGGATCGTATGACAGACCTGAACAAGGATCCCGATGGACCCTGTACTTTGATGGTGCTTCAAATGCACTTGGCAACGGTATCGGTGCGGCACTCATTTCTCCGGAAGGTTTCCATACATCCTTCACTGCCCGACTTTGCTTCAGCTGTACCAACAACATGGCTGAATATGAAGCTTGCATCTTTGGTCTCAAGGCTGCTATAGACTTGGGAATCAAATCTTTGGTCGTATTTAGGGACTCGGCTTTGGTTATCAGTCAAGTCAAAGGAGAGTAGGACACCAAGCATCCTAATCTTATCCCATACAAAGAACATGTCTTGACATTGTTGCCTCATTTCGAGCAGATTACTTTCGAGCACTTCCCGCGAGAAGAAAATCAGCTAGCAGATGCTCTGGCTACAATGTCTTCCATGTTTAAACTCAACTGGGATAATGAGGCTCCCCAAATTACCATCGAGCGAATGGACGAACCTGCGCACTGTCATGAGATTAATACCGAAGAAGTAGTGGAACAACCCTGGTTTCATGAAATCAAAAGGTATCTCCAGATTAGAGAATACCCAGAAGGAGCTTCCGTCAATGACAAAAAGTTCTTAAGGAGATTTGTTGCCAAGTTCATCCTAAGCAATGGCATCCTTTATAAGCGTAGCCATGATTGTGTTTTACTTCGTTGTGTGGATAAAGCTGAAGCAGAGTTGATCATGACCGAGATACACAGTGGCACATTTGGTACCCACTTGAGCGGACATACGATGGCTAAGAAGATTCTAAGGGCAGGCTATTATTGGTCTACTATGGAAGCTGATTGTCATCAACATTCCCGCACCTTCCACAAATGCTAAGTCTATGCCGACAAGGTACATATTCCTCCTGTTCCTCTCAACGTTCTAACAGCTCCTTGGCCATTCGCAATGTGGGGCATTGACATGATTGGAGAGATCAAGCCTACGACATCCAATGGACATCGCTTCATCCTGGTGGCTATTGACTATTTTACCAAGTGGGTCGAGGCAGCTTCCTATGTCTCAGTTACAAAGAACATGGTTGCCCGCTTCATCAAGCAGAACCTCATATGCCGGTATGGTGTCCCCGACAGGATCATCACAGACAACGGTACAAATTTGAACAATGCTATGATCACCGCTCTATGCGAGCAGTTCAAGATTTATCATCACAATTCATCTCCCTATCGGCCGAAGATGAACGGTGTTGTTGAAGCCGCGAACAAAAATATCAAGAAGATCATTCAAAAGATGACAGTCACCTACAAAGACTGGCATGAGATGTTATCGTTTGCTATGCATGGATATCGTACCACGACACGTACTTCAACAGGGGCAACCCCATTTTCTTTGGTGTATAGCATGGAAGCTGTTCTACCCATGGAAGTTCAGATTCCTTCTTTAAGGATTATGAAGGACGCTGGTCTGAGTGAAGACGATTGGATTCAGACCCGGCTTGATCAACTTAATTTGATCAACGAGAAGCGACTTACTGCTGTTTGTCATGGTCAGACATATCAAAAAAGGATGATCAAGGCTTTCAACAAGAAAGTCAGACGTCAAATATATCAAGTCGGAGATCTTGTAATCAAGCGGATCATCTTACCGCAAAGTGATCCCAGGGGCAAGTGGACTCCTACTTACGAAGGACCATTTATGATCAAGAGCATCTTTTCTGGTGGGGCAATGATTCTGACCACCATGGACGGTGACGACTTGCCGCACCCTGCGAACGCAGACATAGTCAAAAGATACTACGTATAAAATAACCCGACAAGTTGAAAACCCGAAAGGGCGAATTGGGCAAAAGTGGGAATCCCGGTGAATCGAAAACCCGAAAGGGAGGTTCAGGAAAAAATTAGGGACAAAACAAAAAAAATCTGTACACCCGACAAGTTGAAAACCCGAAAGGGCGACTTGGGCAAAAAAGGGTTTCCCGGTGGATCGAAAACCCGAAAGGGAGGTCCAGACAAATGTTAGGGAATTAAAGCGTATGACTATGTCTCATCGGATCACTTTAAGAACGATCTATTCACCAACAAGCTCCAAGCTTCTGATCAATCCAGTCATCGGCGGACGAAGCAGCAAATAGATAAGATATTCAGAGTTGTGAAGGCTATAGCAGAATGGGAATCCCATGGAATTGTTACACGTAGCCATCTTTCTTTTGTATAAAATTTTTCAATTTTTACGACAACATTCTCTTACTAGGATGACTGTCTCCTTTGTACAAAGATACTCACGAAAATTAAATACAAAGATACTTCAAAGTGCAGAAATTTGCTTGCCTTCCTTTTCTTTTTACACTTATGTTTTATTTGAAAACGTCCAATGTTTTGTTAAATAGGCATATGCATTTGAATATAATCACTGCTTACAAATAAAATGAAATTGAAAAGGGATAATTACTGATAGACTGAAGGTGTAGGAAGATATCTTTGTGCCATTTCAGAAGAAGTCCCCCTACGATACATCATTCAGATCCTCAACAAAGCTAAAGTTTGGAGTATATTTCCCCAGCGGAGTTAAGCTTCAAGATCCTCAGCGGAGCCAGTGCATTCTTAAAACTTGATTCCCCAACTGAGTTAAGTTTCAAATTTCCCATCAGAGTTAAGCTTCAAGATCCCCAGTGGAGCCTGAAAACCCTGAAAATCCTATCTCCAGCGGAGCCAGAATAGTGAACATTTCCCATTTTTTCACCAAGATGCAAATGGATTCAAACAAAACTTGCAACATAAAAGTTATAGTCTATCACAAAGTTTACAACTTTGATTCACAAAGTTTTCTCAAAAGAGGTTTGTATCTCAAGTTATGATTTTTGGAACAAGGGTACCTAAAACTTTTAACTTAGAGAAATTTTGCCCTAGTTTTGGCAGGATTTTGACCCATCTTCTTGGCCATTTTTCACATACTTCCACCTGGAGTTTCAAGTTGTATTTCAAATATGGATTATAATACATGTTGCAAGCTTTCCAAATTGTCCAAGAACTCCTCAAACAACTTTGTGGTTAGGGAGAATCGAATGCTTGAAGTTGGCAAAAACTCACTTTGATCCATGGCCAATACATGTTCATACAACTTGCATTTTCAAATCAGCATGCTTCGTACTAGCTTGCAGGCCTCTAAACCATTTTACACTCCTTAATTGAATGCAAATCCACTGAGCTAATGCATTATCTTGGCCATTTGGACATTGCACACAAAACTAATCCCTATTTGGAAAAAGGTATATTGCCATTTTTGAAAAGTTACACTTTATGTCAAACCAAGATCCTTGAGGCATGGGGCCATATCTATGAGGCAAGATCAAATCCACAAATTTCAAGTATAAAGGGCAAGGTATGCAGCTTACAAGATAGAGGGTACATGCCTGTAATCACAAGTTACACACTCTTACTTCAAGAAGAAGAAATTTGTCCAAAATCTTCCCAACTCAAAAACCAGCCATAGTCAGCTTACACAAACATTGCAAACACATTTCACACAACCCTTTGAGTCATAAACATGAGCTCTTCACCACTCAAACCTCCTTGTACCCAAAATCACCATTTTTCTGCAAAACAGGGCAAGTCCTGCAGAACCATCCCCATCTCCACTTTCCCTCGTGCGTTTTGCCTCAAACTTGTTCCAATACCTTCCATTCAACTCACCTGAACTATTCCAGACCTCCATTGCTAGCTGTAACACCATTAACACATTGCCATTTTTGTTTCAAAGCTTTGCAGGTTGAGTTCTGTAGCACGATTCAGGCTATTTCAAAATAAGCCAAGCATTGGGAAAGCTTCAGTGCACCTCAGGCAAGCTCAAAAGAACCTCAAGCACCCTTGGAAGTTGCTGCATTGTCTAGCTCGAAGTCAACTGAAACAGGTATTTCATGAACTTCTATCTCTCTATTTAGGAATAATTAAACTTAGGTTTGTGAATGAAAGATGTTGTATTCATAGCCCTGAAACCATACATGTGCTTAGTTTTCATTTATATTAATCGTGCTAGGAGAATTTTGTTCATGAACTTTCTGAAAAAACTAGGTTAAGAATTAGGGCCAGAGAAATTCTCTCTGGTCTTTGAGAGTTAGCTTAAGTTTTTTATATGGTTAAATTCGTTGTTTGATGCTCTACAAGTTTCATGTTATGAGTTTTGTCAAAAAAGCAAGGAATCAGGAGATAGCATTTTGTACATGGCACGCGCGCATTTCTGTTTAAAGAAAGAAGATGAAGTTGTTTCTGGGCTGAGCCTGTACAGGCTTGCTTTTGGCACCCCCCCCCCCCCCCCCCTCTTTTCTTTTTACACCCCCTGGCCCATTTCTTGTATATTTGTCATTTTTGCATTTTTATTTCAGTTCTGATTTTGATATTTTATTTTCTAATATAAAAAATACTAAAAAATTATTTTCATAAATTTTTTGTATTTATTTGGTATTTATTTTAATTATTTCTAGTATAAAAATGTTTAAATACTTTATATTCTTTTTATTAAAACTTAAAAATAATGTAAAAAATATGTTTATTTTCATTTATTATTTTATACACATTTGAAAACATTTTCTTTAAATATATGCCTTTTTGTAAATAATTTATTTTATTTTTTATACACACTTAATATATTTAATATATTTAATACTTATATAATATATTTTAATAAATAATTAGGACAAAAACACAAAAATAATACATTTTTATTTTTATTAATATTTTATACTATAAATACCATTTTTTTAATATACTTATATTTTTGTACAAATTGATACATTTTTGTATATAAATAATAAATAATACAATTTATTTAAGAAATTAGGGTTTTTGCCCTAAAAAACAAAATATTTGAAATTGACTTTTTATTTATCTACATTTCACATTAAAAAATACTTTTACATACATAAAAAAACTTTTTTTTGCATATTACATTTTATTTGTTGTTTATTTAATTATATTTATTTAAATATTGTATTGTGCCTCACCCATTCAATTTGGTTGTAATAATTTAGAATTTAATTTCTTGCAAAATAATCCCCAATTCAAATTTGTACCCCCCTCCCTATATCATGTTGTAATAGTGTAGAATTTAAATTCTCGCACCTTTAAAGCTTTCAATTATGTCATGATTAGACTTAGGGTTTTGTATGCAAAAAATTAAATTAACAAATAGTTTGACCTAATCCAAGATAACAATACATGAAAAACAAACACAATGCACACTTGCAGCCCTAGGGTTTCAATCCACTTGTTGCCTTCAAAAATGGGCCATGATATGCATGTCAAGTACTTTGGCAAAACAAAAACAAAACAAAAGATCATAGTCCCTCGATGACGCTATCTAGGTTGACTAAACAAAATGATCAAGCCCCTTAATAAAATTGCCAAAAATACTTAACACTATTGCTATCATGGTCTATACGATGACCCGCGCCTGTCCCGTTTAACATCCTAACACAAGGTTGTTCACCAAATACAATGGTGAAACAACACTGTTAAAAGGGTTAAAAACATAAGAAAGATCTTTGAGTAAAATAGGGTAGACAACTCTTAGTTACTTGATCAAAACTTACAAAAACATCCTTGCTATCTTCAAAACACACCTCACTACACAATTTCAAAACCCTACTTTCAAACATTGAAAACTTTTCAAAAGACAAAAACACCTTTGTATACATTCAAACAAGAATCATTACAAAGGTTGCCACAACGATGGCCTCTTTTCAAAACATCTTTCAAAACCACACACAAAGCACCATTTCAAACAATTGAAAAGCACCATTTCAAACAATTGAAAAGCAAAGCAAGTGATCTAAACAAGTAACTAAGAGCCCATGGATAACCATGGATAGAAAGGGTGCTAATACCTTCCCTTTCTATAATCTACTCCCCGAACCCAAGAAAACATCTCAAAGGTCTTTCCTGTGCTTTTTGACCTTTCCTTAGGATAAAATAAAAAGTCGGTGGCGACTCTTGCTAAACCGAAACATTTGCGAACACAAACGCAAAATCCCAAGTCAGTTCTCCCACCGTATCACAGTCGACAATGATAACATTCTCTTTGGATCGAGAGCACCAATGAATGTATGAATGTTTGAGCGTCATCAACCTTTGTGACCACCTTGAACCTTGCTCAGTCTTTAATACAGATTGGGGAAGATGAGAAATAAACCATCTTGCCAAGAGAGGAGTGCAACACATAAGATCACCTCTTTTCCTCATTGTGCAAGTGTAAAAAGAGTGTAGGATATCTCCTAGCAATGTAGGCACCGAGTTGCGGGATATGAAGATTTTGACGGTGTTGATATCTATGAGTTGGTCAGGATTTGGAAACAAAACCATCCCATAGATGAGGAGAGCCACAATTTCCTCAAAGGCTTGCAAGTCCAAGGAATTCCAACAGCTTTGGGCTTTCTCAGACAAGAACTTTGCTAAGAAACCTTTGACACCACTCCTTGTTTCCCAATGAGTTGTGATATCAGATGAGTGCAAGTGTAGAGCTTGAGCAATCTCTTCTGGCTTTGCGTCTCTTTCCGTACCGTTGAAAGGTAGTTGACTGAGAATGGGAATCCTCAAGAGTTGGGAGAATTCTTCTAAAATAGGCACAAGTTGATAGTCGGGAAATGTGAAGCAATGGTGTAAAGGATCAAAGAACTGAAAAAGCACCTTCATCATATCCTCATATGTGTTGGAGGTGACCAAGTTGAGTAGGCGACCATGTCTCTCAGTAAATGGAGAGTTTTCAGGAATCCTTGAAGCTAGCTCCTTAAGTTGTGGAGGGATCCTCACAAGACTGACTTGAATAGTTTTCCTGCGAAGTGAATCCATATCCTACAAAACAAGAACAAAGATGAATCCCAAAATCCTTGAAATGGTTAGAGGATGTATATGATGTTCATGATGTTACGTACAAGTATGCATATAGCAAACAAATCCTTAGGTTTAGGCTTGCATGGAGTTTTATAGGTAAGTACCCTCTTGAAGTTAAGTTGGCTCAAACATGTCCTAGTAATAGTAACCGGGTTCTAAGGAGCTCAATATCACTGTTTTGTTTCCTTGGTCATTGTTTCAGCACAAGCCTCTTTAATGGCGACCGAAATATCCCAAGAAACCAAACCTCAATGAGTGTAGTATCGAGTATCTACCAACTTCGGACTACACCAAAGATGGTCATCTCACTACATCCTAAAGGCCAAGTCGGTCAAGTAAAGGTTCTAAAAGTTCATTAGTGCTTCATGACATCACTCAGCGGCCCCATATTCTCTTTGATTAACTCAAAGGCTACCGGTACCCACAAATATGTCGCACTAATGTAGCTATTACTTAGACCAAGTCGGTATACCCCGCACAGTTTCCACAACGTATTGCTACTTACCTATAATGTATCCAAAATTCGGGTAGAGGATTAAAACCCAAACAAAGAATCATAATGTAAATCATACAAGTCAAACAATGTAAGCATATAAATGTGATCTAGTCCTAAGGTAACCCCACTTTTAGAAGAAGTCCCCAGCAGGGTCGCCAGTTCTGTGATACGGTGGGAGAACTGACTTGAGGGTTTTGCGTTTGATTGCAAATGTTGCGGTTAGCAAGAGTCGCCACCGACTTTTCTTTTATCCAAAAGGAAAGGTGAAAAAGCACAGGAAAGACCTTTGAGATTGTTTCTTGAGTTCAGGGGGTAAATTATGAAAAGGGAAGGTACTAGCACCCTTTTCATCCATGGTTTTCCATGGGCTCTTAGTTACTTGCTAGATCACTTGCTTTTGTTTGAAATGTGCTTTGTGTGGTTTTTGAAAGTATTTTGTAAAAAAGAGACAATTGTTTAGGCAATATTTGTAATGATTCTCGTTCGTAAGAACGTATACAAAGATGTTGCTCTTTTGAAAATGTTTTCAAGTTTTGTAAGATGTTTCGAAAGTATATGTGATTGTTTTGAAAATAGCAAGGATGTTCGTTTTGAAAATGGAGTAAGTAATTAGGAACGATCTACCTACTCAAATGTCTTTCCTGTTCATTTTCTTTTCCTTTGACATTGTTGTCTTACCATTGATTTGGTAAGCAACCCTATCTTTGGATGTTAACGGGACGGGCGTGAGTCATCGTATAACCATGATTAGCAATGTTGCAAGGTATCTTAGCATTCTTTTTTAGGGACTAAGATCATTTGATAAGGCAACTTTTAATAGCGTCATCGATGGACTATGATCTTGTATTTGCTTGTTTTTGCTAAGATACCTTACATGGGTAATATGGCCATTTTTGTAAGGCAACCAAGTGGGATAACCCTAGGGGTGCTTGTGTGCAAGTGTGTCATTTTCATGCTTATTTTTGTCTTGGATTAAGGTTTTATATTTGATTTCTTTTATCTTTCCATACAAACCCTAATTACTAGCATGTTATGTAAAAGCGATAAATTGCGAAATTTAAAGTTACTACACTATTACAACATTTGTGGGGAGGGGGTGTACAATTTGTAAATGGGGATTGCAAGTAAAATTAAGTCCTAAATTACTATTACAACCATATTGAATGGATAAGAATGTACAAGAAATGTAAAATGAACTTGTTTTGTTTAAGAAAAGAGATAAGTTTTGTTTAAGAAAATATTTTTGATCTTTTTGTTTTAAGAAATAAGATAAAGCATGTAAAATGTAATTTTTTTTTTGTGTTTTTGATTAGTGAAAATAGAAGTGATAACAAAAATAGTAAGGAAAAAGAAAATAGAATCAGCGCATTGCTGAACTAAAAGAGATCAGAAGTTCTGACTCTGGCGTGCTGCAAAAAACAGAAATCACATTAGTAGAAATAGGTAAAGTCAGAAGTTCTGGGTCCACTAGGAACAAAGAAGATTTCAGAAGTTCTGATGCCACTGGTAGAACTTCGTCTCCCTCTCCATGCTAGTCAGAACATCTGCAACTTAGTCATTTCTCAACAGAACAGAAGATGCGCATATAGAAGTTATGGCAAGTTTCATAATGTTTCAGAAACAAGAGATATCAGAACTATAAATCAGAAGCAAACATGAATTTTCTAATCCTAATTCTGAGTCCTAATTTCTTCAAAAAGTTCTGAACTGAAATTCTCCCTACTTAGGCAGGAAAATACATGAAACCTCAGAATATGTACATCATCAGAATAAGGATGTCTACATTGTATTTTTGAACGTGCAAATCTAACAATGTTTAAGTGATATGACAAGAGTCAGCAGAAGCTTACGTTGCAGCTGAAAAATGTTTTGTGAACTAGAGTCTGATTCTGACCGCTTGTAATGTTCTGACCAGCTTCCTCACTTTTTCAGCAGGCTAAAAACCTTTGAATGGATGGAAAATTCTGGAACAGCCAAAGAGCAAAGTTCTGACTTCTTTGAAGTGGATATTGATGGAGGGTATGTCACAGTCTGATGACGGAAGTTAGAATGGTTTCTAAATGTATATTAGTAACTGTATGAATGATTCTGATCAAGAAACACTTGAGGAAAATGGAGTTTGAATGCAAGAATCAAAAGCTAACAAATTTTGTAATTTTGTGTTTGCAGTTTTGGACTCTTGGAATTTTAGCAAGGGTTCAAGGCTTTTTCTTTCTCCAATTTCTGTCCCTTTTATTGTTGCCAATGGCTCTCAATTTATAGGCAAAAATCTTGTAGCTTGGAGAGTACCACCATCACATGCTAGGGAGTTGCCTTGTTCTTGAAGCAAGTATGGTGGTTCGTAGGCTTGGCAGCGCCTAAGATGGAAATGTAAGCAAGAATCAAGGAAAGGTAACTTCAAAAGAAAAGGCAAGACATGGGCCCAGCACACTCTTGTACAAGAGTTTGCTTTTCCAAGACAGTAATGGTACTTCTATATCACACGTAGGGAAATCCTTTGGATAAAGACTCAAAAGTAGTTGTGGCCATTAAATGATGATGAGATTTATCAAAACCAGAAATCCTGCAACGTGAGATTTTGCATCATTGCTTAATTCTTGATCAGAAGTTCAGCTTCAGCGTGACTTAGAATAGACATCCAACTTCTGATCTTTGTATCTCCTTGCTCCAGCATGTTCTGAAGGAGCTCTCAGACTTTACAAGAATCTTGCAGCATGCTTTGTAACCTTCTTTGAATTACCCTTGCAAACTGTGACTGAACCTTTTTGAAAACTGGCCCAGAAGTTCTGACCAAACTCTGTCTTGAAGTGTCCAGAACATTTATAACTTGAAATTCCAACATTTCCAAGAGAAGTTCTGTTATGTAATATTTTAGATCTTATTGAAATCTATAGCTTTTATTCCAGAAGTTATTCCAAAATCAGCTTGCATCATGGTGATAATCCGATCAGAAGTTCTGAGCTTGTCATATTTCTTAAACACTTAGAAAAATTCTAAGTATCTAGAATTTTGACTTTTGAATTTCTTGATGAAACAAACTTCATATTTCAACATGTCTTGATGAAATATGGTCCTTGAAACTTGATTTTGATTCAAAAGTCAAAGTTTGACTTTTTAGTGTGTAAATGACCATTTTGCCCCTGCGAATGACTTTCTTGGAAAATTTGTAATTCAAGGCTTGAAATTGGATGGGGACAAACCTGAGGGTCCAGGATGATCCTTTGAGAAATGAGAGGGTAAATTTTGGGGTACAACAGGGTCCCTTTCATTCCTTGAGAACTGATACAAGCCATCTTTAAGTGTCCCTCTTAGTATTGCTCTCTCTGTTTGTCCTTAACAAAGCAACAATATTCATCAAACTCAACAAGAATGTTATTATCAGCAGCAAGTCTAGAAACACTTAATAGGTTTTGGTAATATTATGAACATATAAGACATCATGTAACTTAAGTGAATTGAGTTTTGTGGAACATGTGCCATGGATTTTTAATTTCTCACCGTTACCAACAACTAGTAAATTCTTACCATGATGCTCAATTAAGTTTTCAAACATATCAGTTTCATTTGTCACATGATTACTTGCACCACTGTCAAAATACCAATCATAGTCTTTGACAGAACTTTGTGAGGCTAGGAAAGAATTGTGTGCACCTTGTTATATCAACATCTACTAAGTGGTTTACCCTTGAGTATGATTTATCAAACCTGTAGAAGCACTCTATTTCTGTATGATTTAGTTTATGACAAACCTGACATGTTGTCATGTTCATCCAGCCTCTTCCTCGGCCACCTCTCTAACCTCTAACGTTAGATCCTCTCCAAATTCTATTTGGGCCAGATCTGTTGCTTTTCTAGTTTCCTTAATGATATATCTTGTTCTCCATATTTGTTGAGGCATTGATGGTGAGGTGGTTGAAGTTATTGAGTTGTTCAACTCATGATTCAAAACCCAGCTGTTGGGAATGTAGGTCAATCCAACTGAGAGAGGTTTGATTAGAGAGTTTAACTACTACAGGGTTATACTTAGAGTCCAATCCGTTTAAGGTTTGGATAATTAGATCTGAGTTTGAGATTAGATTCCCTGCAAGTTTGAGCTTGTCAGCTAAATCTTGATCAAGTAGTCTTGCATCTTCATTTCTCCTTTCCTGGTACTGTGAAATTCAAATTTTAGGTAGATTACTCGAGACCTAGTGTGTGCACCAGCTAAACTTTGATCCTCCTCCCAAAGTTGTTTTGAGCTTTCACAATGTAAAATTTATGTTGATATGTCTGCAGTCATCGAGTTTTTCGACCAACCAATGAGTTGTTGATCATATTCTTTCCAATCCTCATATTCAGGATTCACTTTCTTGCTAATGTGTGCACTAATGATAAATTCATCAGGACACTTCTTTTTCATTAGCATGTATCCATCTATACTACATCCTTTGACATAGGCAGTACTAGTGATTTCCAAATAGGGTATTTATCTTTGTCCATCTTGACAAAGACAATTTACGGAAGATCTAATTTGTTGTTTGATTTTGCAGCGAATGCCATTTTTGAAGTTTTGGATCGAAGGCCTTCAGAAAACGATGCTCTGCTGTCAAGATGAGAAATATGCATGTTGTGTAAAACTGTTATATTATTAACATATGAAGGTATACACATATATACTAAGATGACTTGGTAGACAAGATCCAAGAATCATGCTCACAATGATGATTATACCCCAATATAGAGAATAATGATGCAAGGCTGGTAATTACATGATAATTATAGTCAACACAATAAACAACATAACCTAACATTAAGGGATTATATCTAACTCAGATAATGTTTTAACTATCTACCACAACTTTTCCTTCCATTTCAACCATCTAACTTGAATTTAATGGGTTACGTCTCCTTCTATTTCTCCATCATTTTGTATTATAGATCTAACTTTCACCTCTATGCTAAAAACATTCATTCTTTGTCCAAACTTAGTTTTCCTCAAGTGGAAGTCATATGGTTCTAAAGCTCTCTTCCAAGTCAACACCCTCTCACTTAATTCTTTCCTCGATACTTCAAGTAGGACTATATCATCTTTAAAACACACACACACACACACACACACACACACACACACACACATATATATATATATATATATATATATATATATATATATATATATATATATATATATATATATATATATATATATATATATATATATATATATATATATATATATATATATATATATATATATATATATATATATATATATATATATATATCGATGTTAGCTACTAGATGTATTTTGTAAGTACATTGTAAACTAAAGTAAAACACTACTACAAAAAGATATTTCGTAACATATTATTACAACGACTTTCATATTAAGTGTGGTAATAACTCGTTTATGTGCGCCTGAATTTTTAATTTTTTTATTTAAATATAATTAATCACGGTCCTATAACTCAACTGTTGTGGTATATTAAAGTTTACTTGCTTCAATTCTCAACACCAACAATTGTTTTTTCTCTTTGTTACAAAAAGGGGTTGTCATTATAATCTTATAAATATATTAAAATAAAATTAATTATCACCACGGTTAATTATTGAAAACATTGTGAATAGTTATTATTTATTATCACGGTTTTTGTTAACAGTGGTGGTTTTTATTAAGCTTCAGCACAGAATAATCGTCACTCTCAAAACAAAACCCTAACAACTCTTTCTTCCACACGCAACGAACTCATCCTCATAAGTTTATTCAAACTTAAAGGTAATCAAGTTCATACGCTTTATATTTATTCTTTTTCTTCATAGGCTTTCTTCCATTTTTCTCAAAACAAAATCCTAACATCTCTCTCTTCCATGCAACGAACTCGTCCTTATAAGCTTCTTCAAATTTGAAGGTAATCATGTTCTCTCATTTTTCATATTTGTTCCATGTATGGCCCTAGTTCTTGTTAAAAAGAGTTTTTTAATTTGGCATGATATTCTTATTTTTTTTTCATTTGGTAAATGTTCCATGTATGTTGTTAATGTTATGGTGTTTATGTTTTGAAATCTGGTTCAAATCTGATTGTAGTATATATTTTCAAATCTCTTTACATTTGTCATGGTGTTTTGACTTGTGGGGAAAGTGAATGAAGAAAATTACCTTAACAAAGCGCATACTTTGGCTATGGTTTACATATGGTTTGGGTTGCTATGGAGAAACAATATAAGAAGTATGAAGCTATTGTGTAAATTTAATCCGCCTTGTATTTTTTCATAGCAACATAAAGTAGATGAACTTCAACATTAACTCCACGAATCTTTTCAATAAAAGGTACGTCCGTTAAACATTTTATGTTGTATTTTGTTGTTGTATGTTGTTGGTGTTTTGTTTATAAAAGGTATGTTGTTGTTGTGTTGTTGATAAATATTGTTGTTTGTTGTTGTTGATAAATATTCTCAAAACAAGAACAAAACATTGTTAAGTCACAAGAAACAAGCTTCTTGTGACTTAGAAATGTTTTATTTTTGTGAATCTTGAAGCATTAATTTCTTATGTAGATTGACAGAAGATCTAGTTGAGTTTATTATATCGTATGTAGATTGTTTGTTTCACTGAAAATGCATTCATTTAAATTGATTTAGAAAATTATAATCTGAAAATTAAGTTATATTTGAAAACCAACTTAGATCTGTTGCAACTGGTTTTTTAATTAGAGTTGACACTCTTAATTTTTATCCTAAAGGAAGGGAGTATAAAGGAATAACCCTAAAGTTCAGAGATTCTAGTTTTGAACTCGGTTTTAGACGAGGGGAAGGTGTTAGTCACTCCTTGTCTACCTTGTTCGCAAGGATACTAAGTTTAGAAGAACTTTTTAAGAAAATGGGGTTTTAAATATATTTTTAGGGGAAAAGGGTCTGTTTTTTAGTTAGGGGGGACTCGCCACAATTTTAATCGTATGCCTATGTATCCTCTTAGGAGGAATCAGAGTCCTATTTCGTAGTTCGCGGTGGGTTTATGTTTTTTATAAGATTGCATAGAATTACTTTAGAATTAACCTTGAACCTTGTCTGAGTTGTAAATTGAGTGATTGTAGACATGGTTCACAGTTAATTTCGGAAGAAATTCTCCTTAATACTTTTTCAAAAATAATCTTGTATTTTTTGTTATGTTAGTAGAAAATGATTAGATATTGTTGTTGGTTAGCTGTTTTGAAGTTGATTGATCGAGTATGGTATGGCATAAAGCGGAAAAAGTATGATAAAGTCTTTCTCCTCACGCGGCCAGATATTGGCCATGGGTCGCTCGTCATGAGGTATGTGGAGGGAGTAAGATGAAGTCTCCCTTAACATGTGGCTAGATATTGGCCACGTGTCGCTCGCGGATGGTGGATTTGGTGAGTTACATGGATTTTAACATCTTCGTAGAATATTAATTAATTTAATTATGATATAAATATTTAGAAATTATGTACAAAGGTTGTATAGAATTTAGTTCCTATGTACAAAGCATTTTTCTTGGTAGTTTTGTATTGTTATTTTTTTTAATTAAATGTTCTGATGAAATAAAGAAGAATATTTTTATTTTACAGTAAGTGATCTAAATTAATCAAATAACCAACTAAATATACTTTTTTTATTTTATTTTTGTAAAATTACAAAAAGGTTTTAAAAAAGTAGAATAATGAAATAAATAAAAACTAAAGGTGGACGTTCCACCCTTGTCCAACTTTATACACATGTTTTATTCTTAAAAAAACAATAACAGTAAAGCAAAAGAAAGAGAAACCACATTTCGACTATTTCAACAATTACACATACCACCAATAGCATTTTGGTATGTGTTATATATAAAATAATAATAATAATAATAATAATAATAATAATAATAAACGTTAGATAAATGTTACACCAGGATGAATGTGAATCAAATATCAATAACCTTCTCTCTCTCATAACCGGGTCTTTCTTCATAAACAAAAAAAAACTTCTCTTTCTATCTCAAACCCACCACAAATCAAAACAAATAGTAG
Source organism: Vicia faba (assembly GCA_948472305.1). Classification (NCBI taxonomy): domain Eukaryota; kingdom Viridiplantae; phylum Streptophyta; class Magnoliopsida; order Fabales; family Fabaceae; genus Vicia; species Vicia faba. The sequence continues at coordinate 781,827,216 of OX451736.1, forward strand.
CATAAACAACATAAAAAGAAAATCAAAAGAGAACAAACTGAAATCGTTGAGAAGAGGTGCGGAGATTCGGTGATGCTTGGGTTGTTCCGGCTGAGGAAGATAAGATTTGGAATACTGCTTGCGGGTGTTTGTATCGTAATCAATTTTTCCTCTGTTTCCTGAAATAAAAATGAAATAAGTTTTGTACAAGTTCATAGATGTTCTGTGGCACTTGTGAGTTAGATTGTTTTTGAAAAAAAGAAGAATAAAATTGTACATGTTGTGCTATAAGATTTAATGGTTTTGTGTATAATTTGTGAGAAATAGGTTATGAATTGTTTATTTGTATTAATGCTTTTGTTTAGAAAAAACAAATAATTATATAAGTAATAAAAAATTAGCAGGAATTAGCAAAAACACAGTTAGAAAAATTAGTAACCATGAGCATTATTAGAATGGATTATGATATATGGTTCAGGGATATTTTGAGAAAGAACCAAAGAGATTAGAATGTTCACGTGTATAAAGAGGGAGTATATGTACAATAAAAAAACATGTTAGTATGAATGAATATGTATTATGTGTCTTTAGAAATTGTGAATGTTACTGTAACAAAAATTATAAAGCAACGTGAAATAAAAGTGGCTATTGAATAAAATGTGAGAAAACTTTAGGGGATGAGATTTAGTGTAAAAATATAATTAAAAAGAAGAAAAGCCATCAGATAAATCATCATTTAGTGTTTAAAATAATTTAAAATTAAAAAGGGATAAAAATTAGAAATCAACATGAGGCCTCATATTTGAATCATCGGCCAAAATAACAAAATAACACCAAAAGTGTTGAAAAGAAATTTTAAAAGAAAGTGTGTGGAATTGTGAGAAAGAAATTGTGAATATTGTGGATAATATAGAAGTGTGAAAAACATGTCCTATTTATAGATAAAACATATCCAAATTGGAAATAAAATAAAATTGATCAATCAAAAATAAAGTGTGGCAGAAATTGATATCAAATGGCCAATAAGAACACCTTTTTAAAAAGGAAAGAAAATTAGTGACAAAAAAATAGAAGATAAAAATAGAAAATGTTGAAAGTGCAGCACAAGAGATTCTAACTCGTGACCTTACGCTTGTAAGCTTTATTCTTAACCAATTATGCTATGTTACTGATTTGTAAATAAACTCAATTTGAAAGTATACGAAAGGTGTGCAAATATTTATTTTTTCAAAAATACAAATGATCTGAAATAAATCATTATATTTTTTAAATAGGTTTGTAAGAGAATATTTATAAAAATCAAATAATATTATAAAAACCATGTTTAAAATATTTTTTGATTGTAGAAATAAGGGGCGGGAAAATTTGGGGTATGACAGTTGCCCCTATTTAATCATCTTTCGATTAGATAGTGCGAGAATACGCAGGTCTCGCAAGCTTAATCGGAAGTTTAATAAATATTGGGAAACCCCAAGATTTGTCCGAGATATAATAAGGATACAATGTACATCGTTCCTATGAGTATGAAGAATAAGCATAGATGATGATGTATTATCCTACCGGTGTTTGAACCAAAGTTGATTAGAATTAAGACTCGATGACGTGGATAACTCGTCGGTATCTGAGAGATTGTAAGATTTTGTTTATTTACCGTAACCTAGGAGGTAAATGATACAAGTTTTGAAAAGCAGACCTACTAGTGCTAGGAGACTAATATATTAGGTTTGTGACGCAAATTTTGTATATTCATCACAACCTAGGGGACGAATAAAAAAAGTTTGATAACACATTGTTGCATGCAGACTGATGCAATGGATTATGCAAATTTCATTATGTTTACAACCTAGGGAGTAAACAGTACAAGGATGAATCTGTACATTTATCACAACCTAGGGCATAAAAGACAACATGGGTGGGCTTACGTTATCCATCGCAACATAGGGGATGAATAACAAAACCTTGAAGATTTTCATATATATCACAACCTAGGGGATAGATGATTAAAAAAAGCTTGAAACCGAATATTTGGAATTTGGAATGACGATGTTGATTGTGTCAGCCCTCAACCAAAATTTGATAACCAAACGAAATATACTAGATTTAAAGCGATGGAACCCAAAATTCACTGATGAGGTTTAGTTGTGTCCTCCCTGAACCAAAACTATCAACGGGAAGAAAAATATACCCCAAATTCATTGATGATATTGGTCGTGTCATCTCAACCATAATTATCAACATGAAGAAAATGAACCCCAAATTCATGATGATGTTGGTCATGTCATCTCAACCATAACCATCAACATGAAGAAAATAAACCCCAAACTCATGATGATATTGGTCATGTTGTCTCAACCATAATTATCAACATGAAGAAAATACCCCAAACTCATGATAATATTGGTCGTGTCGTCTCAACCATAATTATCAACATGAAGAAAATGAACCCCAAATTCATGATGATGTTGGCTGTGTCGTCTCAACCATAACCATCAACATGAAGAAAATACCCCAAACTCATGATGATATTAGTCGTGTCGTCTCAACCATAATTATTAACATGAATAAAATGAACCCCAAATTCATGATGATGTTGGTCGTGTCGTCTCAACCATAACCGTCAACGTGAAGAAAATAAACCCAAAAATCATGATGATATTGGTCGTGTCGTCTCAACCATAATTATCAACATGAAGAAAATACCCCAAACTCATGATGATATTGGTTGTGTCGTCTCAACCATAATTATCAACATGAAGAAAATGAACCCCAAATTCATGATGATGTTGGTCGTGTCGTATCAACCATAACCATCAACATGAAGAAAATGAACCCAAAATTTGCTTTATAGTTTGAACTAGTAGTTCGCACGGATAAGCCGGCTAAAAATGAACCCCAAGAGAATTTGTAATATTAACCAGAGTAGCTTTGCAAGATGCCATGTATGCATAATGCCTTAAACTGATGTGTTATCCAAGTGTGATGTATGCCTCAAGTATGTACAAGAATGCTTATGTGCTTATGCCCCAAATGTTTGTATGTGCATGCCCCAAGTATGTGTATGCTTTTGATAGATATATTTTGTTAAACCATCGGGTTCTCGTAGTCACCAACTCCCCGTTGGTGTTTGTTGTTCATTATTGTATCTCCAAGTTGATTTGGATTTGGTGAAAGGTGTCAGAAAGATCTTAAGGTATGTATCATAAGTGCAGGTGTAGGTATGGACGTGGACGTGGACGTTCGCGTAGTCGTGGATGTAGGCATGTGCATAAAAATAGGGGTGGACGTAGGCGTGGACGTGGAAATAGGCGTGGACATGGACGTAGGAATGGACTTGGAAATAGGCGTGGATTTTCCTTCATTGTCCTTCTAACCAGAATAAAATTTGATGCTTTATCAAATGTTCTTTCGTGTTTCTGTATGTTAGATGCACCAAATGTTGTAAATGATCTTGAGATTTTGATATGGTTATGTGCACGTCATGCTTGATGTGAGGCTCTTAGTGGGAAATTTATTGTCGAAATTTCTAAGGAATCTACTACTGAGATTCGATGTAGCCCTACCTACTGCCGAGGTCTTTTGGATAATCGACTACCGTAATTAACCAGGGGAATCTACTTTCGAGATTCAATTGCGAACTACCTTCTGCCGAGGTCTTTCAGATAATCAACTGCCATGATCAACCAGGAGAATCTACTGTCGAGATTAAATTTGAGTTACCTTCTACCGTGGTCTTCCGGATAATCAACTGCCATGATCAACCAGGAGAATCTACTGTCGAGATTCAATTGGGATACCTTCTGCTGAGGTCTTTCAAATAATCAACTGCCGTGATCAACCAGGAGAATTTACTTTCAATTGCGATACCTTCTACCGAGTTCTTTCGAATAATCAAATGTCGTGATTAACCAGGAGAATCTACTACCGAGATTCAATTATGATACCTTCTACCGAGGTCTTCCGGATAATCAATTGTTGTGATTAACCAGGAGAATCTACTGTCGAGATTCAATTTAAATTACCTGCTACCGAGGTGTTCCAGATAATCAACTACCGTGATCAGCCAGGAGAATCTATTGCCCTGATTCAATTTGAGTTACCTTCTATCGAGGTCTTGTGGATAATCAATTGCCGTGATCAACCAGGAGAATCTACTGCCAAGATTCAATTGGAATTACCTTCTGCGAGGTCTTCTGGAAAATCAACTGCCATGATCAACCAGGGGAATCTACTGCCGAAATTCAATATAAAATTTGTAGCATGATTGCTGTTGTACCCCAAAATTTTCCCTCTCATTTTATCAATATTTCTCATCACCAGACTCTTGAAACTCATGACCAAGCTAGGGTTTGCTCTGCTCAAGACATCTCCTCGCACAGATGACCTAAATTAGGGTTTGAGTTTGCACAGGGATATTTTGACCTACAATGCCCAAATTGACTTTCATACTTCATGTTGGACTCATAAGTTTGCCCATACCAAGTTTCAAGCCTTGAATCAAATTTTTGCCCGGTCACAATTGACCTAGAAATCAGCTGTATTGGGGAAAAAGTCAATTGTGGCCAATTTACAGTCAAACCTCATGAATTTTGACCCACATCAACATTATGAACTCATACGAACCATTTGATCAAGTTTGGATCACAATTCCACAAGAAATTTGATCAGGTCACCAAAAGGGCAAAATGGTCATTTTTAGGGTTTTGACTGTACAAAGGCAATTTTTGACTGTTTGACCTAGCCAATGGCAAATCAAGCTCAACCATGGACTCAAGGAATCAATGACATTATCTTGACCCATTCAACAAGTTCAAAAGGTCTCAAATGCATAGGATTGACAGATGAATTTTTCAGTCATCTGATCAAAATTTGACTGTACACTGAAAAGTCAAACTTTGACTTTTTGGTCAAAATCAAGTGCCAAGGGTCATTTTTCATCAAAATATGTCAAATTAGGAAACTTGTTCATCAAGAAATCCAAAATTGCAAATTAGGGTTTGAAATTGAAAAATTTCATAACTTAGAAATTTTCTAAGTTATGAAATTTTCTTAATTTTTCCTAACTTTGCCCCATATTTTCACCATGATGAAAATGGATTCAAACAAAACTTACAACATGAAAGTTTTATTCCTCCACAAAGTCTACAACTTTTATTCACAAAGTTTTCTCAAAAGAAGCTTGGATCTCAAGTTATGATTTTTGGAACAAGGGTCCCTAAAACTTTAAACTTAGAGAAATTTTGCCCTAGTTTAGGCAGGATTTTGACCCATCTTCTTGGCCATTTTTCACATAGTTCCACTTGGAGTATCAAGTTGCATTTCAAATATGGATTATATTAAATGTTGCAAGCTTTCCAAATTGTCCAAGAACTCCTCAAACACATTTGTGGTTAGGGAGAATCGAATGCTTGAAGTTGGAAAAAGCTCACTTTGTAACCATGGCCAATACATGTTCATGCCACTTGCAAAATCTGACCAAACTAGCTTTGTACTTGATTACAGGTCTCTAAACCAATTTACACTCAAAAATTGAATGCAAATACATTGGTTAGAGGCATTGTTCTGATCAAGGGAGCATTGTACATTGAATAATTCCATTTTGGGCATAAAGATCACACTTTCATTTTCATAAAGCATAACTTTTGCAAAGTTGTTTCTATTGAGCATTGGACTAAGCCTTTTGCTGCAAACAAAGTCCCCTAATCTCAGGCATAGTACACCAACTATGAGCATGCTTGTTCTAGCCTGTACATGCCTTAGCATGGTCACTTCACACTTTTCTTTCAAAACAAGTCATTTATGCCAAAAGTCCACAACTCACATATCTGATATATTGAACTCAAGACAAGGTTTCAAAGAAGTTTGACGCATCCTTGTAAGCCAGAAACACGAGCCTTTCACCTCTAAAACACCTTTGTACTCAAAAACCATATTTTCTTGCAAAACAGGGCATGACCTGCAAATCACAAGCCAAATCACATTCCACTCGTGCGTTTTGTTTGCAATCAGTTCCAATACCTTCAATTCAACTCGCTCAAGCTATCCCAAACCTCCATTGCCAACTGTAACTCCATTTACAGTGTTCACCATTTTTGTTTGGAAGCTTTGCAGGTTGAGTTCTGTAGGAAGATTCAGGCCATTTCAAAACAAACTAAGCATTGGAAAAGATTCAGGGAACATCAAGCAAGCTCAAAAGAACCTTAGGCCTCAATGAAAGTTGTTGCATTATCCAACTCGAACTCAACTGAAACAGGTTTTTCATGAACTTCTATCTCTCTATTTAGGAACATTTAGCCTTAGGTTTGTGAATGAAAGATGTAGTACTCATTTCCCTGAAACCATACATATGCTCAGTTTTCATTTATATTAAACGTGCTAAGAGAATTTCATCCATGAACTTTCTGAAAAAACTAGGTTAGAAATTAGGGCCAGAGAAATTCTCTCTGGTCTTTGAGAGTTAGATTTAATATATTATATGGTTGAAATCGTTGTTTAATGCTCTACAAGTTTCATGTTTTGAGTTTTGGCAAAAGATCACAAACGCAGGAGATACGGATTTGAACACAGGGCGCGCACATCCTTTGTCACAAGGTCAGGGATGAAGTGGAAATGGGCTAGGCCTGGCCTTGTCCTGCTTTTTGCACCTCTATGCTTGCTTTTCACACCCCCTGACCCATTTTCTTGTACTTTGACATTTTTGCATTTTTATTTTCTTTTCTGACTTTGATATTTTATTTTCAAACATAAAGAATACTCCAAAAATATTTTTATAATTTTTTACATTTATTTGGCATTTTATTTTATTTTTTCTAATATAGAAAACAATTTAAATATTTTATATTATTTGTTAAAACTTGAAAATAATGTAAATAACACTTTCATTTTCATTCATTATTTTTATTCACACCAAAAATATTTTCTTGAATATATTTTATTTTTGTAAATATTTTATTTTATTTTTATATATATTTAATATATACATATATACATATATACATATATACTTTATTTTATAATAAAACATGGAATAAAAATACAAAGAAATAGTACATTTTATTTTTTATACTAAAAAACACCTTTTTTAATATATTTTTATTTTTGTACATATTAATACATTTTTGTATATAAATAATGTAATATTATTTTCTTTAAAGAAAATTATGGTTTACCCCTTTATCAAAATTAATTAACTTTTTTTATTTTACATATTTCTTTACATTTCTTTACATTTAAAAATACTTTGCATACCTAAAAACTTGTTTTGCATAATACATTTTTATTTAATATTTGTTCATTTTGTTTAAATATTGTACATTTAAATATTGATTGTATTTGAGATTCAATTTGGATGTAATAGTAATTAGGGTTTTATATTTCTTGCAAAATAATCCCCTATTCAAAATTGTATCCCCCTCCCTATATCAAAGTTGTAATAGCTTAGATTTATTTTTACGCACTTAAATGCTTTCAATTATGCCATGATTAGAATTAGGGTTTGTATGCAAAATCAAAACCAACAAATAGTTTGACCTAATCAAAGACAAAATACATGAAAAATAAACACAATGCACATTTGCACCCCTAGGGTTACAACTCACTTGTTGCCTTCAAAAATGGGCCATGGTATGCATGTTAAGTACTTTGTCAAAACAAAAACAAAACAAAAGACCATAGTCCCTCGATGACGCTATCTGAGTTGTCTAAACAAGAAATGATCAAGTCCCTTAAGAAAATTGCCAAATATACTTGATATAATTGCTATCACGGTCTATACGATGACCCGCGCATGTCCCGTTTAACATCCTAACACAGGGTTGTTCACCAAATACAATGGTGAAACAACACTGTTAAAAGGGTTTAAAACATAAGAAAGATCTTTGAGTAAAATAGGGTAGACAACTCTTAGTTACTTGATCAAAAGCTTGCAAAACATCCTTGCTATTTTCAAAACACACTTCACAACATAATTTCAAAACCCTACTTTCAAACATTGGAAACTTTTCAAAAGACAAAAACACCTTTGTATACATTCAAACAAGAATCATTATAAAGGTTGCCACAACGATGGCCTCTTTTCAAAACATCTTTCAAAAACCACACACAAAGCACCATTTCAAACAATTGAAGAGCACCATTTCAAACAATTGAAAAGCAAAGCAAGTGATCTAAACAAGTAACTAAGAGCCCATGGATAACCATGGATGAAAAGGGTGCTAATACCTTCCCTTTTCATAATCTACTCCCCGAACCCAAGAAAACATCTCAAAGGTCTTTCCTGTGCTTTTTGACCTTTCCTTAGGATAAAATAAAAATTCGATGGCGACTCTTGCTAAACCGAAACATTTGCAAACACAAACGCAAAATCCCAAGTCAGTTTTCCCACCGTATCACAGAACTGGCGACTCTGCTGGGGAAATCTTTAAAAGTGGAGTAACCTTAGGGCTTAGATCACCTTTTGCATGCTTATCTTGATTGATTTGATTGCTTTACATTTGGTTCTTTTGTTTGGGCTTGAAATCCTCCACCCGGATTTGGGAAACATTCATAGGTAAATAGCAATACGTTGTGGAAACTATGCGGGGTATACCAACATGGTTAAAGCAATAGCTATATTAGTGCGACATATTTGTGAGTACCGATAGCCTTTGAGTCAATCAAAGAGAATACAGGGCCGCTGAGTGATGTCATGAAGCACTAATGAACTCTTAGAACCTTACTTGACCATCTTGGCCTTTTTTAGGGGTAGTGAGATGACCGGCTTTGGTGCAGTCCGAAGTTGGTAGATACTCGATACTACACTCATTGAGGGTTGTTTTCTTGGAATATTTTGGTCTCCAGTTAAGTGGCTAAACCAAAACAATGAACATAAAAAATAATCCAGTGATATTGAGCTTCTTAGAACCCGGTTACTATTTATAGGACAGGTTGAGCCATCTAAACTCAAGAGGGTACTTACCTATGAAACCTCATGCAAGCCTGAAACTAGGGTTTTGTGTGACTTGCTTGTACATGTGCTTGTGCATACATCATGAACACCATAAGGCATCATATGCATCCACTAACCATTTCAAGTATTTGGATCTTCATCTTTGTTCTTGTTTTGTAGGTCATGGAATCTCTTCGCATGAAAACAATTCAAGTCAACCTTGTGAGAATCCCTCCTCAACTTAAGGAGCTTACTTCCAGGATTCCAGAGAATTCTCTCTTCAGTGAAAGACATGGTAGACTTCTCAACTTGGTCAACTCCAACATTTAAGAAGGCATGGTGAAAGTTCTTTTCCAGTTCTTTGACCCCCTACACCACTGTTTCACATTCCCTGATTACCAACTAGTACCTACTTTGGAGGAATTTTCTCAACTCCTAAGAATTCCTATTCTTCATCAACTACCCTACAACGGTACCAAAGCCTGAGGATGTTGCTCAAGCATTACACTTGCAACCATCTGATATCAAAGGACATTGGGAAACCAGAAGTGGTGTCAAGGGTTTCTTGGCCATATTTCTGTTTGAGAAGGCACAAGACTGCTGGAATTCTCTAGATCTACAAGCTTTTGAAGAGATTGTGGCATTCCACATCTATGGGTTGGTCTTGTTCCCAAACCCTGATCAGCTTATAGAAGTGAATGCTGTCAAGATTTTTATATCCCGGAATCCTATACCTACATTGCTTGGGGACATCCTACACTCATTTTACACACGAACAATGAGGAAAATAGGTGTTCTCATGTGTTGTACTCCTCTCCTAGCAAGGTGTTTTATTTCTCACCTTCCACAATCAGTTTTGAAGAATGAGCAGGGTTTAAGGTGGTCACAACGGTTGATGACCCTCACACATTCTGATGTACATTGGTGTTCTTGGTCCAGAGAAAATGTCATCATCATTGATCGTTGTGGGGAATTCCCTAATGTCCCACTACTTGGCATTAGGGAAGGTATTACCTATAATCCCTGTTTAGCTCTAAGACAGTTTGGATATGCTCAGAGGGATGGCCCTTATGACATGCTGATTCCTGACTTGGTTTTTGACTTCGACAACGATGCGCAAGGACTTCGACAAAGATTCATCAGAGCTTGGAGGATGCCTAACAAGGTGGATAGTAAGACACTGGGGCACAAGAATTCTATCCCCCTTGAGCCTTATCTCAAGTGGGTACGAACCCGCGTCCAGAATCTTATGATGCCATATCCTCACATTCTCTCCGTGATCAAAGAGCCTGTTATGGAAGGAGAGGTTCCATACACCCTCCTACATCCAGACATGCTAACATCATTGGAAGAATTACAAAAGAGTTGGATCCAAACTCAAGGAAGAACGGAATACTTTTGAAGCCAGCTTCTATGCCAGTGAGAAGAAGGTTTTGGAGCTTACCCGCCGACTTCATGAGGAGGAAACCCTCAACACTTACATCGCGCCAAAGAGGATGCGCAATGTCTTTTTACATTAAGAATTTTGTAATATTTTGCCCATGGGGCACTTATGTACTAACAAATTTCTTCTTAATATGACGTGTGTTCTTTTTGTTTGCAACAAATTTGAATTTCCGAATCCTTGAATGCATTACATGAATAACATACCATTCATCATATGCATAAACAGGTCTTCACACCAGGTTTCCTTATCTTTCTGCTGTTTATTTCAGCAAGATGGATTTGGAGCAGACTGTTAAGAATCTGCAAGCACAGAACTCTCAATTCCAACAACTCCTCATGACCTTAGCAAAGGGTCAAGAGGACCTTAAAGAACTGTTGGAGAAAAATAAAGATAAAAAGAAGAAAAGGCCCGGAGTAGCCACTTTTGGAAGAAGGTTTGAAAGCAATGCTAGAAAAGTTCTCGAGTTCCCCTCAACGTCTGATGAAGGGGCTGGTAAAGGAAAAGGAGTTGCGGTACCTTCTGAATCTGAAGTTGAAGAGCAAGAAGAGGAAGAGGATGAAGACTACTCCGAACAGTAATATCTCCCGGCGGATGATAAATATAAAAATCTTGAGGATCGATTGGCAGCCATGGAGTTGCAGAGAGTACCTGGTTTAGATTTCGAAGAACTAGGGTTGGTCGCTGGGATCGTCATTCCTCCCAAGTTCAAAGTACCAACATTTGCTAAGTATGACGGCCTGTCCTGCCCAAAGATGCATATGAGATCCTATGTCAGAAAGATCCAACCCCACTCATCTGATAAAGACCTCTGGGTACACTTTTTTCAAGACAGTTTGTCAGGCACACAATTGGACTGGTTCTATCAACTAGAGAGGTCTGAGGTTCACAACTGGGAAGATTTAGCTGCTGCGTTCTACCGACAATACCAATACAATGCTGATTTAGCGCCCACTCATACTCAACTACAGAGTATGGGTATGGCTTCTAATGAGGGATTTAAGGAGTATGCCCAGAAGTGGCGTGATCTGGATGGAGGGGTGCAGCCACCATTGTCGGATAGATAGCTGGTTGACATGTTTTAAGGACCCTGTCTGGCCCTTTCTTCAATCATTTAATTGGGAGTTCCTCCGCGGGATTTATTGAATTAATTCTGACCAGCGAAAGGGTCGAGGCTGGCATTAAAAGTGGTAAGATTCAGAAAGATGCCTCTGCGTCCACTGCCATTAAGAAAACCTTCCCAACTAAGAAGGAAGCTTCTGCTGTTTATTCTCAGAAAAGTCAGGGAAGAACCGAGCGCCGACCAACCGTAGGGGCAATGATGATTCAAAACTCTTCAAATGATCAACCTTGCAACAATCAGCCAAGATCTAATCAGCAACGGGTAGAAAGGCCACAACGGCAGTTCACCCGAATCAACATGATACCGGCTCAAGTACTCCCTCATTTGCTAAAGCTGAATCTTACCAATTTGAAGGAAGCGCCAAAGAACCCTAATACCTCTTCTCCATATTACCACTCCAATGCAAAATGTGCTTACCACTCTAACAGTGTAGGGCATGATACCAACGACTGTTGGGCTCTTAAGAACAAAATCCAAGACCTGATTTACGCCAAGGAGGTAGAATTCGATGCACCCGAAAAGCCAAATGTGATTTCTGCCCCGATGCCCAAGCATGGTCATAATTTTCATGCCATTATGGAAGACCTTCATGTTACCAATATTGCCGACCTTTTGACTCTGTTACCAGTGATTAAAGTGAATTTGATGAGAGTCGGGATATTCCCAAGCTGTGGAAAAGACTGTTACTTTTGTTTAAACGTACGAGCTGACTGCCCAATGTTGAAATCAGGTATCCAACGCCTGATGGATACCCAAGAGATACTCTTCCAAAAGACTCCTGTTGATACCTTCACTCCTGTTACTCCTGCTACTTTTGCTACTTCAACCAATGACATTGCAATAATAACCATCTTCGCAATCTTCCCAAGGCTTGCAAAAGGCCTGTCAAGATTACGCCTGATCCTAAGTTTGTGCCGTTAAAAATAACCATGCCGGGGCCTGTCCCGTATCAATCTAACAAGACGATACCATGGAACTACGGAGGAGAAATCTTCTATCATGGTATCAAACAGATTGAATCAGTCCAAGAGAATTCTGATGATGAAACCCCTGATATAGGGAACATTGCAGGAACAAGCAAGATAACTCGCAGTGAATGAATTTTTTCTCCGAAGATTGCTCCCCCACGAGCAGTCTTCGGACCCTCGAAAGCTTCTGTGCCTGTTAAGCCATCTGTGCAAGGCCCGATAATTGAAGAAATTGATGTACCTGAAGTTAGACCCTCTGATGCTACTACCGATAAGGGTAAGGGGATACTAGAAGCGCTTGTCAGGATGAAGTCTAAGACTGTGGTAATCCCCGAAACCACCCAGAAAGAAATGGAATAAATCTTAAAGATAATCAAGAGGAGCGACTACGACATCGTGGAACAGCTAGGGCAGACCCCTTCCAAAATCTCCATGTTGGCTCTTCTACTCTGCTCTGAGGCCCATGCTAAGGCCTTAATCAAATTTTTAAAGACGGCACACGTGCCTCAAGAAACTTCGGCTGACCAGTTTCAAGAGTGCGTGGTCAGCCTTACTGCTGATAATGGTATTGGTTTTTCCGATGGTGATTTGACTCCTAAGGGAAGGAAACACAACGACGTGCTGCATGTCTCAGTTGAATGCAGAGGAACCACCCTTGCCCATGTCCTAGTTGATATCGGTTCATCCTTGAATGTGCTGCCGAAAAAGGCGTAGGATAGGTTGGACTGCGAAGGATTGACCCTCAAACCCAGTAACATCATTGTTAGAGCCTTCGACAGTTCTAAAAGGATGGTCCATAGAGAAGTAGACATTCCTATCAAAGTGGGCACCGAGACCTTCAATTCTACCTTTTACGTGATGGACATCCGTCCTTCATATTCATGTTTATTGGGAAGGCCGTGGATCCACTATGTTGGGGCAGTTACCTCCTCTTTACACCAAATGCTGAAGTATCATGTTCAGGGTAAGATTATAACAGTGCACGGCGAGGAAGAGTACATGATAAGTCACCTCAACTCCTTCTGCTATGTGGAGTTGGATGGCGATTTCATAGAAACGCCTTTCCACCATTTTGAGGAAGTTTCTCCTGAGGTCGCAGTTGCGAAAACAATGACATATGTGCCTATCGTTTCCAAGCCTGTGTCTAGGATGGCATCTCTCAAGGATGCAGAGGCTATAATCAAAGAAGGAAGGAGTACAGTGTGGGGGCAACTGCCTGAGTTTCCTCACAAGACGGACAAGTTCGGACTTGGTTTTACTGCTGCTGGCCAGAAAGCTATGCGTCGCTCCAAGGCTGGAGGACCACCCGTCAAAATCACCCACCACGGAATTAATGCAGTAGAAGATAATAATGAAGAAGACAACTTTGAAGATTGGATCTTTCCAACCGTCAGAGGGGGATTAAGCAACTGGGAAGCAAAGGATTTTATTCCCATCACCTTCATCAACCAGTAATTTATCTTTGAACAATTTCCTATTTTGGTCTATAATAATTAAACAATTCGTACACTATTTTCACCTTATGCCTTACCCGGGGCATATAGGTCCATTTGTAAGGGCTTGATTTCTTCATTATCATATGCCTGTTTAATGAATCATTAGACGTTTTCATCTATAAACTGTTGTGTTCATTTTCTTTCCTTTTACATTTTGTTTTGTTTAAGGATGGCTATCCCTTACACACACCCACACTCACAAAATGTAGGTACCCATTCACTCCAGATTCCATGGGTGACTATTCTGCTTTAGCCTTCGGTGACTCTGAAGATTTGGTCAATCATGCCGAGTACGAAGGTGATGAAGACTGTGAAGTGCCTGGAGAGTTAGCCAGACTTTTGCAACAAGAAGAGAGGGCTATTCTGCCTCATGAAGAGTTGCTAGAAACCATCAACTTGGGAACAGAGGAAGACAAGAAAGAGGTGAAAGTGGGTGCCAACCTGGAACCAAGTGTCAAAGAGCGCTTAGTGCAGTTGTTAAATGAATATGTTGAGATCTTTGCCTGGTCCTATGAAGACATGCCGGGATTAGACACATATATCGTGGTTCACCTTCTCCCTACAAGAGAAGACTGTCCACCGATCAAACAAAAGGTCCGCCGAATGAGGCCCGACATGTCTAAAAAGATTAAAGCTGATGTAATGAAGCAATTCAACGCTGGCTTTCTGGTTGTTACTTCCTATCCACAATGGGTTGCTAACATTATGCCCGTACCTAAGAAGGACGGCAAAGTCAGAATGTGTGTGGATTATCGGGATTTAAACAGGGCTAGCCCTAAAGACGATTTTCCACTACCATACATCGACATCTTGGTTGACAACACAGCTCAACACAAGGTATTTTCCTTCATGGATGGATTCTCGGGATACAACCAGATCCAAATGGCCCCTGAAGACATGGAGAAAACTACTTTTGTCACACAATGGGGTACCTTCTGCTACAAAATTATGCCATTCGGACTGAAGAATGCTGGGGCAACCTATTAACGTGCTATAGTAGCTTTGTTTCATGACATGATACATCATGAGATTGAGGTTTACGTAGACGACATGATAGCCCGATCACAGACGGAAGAAGAACACCTTGATCATTTGCAAAAGCTGTTTGTCAGGTTGAAGGAGTATAAGCTCAGACTGAACCCAAGCAAGTGCACTTTTGGAGTCAGGTCTGGTAAACTTTTGGGATTTATTGTCAGCAACAAAGGCATTGAGGTTGATCCCGCTAAAGTCAAAGCCATACAAGAAATGCCCGCCCCCCGCAATGAAAAGGAGGTTAGAGGATTCTTGGGACGCTTAAACTACATTGCGAGGTTCATATCTCACCTAACATCTACATGTGAGCCAATCTTCAAGCTCTTGAAGAAAGATTAGGTAGTTGAATGGAACAATGATTGTCAATTTGCTTTTGATAAGATCAAGGAGTATCTACTGGAACCTCCTATTTTGATGCCACCCATCGAAGGAAGGTCGTTAATCATGTATCTGACTGTTTTGGATAACTCAATGGGGTGCGTACTGGGCCAACATGACGAGTCTGGCCGAAAAGAGCATGCCATTTATTACCTTAGCAAAAAGTTTACCGACTGTGAGACTCGCTACTCACTGCTCGAGAAAACTTGTTGCGCTTTGGTATGGGCTGCTCGCCGGCTAAGGCAGTATATGTTGACTCATACCACTTTGCTGATTTCCAAAATGGATCCGATCAAGTATATCTTCGAGAAGCCTGCTTTATCTGGAAGAATCGCTAGATGGAAAATGATCCTGACTGAATATGATATCCAGTGTACTACCCAAAAAGCTATAAAGGGGAGTGTACTAGCTGACCATCTAGCTCATCAAGCCGTCGAAGATTACCAATCTATGAGATTCGACTTCCCTGACGAGGACATCATGACATTGGACAACATTGAAGGTAACGGACCGTATGAAGGACCTGAACAAGGATCCCGATGGACCCTGTACTTTGATGGTGCTTCAAATGCACTTGGCAACGATATCGGTGCGGTACTCATTTCTCCAGAAGGTTGCCATACACCCTTCACTTCCCGACTTTGCTTCAGTTGTACTAACAACATGGCTGAATATGAAGCTTGCATCTTTGGTCTCAAGGCTGCTATAGACTTGGGAATCAAATCTTTGGTTGTATTTGGGGACTCGGCTTTGGTCATCAGTTAAGTCAAAGGAGAGTGGGACACTAAACACCCTAATCTTATCCCATACAAAGAACATGTTCTGACATTGTTGCCTCATTTCGAGCATATTACTTTCGAGCACTTCCCGCGAGAAGAGAATCAGCTAGCAGATGCTCTGGCTACAATGTCTTCCATGTTTAAACTCAAATGGGATAACGAGGCTCCCCAAATCACCATCGAGCGAATGGAAGAACCTGCGCACTGTCATGAGATTAATACCGAAGAAGTAGTGGAACAACCCTGGTTTCATGAAATCAAAAGGTATCTCCAGACTAGAGAATATCCTGAAGGAGCTTTAGTCAATGATAAAAAGTTCTTAAGGAGATTTGCTGCCAAGTTCTTCCTAAGCAATGGCATCCTTTATAAGCGCAACCATGATTGTGTTCTACTTCGTTGTATGGACAAGGCTGAAGCAGAGTTGATCATGACTGATATACATAGTGGCACATTTGGCACCCACTTGAGCGGACATACGATGGCTAAGAAGATTCTAAGGGCAGGCTACTACTGGTCTACCATGGAAGCTGATTGTCATCAACATTCTCGTACTTGCCACAAATGCCAAGTCTATGCTGACAAAGTACATATTCCTCATGTTCCTCTCAACGTTCTGACAGCTCCTTGGCCATTCGCAATATGGGGCATTGACATGATTGGAGAGATCAAGCCTACGGCATCTAATGGACATCGCTTCATCCTGGTGGCTATTGATTACTTCACCAAGTGGGTCGAAGCAGCTTCCTACGCCTCAGTTACAAAGAATGTGGTTGCCCACTTCATCAAGCAGAGACTCATATGTCGGTATGGTTGCCCCGACAGGATCATCACAGACAACGGTACAAATCTGAATAACACTATGATCACCGCTCTGTGCGAGCAGTTCAAGATTTATCATTACAATTCATCTCCCTATCGGCCGAAGATGAACAGTGATGTTGAAGCCTCGAACAAAAATATCAAGAAGATCATTCAAAAGATGACAGTCACCTACAAGGACTGACATGAGATGTTACCGTTTGCTCTGCATGGATATCGTACCATGACACGTACTTCAACAGGGGCAACCCCTTTTTCTTTGGTATACGGCATGGAAGTTGTTTTACCTATGGAAGTTCAGATTCCTTCCTTGAGGATTATGAAGGATGCCAGTTTGAGTGAAGACGATTGGATTCAGACCCGGCTTGATTAGCTTAATTTGATCGACGAGAAGCGACTTACTGCTGTTTGTCATGTTCAGACGTATCAAAAACGGATGATCAAGGCTTTCAACAAGAAAGTCAGATGTCAGGTATATCAAGTCGGAGATCTTGTAATCAAGCGGACCATCTTGCCGCAAAGTGATCCATGGGCAAGTGAACTCCTACTTACGAAGGACCATTTATGATCAAGAACATCTTTTCTGGTGGGGCAATGATTCTGACCACCATGGACGGCGACGACCTGCCGCACCCTACGAACGCAGACATAGTCAAAAGATACTACGCATAAATGACCCGACAAGTTGAAAACCCGAAAGGGCGACTTGGGCAAAAATGGGCATCCCGGTGAATCGAAAACCCGAAAGAGCGGTTCAGGAAAAAGTTAGGGAAAAACAAAAATATGTACACCCGGCAAGTTGAAAACCCGAAAGGGCTACTTGGGCAAAAAAGGATTTCGCGGTGGATCGAAAACCAGAAAGGGTGGTCCAGGCAAAAGTTAGGGAATTAAAGCGTATGACTATGTCTCGTTGGATCACTTTAAAGGCAATCTCTTCACCAACAAGCTCCAAGCTTCTGATCAATCCAATCATCGGCGGACGAAGCAGCGAATGGATAAGATACTCAGAGTTGTGAAGGCTATAGAAGAATGGGAATCCCATGGAATTATTACACATAACCATCTTTCTTTTTGTATAAAAACTTTTCAATTTTTACGACAACATTCTCTTACTAGGATGTCTGTCTCCTTTGTACAAAGATACTTACAAAAGTTAATACAAATATACTTCAAAGTACAGAAATTTGCTTGCCTTTCTTTTATTTTTACACTTATGTTTTATTTGAAAACGTCCAAAGTTTTGTTAAATAGGCATATGCATTTGAATATAATCACTGCTTACAAATAAAACGAAATTGAGAAAGGATAATTACTGATAGGTTGAAGGTGTAGGAAGATATCCTTGTGCTATTTCAGAAGAAATCCCCTACAATACATCATTCAGATCCTCAACAAAGCTAAAACATTGGAGTATATTTCCCCAGCGGATTTAAGTTTCAAAGTTCCCATCAGAGTTCAAACTCCAGATCTCCAGTGGAGCCCGAAAACCCTGAAATACATATCCCCAGCGGAGCCAGAATATTTTAAACCTTCTTCCCCAGCGAAGTCAAATTTCCAACTACCAATCCCCCAGTGAGAGCCATTCAGTGTTCCCCAACTTCCCCGATAGATTGGCATACAACCCAAGCTCCTGATTTCACTGGCCGGGTAAATGTCCTCCCCACAGAGTTATTTCCCAGCAGATCGAAGATTCTCGATCTCATTTCTCCAGCAGAAGCCTCCCAGGTTTTAACTCCCCAGTAGAGATTTTCAGAGTTTTCCTTATTCCCTAGGAAAGTCATGAAGGATTCTCATTCCCCGCAGAAGTTGTCAAAGCTCTTGTTAATCCCCACCAGTCACCAAGGATTTTCAATCCCCAGCAGTGGTCCCAGGATTTCTCATTCTCAACAATCAAAGATCTTTAATCCCCAAGCAATCATTAAGGATTTCTCATCTTCCGCAATTGAAGATTTCTGAACCCTCAACATCAGTCAAGAATTTGCTTTCTCCGGCAGCAGTCAAAGATTTCATTATCCCCGGTTATCAAGGATTTATTTTCCTCAGCAAGACAGTTACTTAACTTACATGCACGTCCATTACATTCATATATCATAAACATTAATGAAACACAGTTCATTGCATCATACATATCATGCAACATAATTTTGTGTTTTAAGCTAACATTTTATCCTTTTCAGGATAAGATTAAAAGGCTATCGTTAACAGTTATTCAGATACAGTATGGATACACCCCAGACACGGAGGTCATTCTATTACTCATTCAGAATTTCAAGTCAAAATACAGTACGGATACACCCCAGACATGGCGGTCATTCTACTACTCATTCAGATTTCAGCAATCCGATACAGACTAGATACGCTCCGGACACGGCGGCCATTCTATCTCTCAGTCAGATTCAACTATCAACTTCAGGTTCAGATACGCTCCAAACACGGATGCCATTCTGGCCCATACACGAGCAGTTTGATTCTCCCCAGTGCAATCGCCACGGAAGTCATTCTGTCACTTATTCAGATCCCAGTTACAGTTTCAGATACACTCCAGACACGGAAGTCATTCTGCTACTCATACAGATCTCAACTTCAGTTACAGCTCGGATACGCCCCAGACACGGACGCCATTCCTTTGCTCATACAGACTCAGTCTCCAGATACAGTTCAAATGCATTCTAGACACGGATACCATTTTAATGCTCATTCTTCTGACCTACAACATTGCAGTTCAACAAACATTCTTGGATGGCATCTTTAAGCCCATCTCCAACAGGATTCTACCATCTCCAAATGGCATCTTTAAGCCCATTCCCTCAATAATATTTTGACGAGTTCAAATTTACAGGCACTCTAGTGTCCAATCCTCTTTTACCTTCGAGTCACGAAAGGCAAAACTAGCCATTCTAACTCTTCAGGTTCAAGAAGATTGAACAGGGGAAACTGTTGTACCCCAAAATTTTCCCTCTCATTTTATCAACATTTCTCATCACCAGACTCTTGAAACTCAAGACCAAGCTAGGGTTTGCTCTGCTCAAGACATCTCCTCGCATTGATGACCTAAATTAGGGTTTGAGTTTTCACAGGGATATTTTGACCTAAAATGCCCAAATTGACTTTCATACTTCATGTTGGACTCATAAGTTTGCCCATACCAAGTTTCAAGCCTTGAATCAAATTTTTGCCCAGTCAATTGGACAGTTGACCTAGAAATCAGTTGTATTAGGGAAAAAGTCAACTGTGGCAAATTTACAGTCAAAACTCATGAATTTTGACCCACATCAACATTATGAACTCATATGAACCATTTTATCAAGTTTGGATCACAATTCCACAAGAAATTTGATCAGATCACCAAAAGGGCAAAATGGTCATTTTTAGGGTTTTGACTGTACAAAGGCAATTTTTGACTGTTTGACCTAGCCAATGGCAAATCAAGCTCAACCATGGACTCAAGAAATCAATGACATTATCTTGACCCATTCAACAAGTTTAAAAGGTCTCAAATGCATAGGATTGACAGATGAATTTTTCAGTCAACTGATCAAAATTTGACTATACATTGAAAAGTCAAACTTTGACTTTTTGGTCAAAATTAAGTGCCAAAGGTCATTTTTCATCAAGATATGTTAAATTAGGAAACTTGTTCATCAAGAAATCCAAAATTGCAAATTAGGGTTTGAAATTGAAAAATTTCATAACATAGAAATTTTCTAAGTTATGAAATTTTCTTAATTTTTCCTAACTTTGCCCCATATTTTCACCATGATGCAAATGGATTCAAACAAAACTTACAACATGAAAGTTTTAGTCCTCCACAAAGTCTACAACTTTGATTAACAAAGTTTTCTCAAAAGAAGCTTGGATCTCAAGTTATGATTTTTGGAACAAGGGTCCCTAAAACTTTAAACTTAGAGAAATTTTGCCCTAGTTTAGGCAGGATTTTGACCCATCTTCTTGGCCATTTTTCACATATTTCCACTTGGAGTCTCAAGTTGCATTTCAAAGATGGATTATATTACATGTTGCAAGCTTTCCAAATTGTCCTAGAACTCCTCAAACACATTTGTGGTTAGGGAGAATTGAATGCTTGAAGTTGGCAAAAACTCACTTTGTAACCATGGCCAATACATGTTCATACCACTTGCAAAATCTGATCAAACTAGCTTTGTACTTGATTACAGGTATCTAAACCAATTTACACTCAAAAATTGAATGCAAATACATTGGTAATAGGCATTGTTCTGATCAAGGGAGCATTGTACATTGAATAATTCCATTTTGGGGCATAAAGATCACACTTCCATTTTCATAAAGCATAACTTTTGCAAAGTTGTTTCTCTTGAGCATTGGACCAAGACTTTTGCTACAAACAAAGTCCCCTAATCTCAGGCATAGTACACCAACTATGAGCATGCTTGGAGCTAGTCTGTACAGGCCTTAGCATGGTCACTTCACACTTTTCTTTCAAAACAAGTCATTTGTGCCAAAAGTCCACAACTCACATATCTGATATATTGAACTCAAGCCAAGGTTTCAAAGAAGTTTGACGCGTCCTTGTAAGCCAGAAACACGAGCCTTTCACCTTTAAAACACCCTTGTACTCAAAAACCACATTTTCTTGCAAAACAGGGCAGGACCTGCAAATCACAAGACAAATCACATTCCACTCGTGCGTTTTGCTTACAATCAGTTCCAATACCTTTCATTAAACTCACTCAAGATATCCCAAACCTCCATTTCCAACTGTAACTCCATTTACAATGTTCAACATTTTTGTTTGGAAGCTTTGCAGGTTGAGTTCTGTAGGAAGATTCAGGCCATTTCAAAACAAACAAAGCATTGGGAAAGATTCAGGAAACATCAAGCAAGCTCAAAAGAACCTCAGGCCTCACTGAAAGTTGCTGCATTGTCCAACTCGAACTCAACTGAAACAGTTTTTTCATGAACTTCTATCTCTCTATTTAGGAACATTTAGCCTTAGGTCTATGAATGAAAGATGTAGTACTCATTGCCCTGAAACCATACATATGCTCAGTTTTCATTAATATTAAACGTGCTAAGAGAATTTCATCCATGAACTTTCTGAAAAAACAAGGTTAGAAATTATGGCCAGAGAAATTCTCTCTGGTCTTTGAGAGTTAGATTTAATGTTTTATATGGTTGAAATCGTTGTTTAATGCTCTACAAGTTTCATGTTTTGAGTTTTGGCAAAAGATCACAAATGCAGGAGATACGGATTTGAACACAGGGCGCGCGCATCCTTTTTCACAAGGTCAGGGATGAAGTGGAAATGGGCTGGGCCTAGCCTTGTCCTGCTTTTTGCACCCCTATGCTTGCTTTTCACACCCCCTGGCCCATTTTCTTGTACTTTGACATTTTTGCATTTTTATTTTCTTTTCTGACTTTGATATTTTATTTTCAAACATAAAAAATACTCCAAAAATATTTTTATAATTTTTTACATTTATTTGGCATTTTATTTTATTTTTTATAATATAGAAAACAATTTAAATATTTTATATTATTTGTTAAAACTTGAAAATAATGTAAATAACACTTTCATTTTCATTCATTATTTTTATTCACACCAAAAATATTTTCTTGAATATATTTTATTTTTGTAAATATTTTATTTTACTTTTATATATATTTAACATATTTAATATATACATATATACATATATACTTTATTTTATAATAAAACATGGAATAAAAATACAAAGAAATATTACATTTTATTTTTTATACTAAAAAACACCTTTTTTAATATATTTTTATTTTTGTACATATTAATACATTTTTGTATATAAATAATGTAATATTATTTTCTTTAAAGAAAATTAGGGTTTACCCCTTTATCAAAATTAATTAACTTTTTTTATTTTACATATTTCTTTGCATTTCTTTACATTTAAAAATACTTTGCATACCTAAAAATTTTTTTTGCATAATACATTTTTATTTAATATTTGTTCATTTTGTTTAAATATTGTACATTTAAATATTGATTGCATTTGAGATTCAATTTGGATGTAATAGTAATTAGGGTTTTATATTTCTTGCAAAATAATCCCCTATTCAAAATCGTACCCCCCTCCCTATATCAAAGTTGTAATAGCTTAGATTTATTTTTACGCACTTAAATGCTTTCAATTATGCCATGATTAGAATTAAAGTTTGTATGCAAAATCAAAACCAACAAATAGTTTGACCTAATCAAAGACAAAATGCATGAAAAACAAACACAATGCACATTTGCACCCCTAGGGTTACAACCCACTTGTTGCCTTCAAAAATGGGCCATGGTATGCATGTTAAGTACTTTGTCAAAACAAAAACAAAACAAAAGATCATAGTCCCTCGATGACGCTATCTGAGTTTCCTAAACAAGAAATGATCAAGTCCCTTAAGAAAATTGCCAAAGATACTCGATATAGTTGCTATCATGGTCTATACGATGGCCCGCGCCTGTCCCGTTTAACATCCTAATACAAGGTTGTTCACCAAATACAATGGTGAAACAACACTTTTAAAAGGGTTAAAAACATAAGAAAGATCTTTGAGTAAAATAGGGTAGACAACTCTTAGTTACTTGATCAAAAGCTTGCAAAACATCCTTGCTATTTTCAAAACACACTTCACAACACAATTTCAAAACCCTACTTTCAAACATTGGAAACTTTTCAAAAGACAAAAACACCTTTGTATACATTCAAACAAGAATCATTACAAAGGTTGCCACAACGATGGCCTCTTTTCAAAACATCTTTCAAAAACCACACACAAAGCACCATTTCAAACAATTGAAGAGCACCATTTCAAACAATTGAAAAGCAAAGCAAGTGATCTAAACAAGTAACTAAGAGCCCATGGATAAACATGGATGAAAAGGGTGTTAATACCTTCCCTTTTCATAATCCACTCCCCGAACCCAAGAAAACATCTCAAAGGTATTTCCTGTGCTTTTTGACCTTTCCTTAGGATAAAATAAAAAGTCGGTGGCGACTCTTGCTAAACCAAAACATTTGCAAACACAAACGCAAAATCCCAAGTCAGTTCTCCCACCGTATCACAATTGCCAATGATGATTGTCTTCACATAAAACAAGGTTTTATGTTATGCGTGAAAATTGATTGATGCATGAAATGAGATGATTGATTGATGCATGTAATACAATGATTAATGTATGTGATGAATGACTTGGACATATGTAAATGGATGTTGGATTTTGAAAAACGAATGC
Source organism: Vicia faba (assembly GCA_948472305.1). Lineage (NCBI taxonomy): Eukaryota > Viridiplantae > Streptophyta > Magnoliopsida > Fabales > Fabaceae > Vicia > Vicia faba. The sequence goes on from OX451736.1 coordinate 781,851,394, forward strand.
ATAGTTGGGCTTTTTGAGGTATGCTCGACCCATGCCGTCAGAATGCGTAGCTGGATGAGATGATAGTATGGCTTAATTTTGGATCTAGGATCCCAAATGCATGATTTATGCAGTCTTATGCTTTATGATTATCACTTGGGTATTTTTTGAATGGTGCCTCTATGATGGGTCGTGGATGATTAAAGCATGGAAGTTTATTTATGCAACAAAGTTGATTGTCACATGATGGTTGAGTGTTGTGCTTGCATGATTCCCTGATACTTGTTTCGAACTCGAAGATTGCTGACGTGGAAGAGAGGTCCCCTGGAGGTTGTGAAAGTATGTTGAGAGCTTACCTAATTTGTTGGTAGAGTCTTGAAGGAGACTCTTTTTTATATGAGTTTGGAAATAATTTGATCATAATATGAATGACCCCACTATTTTTTATTATTCCCCTGATTAAAAGATTCTTGAAAATGCTTGGCTTTGATGGACCCTTTTGTATGAAATCCTTTCGCTAGAGCCTCGTAGTAGTTTGACCCAACATTTGAATTTTGAAAGGCATGCCCCTCAATATCCAAAATCTGGAGGAAGTATCCTTAGAAGGAACTTAGGCCTTGCCATGAACTTGTCATAGGTTGTCCCAAGTATTTGAAGCTTTGAAAAGTTTATGCTCGAAGTTGCTTGAAGAATTTGGACCCTACATGCTGTAGGATGAACTTGATACACATTGCCTCAACATTTGAATCTTGGAAGGCTGCCCCTGATCATCAATGCCTTGAGAAGCTTGTTAACATGAGTAAACTGGGTCATACCCTGTTGATATATGACTTGACTAAGGAATGCTTATTCGAAGGGTATGCCCCTAATTGAATAGTGCTTTGAAACTTGATCCAAATTTATTGAACCTCAAAATGCTCACCCCTTGTCAACAGTATCTTCATGTGATATACCCCTATGATCATTAATCTTTGCCCATGATTATAGGGGTCCTCTTGGATGCTTTGCCCCCTAGTTAGGAGCTTCTCGGAAATGTTGCCTTTGATCATACCATTTTGAATCTCCTTGATGCTAAGTGTTGATTCGTAGATAAAATTGTACATTTTGAAAAAGTAATTCCGTTTGATGCACATGCAAGTTCTTGAAATCTAAATTGATTATTTGAAAAGAAATGGATGATTAGAGATGAATATTTGAAAAAAGCGAATTAATTAGAAATAATTTTAACAAACATAGGAGTCAGTTTAACACAAATTTTTTCGAGTATGCTTTCATAGTGAACCTAGCTTCAATTAGGACTTTTAAAGGTTGTAACATGGCCATGGTTCGTGGTTTAAGAAACAAAAGGTATAAGGCTCAAAATTTATTTAGCCCACCCCATTCTCCTTTATGTTCTTCAATCCTAAGTTCAATTAATCCAACAGATACATTTAAACCCCAAGAGAAATTTCGTAGTTACAAAGATGATGAGAAGCATTGATAAGATTCAAACACTGATGAAAAAGCATTGATAAGATCTGAGCATTAATAAGATCCAAGCGTTGTTGAGAAGCTTTGATGATTCTTGAGGTGGCAGTCACAAGATTGTTCTCCAATTTATTTTTTTCAATCCCTTATTTTTGTATGGACCAATTTTTTTTATAATTTTTTTATCCATCGAGATGCCCTAATTTTTGCTTAAGTCAAGTTTTGATTTTCTTTGACTTAGAGGGCTTTCTCTATATTTTTTTAATTTCTTTTTTTTCCGCTTTTGGTTTTGAAAATTTGTGACTGTCATGCTGATTATTGTAAGCTTCGTCTTCATCGTTTCTTCGATCTTCATTGAGGAAGAAAGATGTCGTGGACTTTGTTTTTATTGATTCCTCAATGTTGGATGATGAACATGGGGAAAATGATGTGCTTGAATCTCTGCTTAGGTTGTTTTCTCAATGATGTATCGAGGAAAGAGATATGCTTGAACCTTTGCTTAGATCGTTCTCTCGATGATGTATCGAGGAAAGAGATATGCTTGAACATTTGCTTAGATTATTTCGATTCTCCTGAGATTTGAATTCAGCATCGAATTAATTGAAATCTACCCTGCCCCTGGTTAAGATTAAGGTTTTTTTAGAAAATAGAAAGAACTCCAACTTCTGGCTCGAGGGGGTTAACTACGGACTAACTCCTTATATGTCTGTTGTTTAGGAATTGAAACAATGCCTTACATCGTCAGCTAAGCCTTACTATTAAAAAGCATATGTTGGCAAAGTTTCATTATTTTGTACTTCATCATTCTCCATCAATTTTTTTAATTTAAAAATGGAAAAGAAGAGTGGAAATGGAAATTCGTTGATTATTTGTGGAATGAATCGATTTCAAAAATATGCATGCTTATTTTATTAGAATTACTTGACCAAAGAGTAAAAAGTTTATAACAAATAACACTTAGCAAAAAAGAAATTACAATTTGAAATGATAAAAGCCTAATGATCTAGGGATAAGCCTTCTTGTTGACCCACTGACTTTAGGGGATTCTTCTTTCTTTTTTTATTTGTCAAGGCAAGGGTGACCATTCGCCAAGAAGACCCCTTCTTCAAAAGTCAATTGCTTACTGTAGATCAAATCTTGGACCTTATGTCTGAAAGCCCAACCTTTTTCTAGGACATGCCCTGGAGGATTGGCATGATATTCGCACCTTGGTTTTGCATCATATTTTGGTAGGAGTGCCCCAATTGGAGGAGCAAGTGGATTCAGCTATACCAAGGATGCCTTGAGTAAATGTTGTAGCAGATGATTGTGCGGTATGGGAAGTGGATCAAATATCCTTGGTGGTAGTTTTCTGTCTTCCCTTTTGTCGGGCATATCCTTTATTTTGATAAGGTTGTTGTAGTTGCTGTTGAGGTGGGGGAATTTCCCGTGGTGGCGGCATCTGCGGTGCTGAATAGGCCTGCGGCTGGGATGGCAAAGGGTTACCTCCATTCCTCAATAATAATTACATGATCAAGTTCATTTGAGTCTTCAACTGGTGGACCTCCTCCTTCAACAGTTCTTGGCCTCTTTTGAGTTCCTCCATGGCTTCTTGAGACATGCTTTGAGTTCTCTTGCGAGTATCGAGAATATTGCTAGCTCTATCACAGTTGGATAAGGGTGGCAGTATAAATGACATGAACTTTGTGCAAATGGATGAAAATGAAAATGTATGAAAATGATTGGGTATGAAAAATGTTTCATGGATATGCAATGTGACGTAGACGTAGTATGATGATAGACATATGAGTACTCTATATAAGTCTAAAGATGATATCCTACTCTGACTCAGAAATTGAGACAGGTATGGACTCCTTATAGACGAAGATGATGATAGACATAGATTTGATGATACCCTACATTATCTCAAAAATTGAGACATGCAGGAATTCCCTAAGGATTATGGCTAATGAAAGACGACGAGGAGTCACTACAAGATAGGGATGATGATATGAACGAAATCCCTGCGGGCTAAAGGTAGTAGTGGATGAATGGATAACCCTTGCGGGTTTGCAGATTGTAGTGGGATTTGTGAATGGTATCCTTAGAAGGTAGGCTCTTAGTATTGGCCTACGGATATTATAACCTCTCCACAAGGTGGTTTTCTTGAGGGTGTCATTAATGACACTAGAGAGAAAGGGATAAGGGCCTCCCTTAAGTGGAGTCTCTTTACAGATCAAAACTTTCGTCTCTAGATCATAAAAGGTCTCATCATGAGTTTCTGATTTAAAGGTCGTACAAAGAGTCATAGGTATCATTCCAAAGACATACCTCCCAAGAGGATGTCTCTCGAGAGGTATTCCTTTTGTGGAATTCCACCAACTCTAGGATAAGTCGTCACATAAATCATAGGGTTGATGTAACCCCTTGACTAATAGACGAACCTTCTTTCTAAGGTTTTTGAGAATAGTGTTTTTTGCAAAATTATAAATCCCACCACAGATATATAAATATAATGAAAAATAAGTAAGAAAATAAATAAATAATTAAACATGAAAGAACAAAACCCAATAATAAAGAAAAACCCTAAAACCTAAATATGGGGATTCTAAACCTAGGGTTAAGTCCCCAGCAGAGTCGCAAGCTGTTACAACTGGTTTTTTAATCAGAATCGCCACCCTTAATTTTTATCCTAAAGGAAGGGAGTATAAAGGAATAACCCTAAAGTTCAGAGATTCTAGTTTTGGACTCGGTTCTAGACGAGGGGAAGGTGTTAGGCATCCCTTATCTACCTTGTTCGTAAGGATACTAAGTTTAGAAGCACTTTTTAAGAAAATAGGGTTTTAAATATTTTTTTAGGGGAAAAGGGGTTTGATTTTTAGTTAGGGGAGACTCGCCACAATTTTAATTGTATACCTATGTATCCTCTTAGGAGGAATCAGAGTCTCATTTCGTAGTTCACGGTGAGTTTGTGTTTTTTATATGATTGTGTAGAATTACTTTCGAATTAACCTTGAACCTTGTCTGGGTTGTAAATTGAGTGGTCGTAGACATGGTTCACAGTTAATTTCGGAAGAAATTCTCCTCAATCCTTTTTCGAAAATAATCTTGTAGTTTTTGTTATGTTAGTAGAAAATGATTTGATGTTGTTGTTGGTTAGCTATCTTGAAGTTGATTGATCGAGTATGGTATGGCATAAAGCGGGAAAAGTCTGATAAAGTCTTTCTCCTCACGCGGCCAGATATTGGCTACGGGTTACTCGTCATGAGGTATGCAGAGGGAGTCAGATGAAGTCTTCCTTATCATGTGGCTAGATATTGGCCATGTGTCGCTCGCGGATGGTGGATTTAGTGAGTTGCATGGATTTTAACATCTTCGTAGATTATTAATTAATTTAATTATGATATAAATATTTAGAAATTATGTACAAAGGTTGTATAGAATTTAGTTCCTATGTATTTTTTATTAATATTTTAGTATTAATTAAATATAAAACCTAATAAACTAAACAAAGCATTTTTCTTGGTAGTTTTGTATTTTTATTTCTTTTAATTAAATGTTTTGATGAAATAAAAAAGAATATTTTTATTTTACAGTAAGTGATCTAAATTAATCTAATAAGCAACGAAATATTTTTTTTTTGTTTTTTTATAAAACCACAAAAAGGTCGAAAAAAAAGCAAAATAATGAAATAAATAAAAACTAAAGGTAGACGTTTCATCCTTGTCCAACTTTATACACATGTTTTATTCTAAAAAAACAATAACAGTAAAGCAAAAGAAAGAGAAACCATATTTTGACTATTTCAACGATTACACTTACCACCAATTCCATTTCGGTTTGTGTTATATATATAAAAAAATAATAATAAACGTTAGATAAATGTTACAGTAGGATGAATGTGAATCAAATATCAATAACCTTCTCTCTCTCTCTCTCATAATTGTGTCTTTCTTCATAAACAAAAAAAAAACTCCTCTTTCTTTCACAAACCCACCACAAAATAAAACAAATAGTAGCATAAACAACATAAAAAGAAAATCAAAAGAGGACAAACCGAAATCGTCAAGAAGAGGCACGGAGATTCAGTCATGCTTGGGTTGTTCCGGCTGGGGAAGATAAGATTTGGAATACTGCTTGCGGGTGTTTGCATCCTAGTCGATTTTATCTCTGTTTCCTGAAATAAAAATGAAAGAAAATTTATACAAGTGCATAGATGTTCTGTGGTACTTGTGACTTAGATTGTTTTTGAAAAAAAGAAGAACAAAATTGTACATGTTGTGTTATGAGATTTAATGATTTTGTGTATAATTTGTGAGAAATAGGTTATGAATTGTTTATTTGTGTTAATGCTTTTGTTTAGAAAAAACAAATAATTATATAAGCAATAAAAAATTAGCAAGAATTAGCAAAAGTACAGTTAGAAAAATTAGTAACCATGAGTATTATTAGAATTATTTATGATATATGGTTCAAGGATGTTTTGAGAGAGAACCAAAGAGATTAAAATATTCACGTGTATAAAGAGGGAGTATGTGTACAGTAAAAAAAACATGTTAGTGTGAATGAATATGTATTATGTGTCTTTAAAAATTGTGAATTGTTACTGTAACAAAAGTTGTAAAGCAATGTGAAATAAAAGTGGCTATTGAATAAAATATGAAAAAACTTTGAGGGGATAAGATTTATTGTAAAAATATAATTAAAAAGAAGAAAAACTATCAAATAAATCATCACTTAATGTTTAAAACAACTTAAAATTAAAAAGGGATAAAAATTAGAAATCAACGGAAGGCCTCATATTTGAATCATCGGCCAAAATAACATCAAAAGTGTTGAAAAGAAATTTTAAAAGAAAGTGTGTGGAATTGTGAGAAAGAAATTGTGAATATTGTGGATGATCTAGAAGTGTGAAAAATATGTCATATTTATAGATATAAAAAACCATCCAAATTGAAAATAAAACAAAATTGACCAATCAAAAACAAAGTGTGACACAAATTGACATCAAATAGCCAATAAGAAACACCTATTTAAAAAAGGAAAGAAAATTAGTGACAAAAAAATAGAAGAAAAAAAAGAAAATGTTAAAAGTGCAGCACAAGAGACTTTTACTCATGACCTTACACTTGCAAGCTTCATTCTTCACCAATTGTACTATATTACTTATTTGTAAATAAACTCAATTTGAAAGTATACGAAAGGTGTGCAAATATTTATTTATTCAAAAATACAAATGATCTTAAATAAATTATTATATTTTTTAAATAGGCATGTAAGCAAATATTTATAAAAAACAAATATTATTATAAAAACCATGTTTAAAATAATTTTTGATTGTAGAAATAAGAGGCAGACAAATTTGAGGTATGACAAGATCAATTAATGTTTTTCGAATTGTATTTGTCTCATAATTCATCTTTCGCTCTTTAAAATACAGAATATGGTTCAATGAACTAAGTCCTTCATGGCATCGATTTATTCTCTATTTTATTTTAAATAGCATCAGTTTATTAATGAATTCTGACTCATCATCGTAACTATCATTATGATTGTTACGATAATAAGTCAGAATTAATCAACAAATTGATGCTATTCAAAATAAACTATAGGAGAAGGAATCTATGTTATGAAGGATTTAGGCCATTGGACCATATTCTATATGTTAAAGAGCAAGATATGAGTTATGACATGCATGCGTTTAGAAAAACAATGGTTTGTTTAAGCTGCTTTTCAAGAATAGTTTAATTTTCATATTATTTTCTTCTTCATCAATTTGAATGATTGTATTTGTTTAGTGAGGTGTAGTGAAAAATAAGCAATCTACATATTTTATAATAAACTCGAGTATATACCACAATATTTTTCTTTTGTAACCGTGGTGAAATGTTAATTATTTTCATGATAAATTATTGTTGTTGGGTTTCGAACCCATGACCCAAATATATACTACAATGGTTGTATTGGATAACCAGTGTGATAGTTAGGGTGCTACTTTACTTATAACCACGGTCGCATGACCGTGATGGAAAGCACCAGACATACAACCACCCCTTACCTTATAACGGCAACCATTGTAGTATTACTTTTACATAGTGGTGAAAAGGTAAAGACTTATGATTGAACCTTGGTGAAATCCTATGGTTTTTGGAAAACTATTTGTCTCTCCGCATTTTATCCTCACACTTGTTGAGACCCTCTGATTCATATCCATGTTAATTCGAATATATATAATCCTAACCTCATTTCTTATCTAGGGATTTCCGTAAAATAACTTTATGTACCCTATTACGTCTTTGCTAAATCAATAAAAACTAAGTACATGTCTTGTTGATCTAAAAAATACCTCTCCATCACACATCATAGTAAATTACTCACTTTTATGGTCGACCTCTCAAACATAAAACCAAATTGACTATCACTAACTTGAGTTTCTTTTTTCAATCTTTGTTCAATCATTTTTTCTCATAAATTTATGATATGACTCATAAGTTTAATCTCCCAATAATATACAAAAATTTAAATTCCTATATTTCTCATAGGTCAAAATTAGAGTGTTTCGCCACCATTAACTGAAATTTTATTTATCTCATATATTTGTTAAAGAATTATTTGAGTCACTAGATACTTCTATATTTAAAACTTTTTCACGTTGCAATAATTATGTTCTCTGATCCAATCATCTTGCTATTATTCATTTTTTAAAATATATTTTAATCCAACAATAATAGTTATAGTGTTAATCCTCTTCTCTATAATCTAGCATGTCAAAGTCTAATAAGATTTTATATCCTTTATTAAAGAAATTGTGGAAATAATACTTTCATCCATCCTTTATATTCGTTAATTTCCTAAACAAAAGTTATATCTTTTTTATCTTTAATATGCTTCACTTAGGCTATGTTTGGATTTATAAAACATAACGGAATGGAATGAAATACAATGGAGCGGAATGGAGTGGAACGGAATGGAATATTGATCTCACTCAATTGCTTGATTATTTTATTAAAAATGTTTCATTCCATCACATAAACATCAAATTGTATGAAACAAAAAATAGAGAATTGAATAGAATGAGATGAAATGAATTCTATCATGTTCCATTCCATTTCATTCATTATATGTAAACCCAAACCATAGAATCTCGTTAGTTACCATTATATTTCATTTCATTCCTTCTCATATCATCAATTCAAACATACCCTTCCAAATCTCTTGTTTTTTTATAATCTATAAATTGATTTCTATCCCTCGTTGGTTCTTAAGAAATTGTACAATTCATCAAAATTTTAAGTTTTTGTTTTTCTCACCGCCTTCTTAGCCTATTTATTAACTTTCTTACAATTTTTCAAGTTTTAGAATCTTTACATTTGAAACAATCTTTAAAAAATTTATTTTGACTCTAACTTTATTAAGAACACTTTATTGCACCACCACGATTTTTAACTCTTAAATCTAAAACTTCTTGATTCACCAAATATCTCTTTTTCTGTTTTTTTTCTCGCGTGTGTTATCTTGTCTCACTTACCATTTGTATTTTCTTGTAGTTGAAGAAACCTCTTTCAAATAACTTGTATTGAAAAAACAGTTATTTTTCAACCTTCAAAATACTACTACTTAATCTCTGGAGTCTCCCTCTAACATTTTTTTTACGCTCTCCTCTTAATTCTTACATTCATAATCAATACATTTTATGTTAGGTAGTCCAACTCTCCTTAATTATAACTTAAGTTAAAACAATTTTTTTTATCTAGTTTTCTAAAAATAGAGAAATTCATCTAATCACTCCAACTCTTGAATGTGATAAGAATCAATTCTTTATTTTATCAATAGCCGAAAATAAAATTCTTCATTTTATCCTTTTAGGAGGATTATATACCTTCTATGATGTGATATCTTACTATTAGTCATAAGTCGTAACGCATGCATTAATATATACTTTCTTTTCTGTTGTAATAATTATAAAGAAAACCGTGTTCTTTTCTTCTTAGCTCTTATGTCTCTATTATGCAGAACTAATGTGGCGTACATTGGATTGGAATAAGTTTGCTTTGTCAAAAAAGGATAAGGTAGGTTAAGAATATCATATTTCTGGTTACAAAACACTTTGAAATTTATATAGATAAAGTTTCTAACAAAATTTCTTTTTATATCTAGTGTATTTCTTCAGTACTTATAGCGAAATTTTAAAAATATCTTCAAAATTCGGAAGAGTATCTCTGAACGGATCACCAATGTAAATTATTAAATTTACTTCAGATATGTATATCTGAAGTCATTTGTTAGACATTTTTGAAAATGCATATTCGAAAGTATCTTTGGACAGGATAAAAATTCAACATAATTCATAACATTCATTCAACATAATTCAAAGAAGTTACATAGTTATGCAGAAAATTAAAGCTACATATTGTTATAAACGGGTAGTTGAGGATGTCGCAACATCTTGATAACATCTTCGGTCGATCTTTGAAGATTCGCATCCCTCTCAATCAGACCCTTAGAAGAGTATTGTTGAAAGATACCTCACATAACCTCTAAATCATCGCTGTTCTTGAGCTCAAATGGGGTAAACTTTATGTTTCATATTCAGTGTCAATTGAAGGTGAATGATACTCAAGATTAACCACCTTTCGATTCTCTGAATATTGCAAGAGAGAATGCAGTATGGTAATGAGTTCGACGAACGACGTGTCCTGCGAGAACCTGAATTGAAGTGGTGACTGTGCACCATTGAAATAGACAAAAGCAAGGTGTGGATATGTTTGTGTCATTTCTGGTTGTAGTATGTGATGGATAAAAAATGAAATGGAAGATCCAATTTATAGACTTTTTGGAGCAATATGGACCAAAGAAATCTTATCGGGACATATTTCAGAAGTGCATTTTCGAATTCTCCTCATTTTTATCAAAAATAGGGGTTTTCGGATATACACATCCGAAGACACTACGATTTTTTTATAAAAATAAGAGGTGATTTGGGAAGTTCATATCCGAAATAAGCCTTGTATTTTTTTTTTTTTAAATTGAAGGTTAATTCGAAAGTGCACTTCTGAATTATACAGAACCAGAATTCAGAATCATTATTGTGTACCAAAGTGCATGAAAAAATATACAATTGTAAAACTAAATATAGATAATATGTTATATATGTATTGAAACTTAAATATTTTACAGTGTGTACGACAACACATTCAAAAAATGGTTCGACTACAGACTAAAATGCACCGAACGAATTTTCACTGCTTAAATCTAAAACTGGTTCTTTCTTCGACTTCTGCCTATTTGATTCTCTCTCAAACTCCATCAAATTGGTGAACTCTACCATCTTTTCCAAAAAGTGATCCGATCAAGTTTCTGCCTCTTTGTTATGATGTGTCATCCATTCCACGGATGTAGCTGGTATAGGATAATTCAATTTCAAATAAACCTGAATAAAATGGTGTGGTCTAAGGTACCCAATACACGTGATGCGGTCGGATGGATCTTCAGATGGGGGAGTCTGAAGAGGAAAAAATGTTTCAAAAAAACCATACATCGTCAAGTCGATACACACCCTCTCATATGCATTTACTATAAGATGTCCCATTTCAGGGAAGCTCATCCACTTAGAAACTAGTGCACAAACGGTAACACTTGGAACAAGAGCATGATGAATTTTATTAAATTTATTGATAGTCACATATAGGCGAGTGTAGAGTTCACTATGCATCGTCAACTCCGAAATAAGTGTTTGGCGCACAAGTGTATGATTTTCCTCTCCTTTACCAAGTAACTCAGACACGACACAATACCCACAATTACCATCACTCCCCACATTCACGATTCATTCAATGTGTTTGTGCATTTGGTTCACCGTATCCCATTCTCTACAAAGGTCACCCTTGCTATCACCCAACCACTTCTTCAACGTTGCATGTCCAGATTCCACTCTATTAGTTGTTGTGTTACCCAAATGTCTAACTCGGTTCATCCAATGACATATAACTTTCTCTTTCACCTGATCAAGGATAATAGACTCAACGTATTTCAAAAAATTGGGATACTCGACACACAAGTTTCTAAAGTGTACCACTTTCTCAGTATACAACTCTTCGGTAGAAGAATTAAGAATATCAGTCCATACACCCATTATCTTCTCAACAACAACACCGAATTTAATCATGTTTCCCTCTACACCTTTTTTTTATTTGGTGCCAATTGCAGATTTTAGCCCTGCTCTCACATTTTTTGTCATATAATACCGACAAAGTAATACGGTTGACGAAGGAAACACAGTGTCAACTGCATTCATAAGGGCGTTATCTCGGTCGGTAACAATGATCTTAGACATATTTTATGGATCCTTCAACAAAGTCTTGCATATACCCAACGTCCAAGTGACGTTGTCTTCTTTCTCACATTCCAAAAAACCAAATCCAACCGAAAATGTCTTGTCCGTAGATGTAATGTTGATAATTTCTAGAAGCGAAAGCCTATACTTGTTGGTCTTGTACGTCGAATCAATCATAAGGACAGTTGAAAATGTGTTAAATAACTTGATACTTTCTGGATGAGTCCAAAAAAATGTCACGAATACTAACGTTGTCCTCACAAACTCTGTACTTGAAAACGTAGTGGTTATCGTCCAAACATTTCAATAAATCTTACATTTCAGGCCTCAAACCTCTTTGTGCAATGTGTTATTTATAACGATGATTGTAAATCGACTTGATATTTGAAACACATTCCGGTTTATTCTATTTCAAACCAGAAAGTATGTTTCTTGGCGCAACTTTGATCAACTATAATTCAAAAATAAATTCCTTCTCTACCGTATTAAGCCGACATACAATTGGTTGTACATGTAGCTTGGTGTCGAACGCATAATTATGCATACCAGACATGCCATTATACCGCCAAAAATCATCCACCCTACAATAACCACGCAATTTAAACAGACACACGCATTTCCTCGATCTCGTGTCATCATGTTTTATCTTCCAGATTTTTGGAACTTATTCCCACTTCTCTCGCATGTCATCACAACAAATGATTGCCTTTTACTAGTCTCATTGTCGGACTTTTCAATCACAACGCCGAACCCAAGTTTGCTAGCTTTCATTCGAATCCATTCACTCATATGTTGACGAGAAGTGAAACTTTTATCGGATTGAAATTGTTGTGCATAATTCATCGCAACATCCTTCGTTTTATCAACGTCATTCACCTCAATCGGCTTATCATCTTCATTGACCTTGTTCGAAACCTTTACGATAGCTTTGAAAATATTATCGGGGTGCATCATACCTAACATGTTAAAAAACATGAATTCTGTTAAAACATAATTCTGATTTTGAAACAGACACTATTTTGGATATGCACATTCGAATTATGGTAGGTTGAATTCAGAAGTGCATATTCGAAGCGACATTTTCATCTTCAACAAATCAACTTCAATGCAGAAAATGTATAATGACATAACATAAGTTTACCTCAAATTGTAGTTTTCTATGCTCTCTTTGCTATACTCAAACACATGAAACTTGATTTCGAGACGAAAAATTCATTGAAAATGATTGAAGGTTTATAAGGATTTTGTTTATGGAGGAATGAAAAATGAATAAAATAGTTGGAATAAGTGATCATGCAGCATTCTAATATGAAAAGGATAGCTTCGGAGATGCACATCCGAAATCATTTAATAGCATGTTTCGCATGTGCATCTTTGAAACTACTTCAAAAAGTTCAAATCTAACGTTTATAAAATATAAAAAAAGATATCTTCAGAGATGCACATCCGAAACATGCTAGTAGATACGTTCGAAAATATATTTCTGAATATTATTTTCGATTTTTCAAAAATTATTTTCACCATTACTAAATTCTCAAGTTTCAATTCTTAATTTGACATTCAAATATATATTTTGTTTGTTCTCCATTAACCATTCATATTTTATTTATTGTATTTCATAAAAAAATAATGATTAATGCGTGATTCATTTCATCGGGTCATACTGTAAAAATTATACGTAATTTCTCATAGGTTGACCAAAGTAAAAAATAATTAATTAGATAATTAAACTAGTGGTTGAATTAATAGATAACTGGACCACACTCTTGACCATGTGTATCGTAATATAGAGAAAGCTGTCGAAGTTCATTGAATATAACTTGCTCCCTCCATATCTTATTTTAAATTTTTCATGAGTTTTCACACTTCTTTAAGATAATTAATTAGTGTGTTCGATTTTGTTGAGAATCAAGTGTGAGGAAGAAGTCCCACGTTGATTATAAAAGAGAAGATTGAGCACTTATAAGAGTTTTAGATGGACAAGTGGTGTGTCTTTTACAAAGGTGTGTCCCAAATAAAATGCTCTCTCCTCGAAATTGCCCCTACCAGTCATTTTCTTCTATTGGATCACTTATAAAAATACGAACTTAGATAATAAACTAAATTATATAACTTAAATATAATCTAACAAGTATATAAAGATATACCAACAAACATAATCTAGAACATGAGAAATATATTCGTATATATCTTTAAAAATAGATTATTATTTAATAATATTATCAAATGATAAATTAATCTTTTAAATATCTTCGACTAATTCTTTAAATATATTAATTTTATGATCTCGCAAAATTTATAATTAATTTTTTTCTTATATAAATATTTTTGACTATAGTAATTTTATTCAAAATGTGTTGAATATTAAATATAAATATTTTTTAATTGAGATTCAAAATTAGATTTGGAACATTTTGAAAGTTTAACTCCTTTTACAATTCAAATTAGTGTGTATGTCTTGATTATATTTGAATATATTTACGAATTAATGAATATATTTAATTAGGGTGAAAATTATGTTTAATTTTAAAATTTGCAATTCAAAATTAATTCTAAATAAAACCAATTTTTTAGAACAATCATAATCAATTTTACAATTTTAAAATCCATTATGCATGCTCCAAATAGACTTCATTTATTTTAAAAAGATGTGTTGTTGTTGTATAGAGATCAAAGATTGTTTTTTAAAAGATACAAATATAGATCAAATTTTGTCTTTTTTATTCTCAATCATAAACTTGGTACGTGTTGTCAATTTAACAACCACATCTAGGCAGTGAGGATTTATTTTAAAAAGCAAAATGTAGGTCCTATGTTGGCTTGCTGAGTTATCTACTTTAATTAAATTAATTAATATGCATCAAAACTCCAAATCAAACACTTAGTGATATGGTCAAATGGATTTAAATATTCTTATAAGAAAAATGATGTTTACTTGAATTGAATATAGACTGTGTTTGTGCTAGTGGAGATGAATGTAGGTGTAGACGACAGTTAGGTATGTCATAAAAAAGATAAATGAAATTTTGATTATTTGTTATGGTGATACATATGATACGTCACTTGCTATATATAAAACCGATTATTTTATTTGTTAGATTTATTATATTTATCATAAGTATTATATTCAAATTATAAGTGCATTGGTAGATCAATCTCTTAGTTTATTGTTCCAAGTGCAAAAGAAATTAGAGGGAGACAAATAGATGATAATAATATAATACTTTCTATATTTAGCAGAGTAGAGAAATATGAATGATAAAATTATAATCACTTACATGGGCTCATTCTCCTTTCATTTGAATTTTTTTAAGCAAAAAGATTACCAATCCACAATATACAAAATTAGACATTTAGACTATCTTTACACTTAAGTTTTAGTTAGATTTTGTGTTGGAAATTTACCACAAAATATGAATTTAGTCAAATTGAATGTAAATAGATAAATTGATAAAAAAATTAATATATTTTAAAAATCATAATATAAATTATAAATTCATATTAAGCATGTCGATTAATAATATTTTATAAAATAAAGTTTATTTATTTATTTTCATATATTCAAAAATAAAATAATAATTTAAATATAATTTTTGTCTCATAAATATGTCTGAATTTTTCATTCTCTTTATGTCTTAAAAATATTTCTATTTATAGAGAAATTTATAACAATTGATGAAGAGGAATAAGATGAGTTGTAACAACTCTTTAAAACACTGAATATATGAAATAATATATCCTTTCAACACTCAAGAGGTATACGATGAGTTGTAATAGTTCAAAGGTAACCAACCACTATGATTAAGTGTCGTTTTTATTCAAAAATTGTGAATTGAAATATATTTTCATTCTTTGTCCGCTTTAAATTAAAACAATCAAAATATTGAATAATCTCAAAGTCAAGCCTTTGGACAAACAATTCAGATTAGTCCATATATTTCCTCAATGCCAAACATGTATATTGATTATATTTTAGCCACTTATAAAATATAATTTTTTAAATGTATATTTTGTAAATATTCCGACAATTTTTATTATTTTCAAAATATATTTAAATTTAATAATTATTTAATAAATTAAAATTTTATTCATAAGTGGATGGATAGACAAGTTTTGAACCAATTATTATTTAAAAAAATGTGTATAACGCACACATAAAATCTCGATATCATTGATCAAATTATAAATACAGAATCGACACAACCTATTTTGAAGCCTGAAGTCACTTTTAAAGTGAGACATTTAAAATATATTTAAAAAATTAATTTTTTTGTATTGTCTTTGGATTAATCTGATGAAGATGCAAAGCAAGTTGAAACCTCTGATTAGGAGGAAATCTGATATACAAGTCCAAATTGACAAAGCTAGGCAAGCTCTGAAGGATGCCCAAGAGCAGCATAACCTGTCTTTGGGAGATCAGGGGTGCATTGATGATGACAAGAGGAAAGCAAATCAAGTCTTATACTTGTCCCAAATGGAGGAATCAATCTTAGGGCAAAAAGCCAAAGTTTCCTGGTTAAGGTTAGGTGATAATAACAATGCTTATTTCCATGCTGCAATTAAGGAGAAGAACAACCAGAAAAGCATATGTACATTGCAAGGGCTCGATGGTAGGGTGTTGTTCACGCAGGAAGATATAGAACTGGAGGTTGTGAGTTTTTATCAGAAGCTGGTTGGCTGCAGAAATAGGAATCTAAATGGTATTGACATTCTGGCTTTAAGAAATGGGAGGACCATCAGTAGAGAGGAGGGTCTTGATCTGATTCAACCTGTTACTGAGGATGAGATTAAATCAGTTTTAAATGCTATGGGTAATAACAAAGCCCCAGGTGGTGATGGATATAGTGCTGCATTCTTTAAATCTGCCTGGAATGTTATTGGTGGTGATATTTGTAAAGCTATCAAGGAGTTTTTTGTGAAGTCAGTCTTGTATAAACCATTCAATTGCTCTTTGGTAACCCTCATTCCAAAGAATTCTGATGCTAAGTCTGTTAGGGATTTGAGGCCTATATCTTGCTGCACTGTAATTTACAAAATCATATCCAAGATTCTGGCTTGCAGATTGTGCAGGGTATTAGATTCAGTCATTGATGAATGTCAGTCTGCATTCATCCCTGGCAGGAAAATACATGATAATATTTTGCTGGCATAGGAACTAGTAAGAGGTTACAATAGAAAGAATATTTCCCCGTGGTGTTTGATCCAAATGGATATTCATAAGGCGTATGATACGGTAGACTGGATGGCTTTATTCCAGATTATGCGTGAGTTAGGATTTCTACAGAAGTTCGTTAACTGGGTTATTGTGTGTGTATCCACTGTTTCGTACAAATTCAGTATTAATGGTATACATTCTGCAATCCTGCCTGCTCAGCGGGGGCTTCGCCAAGGGGACCCCATCTCGCCTCTGCTATTCGTGATCATCATGGAATATTTGTACCGAGTGCTTCGCAGGCTGAAACAGAATCATAATTTCAACTTCCACCCGAAGTGTGGTAAAATGCGCATAATCAATATTTGTTTTGCAGACGACATACTTCTATTTGCAAGGGGTGATGTGGAGTCCATAAAGATTGTGATGTAAGCTGTCAAAGCGTTCTCAAATGCTACAGGATTGTATGTCAGTGAGCAGAAGAGCAAAGTATTCTTTGGAGGGGTGGAAGAGATGACTAAACAGGAAATCCAACTTGCTACCGGTTTTGAGAGAGGAAAACTTCCTTTCAAATACTTGGGTGTGCCCCTGGACAGTAAGAAGTTAACCATTCTTAATTGTTTGTCGCTTATTGATAGAATGTTGTGTCGTATTAATCATTGGAGCTCTAACCTGTTATTATATGCTGGTAGATTCCTCCTTGTCAAAAGCGTTTTGTTTGCTATCGCTAACTATTGGGTGCAGATTTTCCCTCTTCCTAAGAAAATCATTCAACACATTGAGGGAGTTTGCAGGAAATTCCTTTGGTCAGGCAGAGTAGGTAGTAGCAGAAAAGCTCCTGTTTCTTGGGACCAAATTTGTAGACCTAAGGTGGAGGGAGGACTTAACATGATTGTGCTTTATGAATGGAACAAAGCCTCGATAGGTAAATTGCTTTGGGACTTGAATGCTAAGAAAGATAGAATGTGGATATCATGGATTCACCATTTTTATATGAAAGGTACGTATTATATGGATTATATCCCTCCTTCCCATGCCTCTTGGATTGTGAAAGCGATATTTAAACACAAGGAGGAATTGATGGACTCGACGGTTTGGGTTGAATTCCGGAATAGGGGCGGTTACCGTACTAGAGATATGTACAAGTTGCTTAGGGGGGTGAAACCCAAAGTTAGGTGGAAAAAGGTTATCCTGGGTAATTGTGCTCGTCCTAGGGCCACTTTCATCACTTGGATGGCACTCCTAGGTAGACTGCCTACTAAGGATAGGTTGCGCAGGTTTGGTATCCAAAATGATGGTTTGTGCGTGTTTTGCGGAACAAATGAGGATATTCAACATGTCCTTTTTGAATGTGATTTTGCGATAAACATTTGGAACCAAGTTTTAGATAGAGATGAGGAGTACCGTTGGGCGACCAATGGGGTGATGAGGTTGGATTGGATCATTAGCAATACTAAAGGAAAAAGTATGAAGTGTAGGAAAGCTAAATTGATTGTTGTGGAAACCATCTATAGTATTTGGACTACCCGGAATATGATTATATTTCAGAATCATACTAAAGATTTTTTCCAATTGGGGGAGTTAAAGTATAGAATTGAAATGTGTATGGGGAAAATTAATACTAGTCCATGATTGTGGTTGAGTGTAGTTGTCTAGTCTTTTAGTCATTGTTGGATGTTGTTGACTTGGGCCTGGATCTTTGGATCGGCTTTGTATTAACTGTTTTTAGATTAATATATTTCCGTTTCTCCAAAAAAAAATTAATTTTTACAGTAGTCAAGAGTTGAACCAAAGACCAAATAATACGAGGATTTTTTAAAATCTATGTCATTTATATAATTATAGCTAAATTGAAAATTTTTTAGGCCTTTTTGCCCCAAAATTTTGAGGCATAAAAGTTTTTGCTTGGGTCTCCTTACCCTTGGTCAGCCATGTATAAATATAATATATTTCCTAAGGCCTTGTTCTGCTATCTTTTTCATGGGAATGTAGGAGCTAAACCCTTGAACTCTGTGAAGCAACACCATTTTATTCTCATATAGATAGACTATATCAAAAATGCACTTATAGTTATGCATTTCAACAAGCATGTGTTATATGTCTATTAAGAGGAAAATATCATCCTACCATATTTATTCTTATGGTCTAAGTACTTTTATCTTTTAGAACGATTTTCGGGGTTAGCTTTATCGTTGACTCGGTTGACCCGAAAATGTCAAGCGTTTGTGTGGAGTGTTCAGTGCGAAGGGAGATTTCAAGAGTTGGAGAAGAGGTTTGTTAGACGACAGTGCCATATCTAGAGGGGGTGAATAGATCTCAAAGCCAAAATTCCAAATTAATTTTTTTTAAAGTAATTGAAAAGAGTGCACATGAAAGGTTTTAATATAGATCGAAAACATCGTCTATACGAACCTAGCTATTGGAACTCGAATATGAAAAACAAAGTGTCTTATGAAATGAACATCACAATAATCGAATCTATAAACTTGAATCAAGTAACACACTATTATTAGTTTATATAAATTTACTAGTAAAGCTATTTCCAATTATAACAAGCAAAAATAACAAACTATGCAATTTGTCAAACACTTGGTGTGCAACCGAATTTTTCAGATTTTTCCTTTGAGTTGTATTGATGTAAAAAATCACTTATAATTAAAAGTGATTATAAACAAATCAACAACCACGGAAAAATTCTTACAAGTCGATCGTTTAATCAATGATATTTGAAAAATTAATTAATGAAAATCAAAGCAAGTAAAGCAATAGAAAAAGAGACACGAGGATTTATTTTGGAAGTTAAACAATCATCCTCGCTATGGCTATGTCTCCCCCCAATTCCAATTTTAGAATTAGGATAAATTATTACTATGCAAAAAGTCGTTACAAGAGAAGTGTTCCAAGAGCAATCCTACAAACTCTAACTGTTTGTTGTTAATTCAACCCCTTCTCTTCTTTTGATCTTGAGCAAGACTAAGACACAATAACATATCAATTAATTTATCGAATTTTGCTACTCCTTTGGGTACTAAACTCCAAATCTCTTTCGTGCACGATCAATTATACACATTGCACATAAAACACTTCAATTCGATTCACCGTTATCCTGCTACTTCCTTGGGTACCAAACTCCGAATGCTTTTAACTAGGTTGTAATCCTCTCTTGAATATCTTGCACAAAAACCCCTAAATCTACCAAAGATCTTGGAGGATAAACCCACAGTTTCTCAGGATGAAACCCCATGCAAATATCAACTCAATATTCTGAGCTGCACAAGAACCTAATTGGATGTTATCAAACTTCACCTACATGGCACCCCGATAAAAGATGATTATGTGTGATTTATCAGTGTGTATGAATAGGTTAGAGGTTGAAGGTGAATAGAGAATGCAGTATGTGTTTATAGTTTCATCAAGTTGGAATGATGCATGAATGATGTATTTATAGTTGTGGAAGTTTAGATGCAAAGAGGTAATTTTTGGAATTAAAAAGAATTGAAAAATTGACTCAATCAAACAGTATGTGTCGGCCTAAAAAGGCAGATGTGCCTGCCTATGCATGGTAGTAGCTTTTGGCTTAAATACTTCAGTAGATGTACTTGCCTGAAATTCATATGTGCCGACACATAAAATAGAAAAACTAAAAGTTACAGTATGTGTCGGCCTATATGAATGCATGTGTCAGCCTATGATATGCAAAAGTTATAGGCTTCATTTTTAAGTTGCATGTGTCGGCACATGCAAGAAAAATTTATGCAAAAAATTGTTTTCCAAGGTTTTGGTCTATTTCAAAATGGTTTTTAATTATTCCTAAGACCTATAATGCAAGGGAGTACCACAAGACATAGAGATATCGTCCAATATACACAAATTCTAAGTTTTCCTTGTTTTGACATCATGCAAAATATCTAATGGTGAAGTTGTACTCACAAGGTTGACGTCTACTCTAGTTTTGGTTCTACCAAATGCTAGTGAATCCTTTATGGTATATTGTGATGCTTCAAAGATGGGATTAGGTGGTGTGCTTATGCAGAATAATAATGTGGTAGCTTATGCTTCAAGACAAATCAAGGTTTATGAAAGGAATTATCCTACCCATGACTTAGAGTTGGCAATTGTTGTGTTTGAGCTTATGATTTGGAGACATTATATGTAAGGTGCGAGGTTAGACCTATTTAACGATCATAAGAGTTTGAAATACATGTTCGATCAGAAAGAGTTGAACATAAGGCAGAGAAGGTAGCTTGAGTTCTTGAAAGACTGTGACTTCGAGTTGAGTTACCATCTAGGAAAAGCTAATGTGGTGGTAGATGCTTTGAGAAGAAAGTCCTTACATATGTTTGTATTAATGGTTAGAGAGATGGATTTGGTTGAGCAGTTCCGAGATATGAGTTTGGTATGCGAAGTGACTCCGTAGAGTATTATGTTGGGTATGTTAAAGTTGACTAGCAATGTTCTGATTAAATATGTTCAGAAATCAGATTTGGGATTGATTGACTTACTAGTGTTTATCAATCAAGGTAAAGATATGGATTTTAGAGTTGATGAGAATGGTGTTTTGAGGTTCAAAGATAGAGTTTGTGTACTAGTTTTTCCAAAGCTTAAGAAGAAGATTATTGAAGAAGGGCATATAAGTGGATTGAGTATTCATCTAGGTACTACAAAGATATATCAGGACCTTAAAAAGATGTTTTTATGGCCAGTAATAAAGAAGGATGTGGCTGAATTTGTTTACACTTGTTTGACTTGTTATAAGTTGAAAATTGATCATCAAAAGCCGCCAAAATTGATACAACCGTTGAATATTCCTGAGTGGAAATGGGATAACATTTCTATGGACTTTGTGACAGGTTTGTCAAAGATGAAGAATGAAAGTGATTCTATCTGGGTTATTATTGATAGGCTGACTAAATCAACTCATTTCCTTCCGATAAAGATCAGTTATCCATTGCAGAAGCTAGCAGAGGTTTACATCAGTTAGATTGTGAAGTTGCATGGTATTCATTCGAGCATCGTATCAAATAGAGATCTAAGGTTCACATAGAGATTTTGACAGATTTTGCTAGAAGCTTTGGAAACTAAGTTGAGATTGAGTTCGGCTTATCATCCACAGGCAAACGACCAGGCAGAGAGGACTATCCAAACCTTAGAAGATTTGTTGATAGCTTGTGTTCTAGAGAAAAAAGGTAACTAATATAGCTACTCGTTGTTGATAGAGTTCACTTATAACAAAAATTTCCATTCTAGCATTGGAATGGCATGAGGCTTTGTATGGAAGGAGGTGTATGACTCCTTTGTGTTGGTATGAATAAGGTGAAAGTGTTATGCTTGTACCCGAGATTGTTCAGTAAACCACTGAGAAAATCATAATGATTCAGAAAAAGATGAAAGCTTCGCAGAGTCGACAAAAGAGTTATCATGATAAGCAAAGAAAGGCACTTGAGTTCTAAGAGAGGGGACATATGTTTTTGAGTTACACCATTAATTGGTGTTGGTCGAGCGATGAAATCTCGAAAGCTCACGCCTCGTTTCTTTGGTCCTTAATAGATTTTGCAGAGAGTAGGTGAAGTGGCCTATATATTTTCCTTACCACCGTTTCTTTTGAATCTTTATGATGTCTTTCATGTATCCCAATTATGGAAGTACATTTCTGATCCGTCTCATGTGATTCAAGTGGACAATTTGAGAATTAGAGATAACTTGACTATTGAGGCATCTCCATTGAGAGTAGAGGATCAAGAAGTGAAACACTTAAGGGTCGAGGTGAAACACTTGAAACATGATTACTTTGATAAAATATTGGGAATGTTGGTTTGAATATTTTATTTGAAAAAGTTGATTATTTATAAAAATCACAGTTTACTTCTCTTAACCATTAGATACATACAATTGAAAGTTAGTTATACAGTTAGAATAATTAATTATCTTATATTACAAGTTTTGATACTATACATGTTGTACACTCTAGCTTATAGTGTTGATTACCTCATGTATAAATTATGTAATGTAACCTCACTTCAAACTATGAGAAACTGCTTCTTCTTTCTCTCTATTGTGTTCATGACTACTCCTTTTCCTCTCATAATATGGTATCATCACAACATACTTAGTTTCTCGTCATCTTCTTCCTTTTTCTTCTGTATAATCTCATCCTTTTTTATTGTGTTTTCTTATTTCTTTTGATCCAATCACCATGCCTCCGTGTCTTGAATCTCTGATTCGTCCCTCCAATGGTGATAGCAATTATGTAAACTACATTCACCCTAGTGAAGGTCCCAATTCTGTTAAAATTACACCACTCTTAACCAGTTCTAACTACCTTTCATGGTCCCGATCCATGCAATGTGCCCTTGGAGCTAAGAACAAACTATCTTTCATTGATGGCTCGACTGAAGTTCTTGATTATGATGATCTGACTCGTGCAACATGGGAACACTGCAATTATCTGATACATTCTTGGCTCCTCAATTCCATTTTTGAACCAATTGCACAAACCGTTGTTTTCTTGGAAAATGCTCTCGATGTTTGGCTTGATCTCAAAGAACGATTTGCAAAGGTTGATTGGATTTGTGTTGCAAATCTTCGTGTTGAACTCAATAACACGAAGCAAGGTGAAAAGTCTATATTTGATTACTATACTGCCATGCGTGAACTGTGGGAAGAGTTGAATTCACATCATCTATTACCAGCATGCACATGCATTCACCAATGTAGATGTGAAGCCATGCGTTCAACAAGAGATTTTCGCATCGAGGATCAAATCATTCAGTTTCTCACGGGTTTAAATGATACTTTTCTGTTACAAAGTCGCATGTTCTTCTTATGGAGCCTTTACCACCTATCAATAAAATCTATTTTATGGTTATTCAAGAGGAGAGTAATCACGTAGCTTTACTTCCAAAACCTGAAAATGGTGCATCTATTGATGAATCTAATGCATTGATCAATGCACATAACTCACGGAAATTTCAATATCCCAACAAGAATTCCACTAATCCTAGTTACAAGAAAGAGCTAAGAGTTTGCACACATTGTAATCGCACTAGACATACTGTAGAAGTATGCTACATAAATCATAGATTCTCTCCTCATTATGTCAAGAAAAATGCTTCATCTAATTCCTATAACTATTCTAGTGCAGAAGATCCACAACAATCTCAAGCTGATGGTGACAACTGATCAAATGCTCAGGCCAGCATTACTCAAGAGAAATTTTCTCAGTTAATTAGCTTACTATAACATTCAAATTTGATGCTTCATAATCCTTCCCATAATCATACATCTACCTCAAGCCAAATATCCATTCACAGTGATCATAAACCATATGATACATCAAGTATAACTCATTTATCAAGCTTTATTTGTTCTAGTTATCCCAATTCCAAATTTTGGCTTCTTGATTCAGGAGCAAATGATCATGTATGTTCTTCTTTACACCTTTTTCATTCATATTTCCAAATCATACTAATAAGTGAAAATTGTAGTTATTTTTGTATATACTTTTTGTTTCACTTATCGACTTTTTGTTGTAAATATCGTTGAATAAACTCGACTTTTGTGTAAATATGTCTAGTTTGTGTTTTTGTGTACATAGTGTACCGTTTGATGTTTTTCCATTCATTTTGTAGGTATTTGTTGCATTTTGGAGCATTGGGGAAGTTTTTTCTCCTAACTCCATCAACCTTCAATCTTGTTGGGATTAGCTTAGATAACAACTATTGAGCTTGCATACGGATGATCCAGGGTGGATTGCTCTTTGATCGACACTGACAAACCAGTAGATTTGCGATTCATTTCTCTTTTTATCTGTGTATTTTCTATTGGTTGGGTTTTGTTGTACCCAAAAAGTTTCCCTCTATTTTATCAAGACATTTCTCAATAGCTCAAGTTTGCACAAGTGTTGGCCAGGTCAAATCATCTCCCAAGCACTGAGACTCAAATTAGGGTTTTGATTTTCACAAGGACAATTGGACTTCTAATGCCTAAAATGACTTTCATGGATCATTATAGACCTCCAAGAATACTCATGTCAAGTTTCAAGTCTTGGATCACAATTTTGCTAAGTCAATTGATCAAATGATTGAAAATCAACTATATTAGGTAAAAAGTCAACTATGGTCAACCTACAGTCAAACTTCAAGATTTTTTACCAATATCAATATTTTGAAGTCATATTCATCAATTGATCAAGTTTAGATCATAATTCCTCAAGAAATCGTTCAATTCATTAAAAGGGTAAAATGGTCAAAATTAGGGATTTTGATTAGAATGTCTGATTTTTGACTTTTGACCTAATAAATGACTTATTGGTTTGAAACATGATCTCAAGGACTCAAGTACATCATTTTTACCTAATTGCATGACTCAGTTCATCTCTCAAGATCAAATGATTGATAGTTGAAATTTGGTCAACTGTTGAAAAAGTCAACTGATACACCAAAAGTCAAATTTTGACTTTTTGGTCAAATTTGAGTTTCAAAGATAAAAATTCATCAAGAAATTCAAAACTATGAAGTTTTATAATCAAGGAATCAAGAAAGTCAATAGTCAATTTGAAAAGTCAAACTTTTCAAGACTTGGAAATTTTTCTAAGTGTTTTTGTACATGATAATTTCACTACTTCATGCCAATTTTTCACCAAGATGCAAGATGATTCAAGGAAAACTTTCAACATGAAAGTTGTAGATCTTTATGAAATTTATAACTTTTAATTTTAGGGATCATGTCCAAAAAATGCTTAAATTTTGAGTTATAGGTCCATGAAGTCATGCACTTTTTCTTAAACACTAAGTAAAATTTTGACCTAGTTTAGACAGATTTTTGTCCCAACTTCTTGGGCATTTTTCACATAGCTCCAATTTAATTTAGAAAAAATGGAAAACATGAAAGTTGTAGAGGATGTTTCAAGAATTCTAAAATGTCCAAGAACTTTAAGAGATCATTTTTGAGCTAAGAGAATCGAAGAGAGGAGGTTAGGCATCCATTCTTGAGTTGCAAGACATTTTTGTGATGAACACTTGATCAAAACCCTAGCCTATGCTGCATAACTTCACTTTGCAGGCTTTTAAATTGTGTTTCACTCCATAATTAATTTATTACACAACTGATAGAGCCATATCTAAGCATTTGAGCCCTTATCCAAGTTGCATTTCCATTACTGGCACAAAGTAACATTGTCATTCTAGTAAAGTTGCTTTAATCACAAAGTCAACTTGTCTTGAGCATTACACTTGTTATTTCTGCACAAGCATCCTCTACATAATCAGGTAAGCATTTTTAAAGTGCCTAACCACTCTAGATAGCCAGTGTCTTGCCTTGAAACAATGCTTGTCAAGCTTGCTTCAAAAACAAGCCAAAGATCTATAACATGTGATCTTGTGTTTCTGACCTCTCTAAGTTTCCAAACCCTTTCCTATAAATTGAGTTTTCATATACAAGCCAAGGACACGATTTTTCTAGCTTAAAAACTCCCTCAAACTTCCTCAAACACAGAATCACCAAAAACACCTCAAAACTTGTCATTTCTAGTTTTGAAATCCAAGCTTTAAATTCCCTCATGCATTTTTCATTATAACCCTTCAAACATCATCTGTACACTATAGAGAAATGATTTAAACACCTAAATCACTTCTGTAACTCCATCTTCACCATCCTCCATATTCAAAAATAGCTCTTTGTAACTTGAATTCTCCAGAACATTCCAGGCACTCTCAGCTCAAGCTAAGCATTGCATTAGCTTCCTAGAGGTTCAAGGAAGCTAACCAGATCATTAAAACACCTTGAAGGTTGCTCAAACTTAAAACACAATCTCCATCTGCAAGGTGAGTTTTTTGAAATTCTAACTCTTCATACAAGCATCATTTGGCTTCCATTTTAAAAGATAAAATGTAGACGTCATAGCCCTGGAACTAACCATGTCCTTAGAATTCATTTATGTTGCCCGAGTAGTGAGAATTTTGAGCCTGAACTTTCTAGAAAAATTAGGTTAAGTTTTGTACCATTTAAAATTCGTGCTCATCTTTGATCCGTTGCTTAAGTTATTTACATATTTGAAATCGTGGTGAAATTTCTAACAAGTTTGATGTTTATAATTTCTGAAATGGTTGAGAGTTGAGAAAGTTACAGAGTTATGGCTGGCGCGAGGAAGAAGAAGAAGTTGACATCATGAACTTAATTTATTTTAAGTTTATTACAATATGTTTTATAATTGAATGAAACAGCCACCCAAGTGACAGAAAGCGCGCGCGGAAGGCATTTGTTAGAAGGTCCTGGGTTCGAACCCCAGCGAGACCTTTTGCATTTTTCCATATTTTCCTTGTTTTTCTGTTTTTTTTGTTTGCAGCGCGCCTGAGCCTATTTCATATTGAGCCGTTCATTTTTACTCACCATCACCCCTCTATTTCTCCATGCCACGCAACCTATTATACTTTTTTATTATTTTTATTTTATGAGTACAAAAACTGTTTGGGCCATAAAACAAAAACAAAAAAAAATTTCTTTCTAACCCCCCCGATCTTTTTAAAATCCCCCTAACTTCTAATTTATATTTTTATTTCTTTTCTTTATTTTATTTTATTCTATTATTTTTATTTTTAATCAAAAATACCAAAAAATATTTTATTAAATATTTAGACTAAATTTTATATTTCTATTTTTATTTCATTTCTTTTAAACATAAAAAAATATGTTCTTTCTTAAATTAATTAAAATAAATTTAGATTTAAGTTTTGTTTTAATTTTCTCTTTTAATTTAAATTAACTTAGAATTTAGAAATTTTAATTAATTAAATTTTTTTCCAATTAATTAGTTTAATCAAAACCTTTCATAAAAACCATAAAAACAATTCTCTTTTCAATTTCTTTTCTCTTTACATTTCTTGTACATTTTATTCTTGCACATTATGATGTAATTGTCAAAGCTTTGTAATAGTTAGGTTTTATTTTACTTGTCATCGCCATTTGTAATTTGTACCCCCATCCCCTAAAGTATTGTAATAGCATAGAACTTTAAATTTTCGCAATTTATCGCTTTCCATATTATTGCTAGTAACTAGGATTTGTATGGAAAGACTTAAAATGAACAAGTAGACAACCCTAAATTCAAGACAAATGCCTGAAAACAATACACTTTACACACTTGTACCTCTAAGGTTAACCCACACTTGTTGCCTTAGAAATGAAACAGTCATGTCCCTCGAACGTGGGATACTTTAGCAAAGACCCTCGATTACAAGATCGTAGTACCTCAATGACCCTTCGACGTTGCCTTTGGTAAACGATCTTAGACCCTTACGACAAATTGCTAAGGTATCCTACAATGTTGCCTTATATGACTGTACGATGACCCACGCTTGTCCCTTCACATCCAATGATGTGGTTGCTTACTAACTAATGGTAAGATAACACTATCTAAAGGAGGAGTAAAAGAACAAATACTTTTTGAGTAGGTAGGGCGTTCGTAGTTGCTTTCTCACAAAACATCATATTTCAAAACATATTTTCAAACACACCAACACTTTCAATGGAATATTTTCAAAAGTCAACACTTTGTATACATTCTTATAGAGACGAGAATCATTACAAAGTTTGCCTAAACAAAGGCACTTTTCAAAAATACTTTCAAAAACAAATCACAAGCACATTTACAAAGCATTTCAAAGTGAGCTAGCAACTAAGAGCCCGTAGATAACTACAGATGAAAAGGATGCTAACACCTTCCCTTTTCATAACCTATCCCCGAACTCAAGAAAATTCTCAAAGGTCTTTTCTGTTCTTTTCACCCTTTCCTTTATTGGATAAAAGAAAAGTCAGTGGCGACTCTTGCTATCCGCAACAATTGCGATATACCGCAAAACACCCAAGTCAGTTCTCCCACCATATTATAGGTTTGTATATGTAATTTATTTGAAATGATGTATATTTGTCGCCCTTGGCGTTATATAAAACTTGCTTTACAAATAAAACTTGCTTTACAAAAGGTCTTTCCTGTTCTTTTCAACCTCTTTTTTATTGGATAAAAGAAAAGTCAGTGGCGATTCTTGCTATCCGCAACAATTGCGATATAACGCAAAACACCCAAGTCAGTTCTCCCACCGTAGTATAGGTTTGTATATGTACTTTATTTGAACTGATGTATATTTGTTGCCCTTGGCGTTATATAAAACTTGCTTTACAAATATTTATGGATTATTGTCCTAGATTTTTGCTCTGTGCTAGGGATTTGAGTTGTTATAGACATATACTGCTTAGATTCTTATCTAGAATGATTATCTGTTAGTTTCTGAACTCTAGAGATATATTTAGAGCTGACATCTACTTGGGTATCAGAGCTTAATGCCTCTGTATTGTTTGTGTGAATTTGAGAGATCATCGATGCAAGCAAGCACGGTTGACTTCTGTGTTGTTGAGGTGGTTGAAAGATCGCTACCGAGGTAATGTAGTCGGCCTCTCAATTTGGGTTGGAAATGACTTAGGTTGTTAATGATACATAATGACACTGATGAATATTGTAGGTTGAGTATAATAGGTCGATAATTTTAAGTCTGTGAGAAGTATTATATATGCATGCTTGATAAGTTATTCCTTTTTCCTTTTTATATATTTATTTTCTGTTAATACATTTTCTTTCAACCCATTTAACCCCAAACTCATAAACACGGGAATTTGTCGAACATCGAATCAATAACCAATATCGGTGGACACGATACGATATAACCTAAATATCACCCGATAAATTAATAACTTACTTTTTGCTTGCCGTTATACCGCAACAACAAAATGGCACCGTCGCCAGGGATTGGTGTTTATTGTTTTGTGTTGCGATAGTTTCTTTGTTTTTGAGTTTTGTAATTAATGTACATGTTGTATAGAATGTGTACATAAACTTGTCTATTTTTACTTGTACATGTTTTGTGTTTACTTTCCATACTTGTGCATATATGTGTTTTTTCTTTGTTTTCACATATTGTTGTGAATTTTCTCGTTTTCGTAACATTTGTTGTGTGGGTGTTAGGACACTTTATTTAGGTTTGTGCGGTGTGACAATACCATGGCATGACGAGAGGAGGTTACTAGCTCTTACAATAAAGGAGTCGAGCTTACGACGTAAAACAAACATGTTTTGTTTGTATTCATTTTTGTTATGTGTTGACTTGTGTTTTAAACAAGTTGAAATATGACTTGTTTTAAATTTTCAAATTTTCACTTTTCAACTTGTTTAATTTACTTTCTCGCGTTTGTTTCGTTATGTCAATTTGTATTTTTTCGCAAGCTTGTCGTGTTTATCTTGAGGATATTTGTATGTTGTAAATATTCTGTACATTGAGGTTGTGTAGATAAAGTGGAGCTTTCATAGCAACTGCATCAATTGTTGTCCTGTTTTTCTGCAACTAGTGTAGCGCGCTAAGCGCGCTCTATGTCGCTTAGTATGCTCTGATGTGCAGAGCAAGTGAACTCTTTCTAATTTTTCGCTTGGCTTTCCTTTTCCCCACTTCCACCTAGGCTTTAAATAGTAAATAATATTAGTATCATTATTTCTTTTGTTGTTGTTTGGACTCAATTTTGGTTCGATAACTTGAAGTCGCTTTTGGTGATTTTCCAAATTTGAGTGTTTCAACTTGTGAATGCGTGGTAATGACTATGTTAAAGTTTTGTACACGTTCGAGGTATGTGTTTATCGCTTTTTATACTTTAGAATATTCATGATACTTAGACTTTTTACAATTTTTATTCCATCCATTCTTTTGTATACTTGTTCATTTGTGAATTACTTTAGTTCCTACCCTTTTTGTGAGGTAGCTTTCCATTATTCACATATGCTGGAGACCATAACTCTTATTTTAACTGGATTTTATTATGTTTAATCTTTTGCTTATATTGATTGTATGAAAGCTTGAACATGATCATGACATTTTTTTGTTCCATTTGAGCACAACTACCTTGGCCAAATAGTCAATTCACCTTGTGAGTGTGTGATCATTAGTAACCCCTTTGAGCTTTTTGTTGATATCCATGTTGTTTTTGCTAAATGCTTGTCTATGAGTGTTTAGTTTCCCTTTTGCATGGATGTTGATTCGTTGTTTTCTTGAACCCTCAACTATGATTTTTAGTTGAATTTTTACCTTGCCTTAGAAAGTAGGGAGTATTCACTTTAATGTATGGTTGAATTCAAGTTGGGGAGAAAAATGATTGTGTATTTATTTGTTGATTTCTATGAGGTTGTGATAGAAAAGAAAAAAATGAAAAGAAATAAAAGAAAGAAATAAAAGAGAGGAAAAAAAAAGAAAAGTTTTGGAAAACAAAAACAAAAAGAGTATGGAATAATATTGTGTTAATAAGTGACTGTGTTGGTTTGAAATTTGGAATGAAGAAGAAGTTTGATTAAAATTATTTTGCTTGAATCTTTGTGAATTGATCACTCCCTTAGGTTTAGGAAAGTTTTTGTTTGAATTAGCTTTAGGACTTATCCCTTGTTTGTTAACCAAGCCACGTTATAACCTTGAAAAACCCTTGAGATTCTTGCCTTTGTATTTTCAATGTGAATTTTTGGATGAATGCATAATTGAATCTTTTGTTTGCAAGATTGTGGATGAGTGAAAATACCTTATTTTGTGTGTTTTTCATATATCGATGATTGTTTTTTCTAGGTGTGATTCATTTGTGAACTAGTGCTGTTTTAGAATTTTTGGCATGTTCTTTGTATTTAGCATTCGTTTCATGTTTATGTTATTGTCATAGTTTAGTGGTAGGTATGTTTCTTCGTGTGTACCATTTTTCATTTGAACCATTGCATTTGTTTTCCTTTTTCAAAACTTGTTGATTCATGGTAATTTGGTTGATTACTTTTGATTCTTTGAGTTGTTTGGCCTTGTTTAAGGACAAGCAAGTTCAAGTTGGACAGAGTTTGATAAGTACAAATTGTAGTTATTTTTTAATATACTTTTTGTTTCATTTATTGAATTTTGTTGTAAATATTGTTGAATAAACCTGACTTTTGTGTAAATACGTTTAGTTTGTGTTTATTTGTGTTTTTGTGTACATAGTATACCGTTTAATTTTTTCCCATTCATTTTGTAGGTATTTGTTGCATTTTGGAGCATTGAGGAATAAAGTGTCGAAGGCACGGCTCTGGATGTGCGTTTTTGGAATAAAAGACCAGTTTTGGGACATTCTTTCTAGGAGAGCCCGCTTAGCGCACAGGAGGCTGCTAAGCGCGAGTGCCGCTCATCGGTTTGATGCGTAAAATAAGCAAGTCACGCTTAGCGCGCCAGGGCCGCTTAGCGTGGTCTGTTGAGATTTGTTTTATAACTTTCATTTCAGCTCATTTTTAGGTTATGGTTTTGGGGAAGTTTTTGCTCCCAAATCCATCAACCTTCAATTTTGTTGGGATTAACTTAGATAACAATTATGGAGCTTGCATACAGATGATCCAGGTGGATTTCTCTTCGATCGGCACTAACAAACTGGTAGGTTTGCGGTTCATTTCTCTTTTTCTCCATGTATTCTCTATTGGTTGAGTTTGTATATGTATTTTCTTTGAGCTGATGTATATTTTTCTCCCTTGGCGTTATATAAAACTTACTTTACGAATCTTTGTGGATTGTTGTCCTAGATTTTTGCTCTGTGCTAGGGATTTGAGTTGTTATAGACATATACTGCTTAGATTCTTATCTAGGATGGTTATCTGTTAGTTTCTGAACTCTAGAGATAGATTTAGAGTTGACATCTACTTGGGTATCAGAGTTTAATGCCTCTGTTTTTTGTGTCGCTCTGAGAGATCGTCGATACAAGCGAGTATAGTTGACTTCTTTGTTATTGAGGTGGTTGAGAGATCACTACCGAGGTGATGCAATCGGCCTCTCAATTTGGGTTAGAAATGACTTAGATTGTTAGTGATACGTAGTGACATTGATGAATATTGTAGGTTGAGTATAACATATCGATAGGTTTAAGTCTATGAGAAGTAGTATATATGCATTCTTGATAAGTTATTCCTTTTTCCTTTTTTATATTTATTTTCTGTTAATACATTTTCTTTCAATCCATTTAACCCAAAACTCTTAAACGCGAGAATTTGTCGAACGACGAATCAATAACCAATCTCTGTGGACACGATACGGTATAACCTAAATATCACCCGGTAAATTAATAACTTACTTTTTGCTTGCCGCTATACTGCAGCAACACATACCTGTTAATGTTTGTTTACCAAATAGATCGTCTATGGTAGCAAAACATGAAGGCACTGTTATTTTTCTCCACGTCTCTACATCACCAATGTTCTACATGTTCCTGACTTTTCTTTAAATTTAACCTTAGTGTCAAAACTATGTAAAACACTTCATTGTACATTGCAATTTTTTGATCATCAGTGCATTGTGCAAGACCTGAGATCACAAAAGATGATTGGTTTGGCTAGTGAAAAGGATCGCTTGTACAAACTCTTGCTTAATGGTGATGCTCATACCAACACAACAGTCACCAAAACTCCACATTGATCCACTCTACACACTAGCATAAACAAAGTGTCTACTATATATTCAAGCTCTTTGGCATTTTAGACGTGGCCACTTATCTCATGACAGACTATGTAAAATGTCCCAAATGTATTCAAATATAACTCATGATAATAAAGTTATGTGTGATATTTGTCACTTTGCTAGACAAAAAAAAGCTACCTTACTATAATAGTACTTCTAAAACTCTTTCTCCTTTTGAATGAATTCACTTTGACATATGGGAACCCTTATCTACTACATCTATACATGGCCATATGTACTTTCTAGCTGTCCTTGATGATTTTACTCGATACACATGGATCATTCTCCTCAAATCCAAGGCTGAAGTTTCTCAGCATGTCCAAAACTTTATTACACTTGTTAAAAATCAGTTCAAAACTTGTCCCAAGTATATAAGAACTGATAATGGTCCAAAGTTCATAATGACACAATTTTACATGACAAAAGGCATTGTCCATCAAAGATCCTGTGTAGAGTCACCCCAATAAAATGGGAGAGTTGAAAGGAAACATCAAAACTCCTTAATGTAACCAGAACCCTACTCTTTCACTCAAAACTTCCCAAACACTTTTGGTCCTATGAAGTATCATATGCTACCTACATCATCAATAGGATCAACACTCCTCTACTCAATCACCAATATCCCTACCAAATGCTACATCAATCTCCACCAGACATTAACCAAATCAAAGTCTTTGGTTCTCTCTGCTATGCATCTACACTACAAAACCATAGAACCAAGCTTTCTTGCAGAGCAAGAAAACTCTTATTCTTAGGCTACCAATTATGTTTCAAAGGCTTTGTTCTATTGGACCTCAACACCAATGAAATATTTATTTCCAGAAATGTAACATTATATGAACACATTCTTCCTTATCACAATTCCTTTATAACTTCTCCATAAAACTGGAAGTACTTCTCAGATCATCCTCCTCTACCATAAAACCTTGATCATATTCTTCACACAACCCTGATCCTATTCCCATCACATCTCCCAACCGTACTAACCAAAATGTCCCTAATGTCACTAAGGATTCTTCCCTCAGTCATATTGACTCATCTCTTGAACAACATACTGTTCACCCTCCTACCATAGTTTCTTCTCGTACAAGGCATCCACCACCATACTTGCAAGATTATGTATGTTCCTCATTTCATGATGATCCTCAACAATCATCTAATGGTACTCCTTATTCCCTATCTAATTTTCTATCTTACTCTCATTTGTCTGCTTCTCATTTCCATTACACCATTTATATTACCACATACAATGAACCTAAAACATATAATGAGACAGACAAATTCGAGTGTTGGATAAAAACTATGAAAACTGAGTTAGATGCCCTTGCTAATACTGGTAATTGGATAATTGTTGATCTCCCATCTAACATCAAACCCATAGGATGCAAATGGATTTACAAAATAAAATACCATGTAGATGGCAGCATTGAGAGATTCAAGACACGCTTGGTTGCAAAAGGGTATAACAAAATCAAAGGCTTGAACTACACATACACATTCTCACCCATTGTTAAGCTCACCACTGTCAGACTTGTGTTGGCTCTTGTTTTTATACATTCATGGCACCTGCACAAACTCAATGCCAACAATGCATTTCTCCACGGAGAATTGCATGAAGATGTTTACATGATCAACCCCCCAGGTGTTATTATCTTTAAACCTAATCAGGTTTTCAAATTAACCAAGTCTTTATATGGTATTAATCAGGCTAGCCGCAAATGGTATGAAAAATTAACATCACTTCTCGTGCACCATGGATACCACCTAAGCTGAATCATATCACTCCCTGTTTGTTAAAAATTTTAATACCAACATTACCATTCTTTTGGTATATGTTGATGATGTCTTACTTGTAGGTAATTCAATTTCTGAATTCACATTCATCAAAGATATCCTTCATGTTGCATTTAAAATTAAGGACCTAGGCACATTGAAATATTTTCTTGGCTTGGAAATTGCTCATTCTTCCAAAGGCATTTCACTTCGCCAATGAAAATACTACTTAGATCTTCTCACTACTCAGGTCTCCTTGGTTCTAAAACTACATCCACTCCTTCGGATCCTTCCATCAAGCTATGTCACGATGATGCTACCCCATTTCCCGACATTCCAGCTTATAGAAGACTCATTGGACACCTTATTTATCTCAATACCACTAGACCTGATATCACTTTCATCACCCATCAATTGAGTTAATTATTATCCAATCCATCTCTCATTCATCATAATGCTACTTACAGAGTACTTAGATACCTCAAGTCATGTCCATGCAAAGGCTTATTCTTTCCATGTGACTTCAAACTACATCTCCTTGGCTTTTCTGATGCAGATTGGACTGGCTGTAGAGATACAAGACGATCTATTTCCGGTTCATGTTTCTTCATTGGTCACTCCCTCATTTCATGGCACACCAAGAAGCAATAAATCGTGCCCCGATCTTCATCTGAAGCTGAGTATCGTGCCCTAGCAACTGCCACTTGTGAACTCCAATGAATTTTGTATCTTTTACGTGATCTACAAGTGACTTGTGACAAGCCTCTAGTTCTTTATTGTGACAATCAGAGTGCATTTCACATTGCTGCAAATCCTATTTTCCACGAAAGAACCAAATATCTGGAGATCGATTGCCACATTATAAGAGAAAAGTTCATGGCGGGCATCGTGAAACTCTTTCCTATATCATCCAAAAGCTAGCTTGCCGATTTCTTTACCAAGTCATTGTTACCACATCCATTCAATTTCCTCATGTTCAACTTGAACTTGATTAACATATATCAAGTGTCAACTTGAGGGGGGATTTTAACCATTGTATACATACAACTGGAAGTTAGTTATACAATTATAATAGTTAGTTAACTTACATTACAAGTTTCGATACACTACATGTTATGCATTCTACCTTATAGTGTTTATCACCTCATATATAAATGATGTAATGTAACCTCACTTCAAGCTATGAGAAACTGTTTCTTCTTTATCTCTATTGTGTTCATGACAACTCCTTTTTCCTCTCATAATAACTTCATCATAAAAAACAGTTCAATTTTTAAAAAAAATTACTAATAACAATTCAGTTCAGTTTAAAATTAATAAAGGATTCATCGAACAGTTAAACCGCTTCAGTTTAATTTTAAAAAAAAATTATAACAGTTCGATTCAATTTTAATTTTTTATTCTATTTCAATTCGGTTTGATTCAATTATATTTTAAAACTGAACCATGAACAATTCTATTCATAATTTAGAGACAAAGTTATACTTGACATTTTTCATAAAATTATACATTACATTTCATGATATAAATACTTGAAACAAAAGAGAGTTATAGTTAACAACTACTAACCGATACACACTCAACTAATTTTCAATTTTCGCCTACAAATATTAAAGTATTAATGCCTAAATCGAACTTCTTGATTTGTTTTGGGCAGTTTCGTTTATTTATTTACTTTTCTAAATCCTATCTAATCAAGTTCATAAGAACCCAATTCTAGCGGTGTTAAAATCACGATTCTATTATAATCATAGATACTCTTAAATAAGCACAAAATATTTGGGCACAATATTAAGCACACTCACATGAAACAAAAGATAAGAAATTGAAAAAACATTAAATAATATATATTTTAAAAATAATTAAAATTGATATATAGTTTAATGAGTGTGTGCCCAAATCATTTATATTTGGATTTGTGACCAAGGAAGTATTGCTCTATAACCATAATAAGTCTTATAAATATTATTTATTATAATTACAAGTTGACAACTACACTAAAATCTAAGAAAAGTCTTGAATAGTTAAAACTATTCAGTGTAAAGCCATGCAATTATTTGCATTATTAGATAAATAAAATATATATTAGAGTCAATTTCATTTCAATAGTGTTAGATGAAAAGTTTGTATAATAACCATTATGCCCTTTTAGTAAAGCCTCTCTATCTCTAACTCCTTATTTAAATCTCTCACCAATCTCTCTTTAACCATCGATTCCTTTCGATCAGTTTTCAAAACAAAAACCAAAACAAACATGGCGACGGTGAATTCACTTCTAATTTTCTCTCCTTTCCCACTCTTTTCTCTCTTTTCTTTTTCTCTTTTAATTTTATATATAAGAAAACTCTTTATTTTTATTTAATTTTCTCTCAAATATATATAGCTAATAACTGAATACTACAATTTTTGTAGGAAGTTGAAGCACCACAAATGACAAGATGGGAAGGCTATGTAGACTGGAGAAATAAGCCTGCCCTTAGAGGTCGCCATGGAGGCATGCTTGCAGCTTCCTTTGTTTTGGGTCAGTTTCATCATTTTGTTTAACATAGATTATTTTTTTATAAAAATTATTATTATTAGTTTTTTATAATTCATTGACCAAAATTTCACTTTAAATGAATAAATAAGATAATATTATAATTGCATGTTCCTATACAATTATCAATTGAGTTGATTTAAATTTTTGTTCATATTGTTAATAATATATTATTAAATGACATTACTTTGCTTTTTAAAAAAATCAAGCTTTTGTTTGTGTGATATAGAAAAAGTGAGAACACACACATGTATGTGTGGTTGTGGAAATTTATTAATTATTACAATAATTGTGGCCTCTTTTATTTAATTAGCATGTGATACTCTCTCTCTCTCTTTTGTAGTTGTGGAGATATTGGAGAATCTAGCATTTTTGGCAAATGCAAGCAATTTGGTATTGTACTTGAAAGAGTATATGCATATGTCTCCTTCTAAATCTGCAAACAATGTTACAAATTTCATGGGGACATCGTTTCTTCTTGCTCTACTAGGTGGTTTCTTGTCAGATTCTTTTCTCACCACTTATCATGTTTACTTGATAAGTGCACTTATTGAGTTACTAGTAAGTTTCTCCATGATTATTATTACTATTTACACCACCATTGCTCTCTCTTTCCATGTGTTATCATCACTTTTTTGCTGCAAATAATTATAAAGATATACTTAATACATGTATAGCATCTTTAAAGGTGTATAAAATGAACTATCACATATGATTCCAAATTTATTACAATTAAATATTTATTAAATCAAATTTTATAAAATATTTTCATATTTAAATCACACTAAAATAAATTTAATATTAATTTTACTATAATAAAATTACAGATAATCTATATAGGAACGTCTTAAATAAAACGCGTCTTTGAATATTAGAATATGTAAAAATTAAAATTCGTTGCAAAATTTTGCAATTTGTTAAATGGAACAATTAGTTGAGAGTATGTGATTGATGTTTGAAAAGAATTAAATGCTGCAACCAATCTAAATGGAAGAATTAATTGATAAAATGTGAATGGTGTTTAAAAGACTTATCGATTTCTTCATTCGCTTTCTTTTTTTTCCTCCACATTTCTTCAGCAACTTGTGCTAGAATTGTGGATTGTGTGAAAAATTCTCCCATCAAGATATATGCTATATTTTCAAGATATTAGAGTTTTTATTAATGCATCTCATCAAATATATAAAATAGGGATAACATAAGTAATACTTTTATCAAAAAAGATAAAATAGCATTTCTATAAAAAATAATATCAATTTGTTGTTAAAGATCTAGCAACATGACATGAATATGAAAATCACTTATGATGAGCTCTCAATGTCTATTTCAACAAAAATGGCTCTTTTTCTTTGGATTCATATATAGGGGAAATAAAATAATGTCAGTGGAAAGAGATTTTATCTTTTTGTCTGATATTATCTTTTTTAGAAGGGTGTAGGTGTTTTTAAAATATAAATAAAATTGTAGCGTATGATTGGTTTTATAATAATAAAATTTAATTTTAATTAAATTGCGGTTTTAATTATAGAGGGTTAAATGTAAAGTAATTTATATTTAAATAAATTTATGTGTAATGGATTAACAATAAATTAAAATATGTTAAATTCAAAAATTTTAAAATAGAATCATTCTAAAAACAAAACTAATATTTATGTGAAATTAGTAAAATATTATAAAATAATTTTACACATGTTACATCAATTTTTTTTTTCTTTTTCAAAAATAGATATAGAATCTATTTAGTTTGACTTATTTAAATTTATTTAATGATATAAATTTATGATATTGTTTGAGATACTTTATCAAAATAGATTACGACAGTTTTTATAAACTTTTTAAGATATATATTTTATCAAAATAAATTCATCAATATAATTTATGAAAAAGTATTTATAGTATATATAAAAATAATTATATTTATTTTATCTATTATCATAAAATAATTTGTACAAATTTATACATAAATACTTATTTTGATAAACATTAGTTAGAAACTACAAATAAATTTTTATACTATTTAATATTATATTTTTCACTAATTTTTAAATTTAGCATAATATAAATTTAGTAGCACTTATTACTCGATAGAAATCATAAATAGAAGGAAAATATTAAATAATATATTTTGAATAATGATATACTTATGTTGTTACACAAAGAAATACAAGACTTATATAAATAATATTGTTAGGTCATCTTCTATTTCTATATAGTTTTTTTATATAAAAAAACTACTATACATTTAAAAGTTGGTTTAACATAAATAGATATTTTCAAAACATGCATAAACACACTTAATTTATTGAATATAATAAAACCTCATTCTTATTATTTTTCATGCAACGTGTGATCATTATCACCAATAATCTAAACCCCTTTGTTTTATTTGAATGTATCTATTTGTGGAAGGTTAAAATGAACCACGTGTGTGGCTATGGTTTATCAGATAAAGTTAATAGTGACATTTCATAGTCATAACTAACTGTTAATAGTGGATTACATTAATAAATCATTGTCTAGACTACGCTCCATAAATTAAGATGTGGGATCAAATGATAAAACACGTGGCATCAACACTTTTCATTTGTAGAACAAGACTGGTCAATATTTTAGATATTTATTTTTGTTTTCAAAAAATGACCAAATTTGTGAGATTTTATTGGCTTACTTTAATTATATAAAAAAATTGTTGGAGAAAAAGATGGGTAGGTGTCCATGTTCTTTTCCATTCATTGGTTCTCACCAGTTTATATTATATATTATTTTTTTGTTTTACATTAGTTTGGGTCCATATAATGTGTTGAGTCTTGGCCCCATTTATGGCCTACTATTATATGTAAACCCTTTTCACCTATATTTGCAATCAATGCAATGTCTCATATGTGGTGTTATCATCCTATTGAGCAATAATTTCTACAATAAAATATTTTCTTTAAATAATATGATTGATTAATTTTTTTAGCCGACTAATTTAGATGGACAATTTATTGGTTCAATTTTATTTTTACTAAAAATCAAATTTAGATAATATCCGAGCGATTTGTTCTTAATAATTTTTTTTTTCATTAGAGTTTAAATATTTGATTATAATTGATACATTTTAGTTTGTGAATTCTAAAATAACAAAAATAAATTGATATTGTTAAATTGAATGTTATTATTAGAGTCTAAACTTTGATATAATAATTATATATTTAAATTTGTAGTTATTATTATAACTTCGTCTACATTTTAAAAAATTAATATATAAAAATTTATGATTTTTTAACGCTGAAATACTAATTTTTTAAATACTTAATTATTGAAATAGGTAAATTAGTTTAAGATATAAAATATTATAAATGAAATCTTTTTTTTTCAAATAGATTAATAAATAAAATTTTATTTTTTAAAGACAAATAAATAAGATATCGCACATTCAATTTTTCTTTATGTACTACAAGAAAAATTGTGTCCAGCGACGTGATGTTGTGACGTGATTATCACGTAGTAAAAAAAAAAGATTGCGACGTGTTTATCACGTCACTATATGATTTTAATATTTAACAATAAACACTCACGTTAGCACATAGGAAGTAAGAGATTTTTTTTAAAAAAAAAGTTGTGACGTGAAAATCACATCGAAACATAAAAATTAAAATAAAAATAAATAAAAGAGTCAGAGTTATACAAGGAGAGAAGTTTGAATTTTTCAAAATTTGAGTTGTGACGTGATTTTCATGTCACTAATTTGTGACATGAAAATCACGTCACTAAAGTGTGTATAAATCCAAAAAAAATATCATTCAGTTACACGACTCTTTCTTCTTCTTCTTCATCTCTTCAATTAATTTCTTCTCTCCTTCTTCACTCCACCACTAGAAACTTCATCTTCATATCTTCTACTATCCTAATTTATTTATTTCATCCACTCATTTAACTCAAAAGTATAATACTCCTTCTCCTTCCATCTCACTTCTTAGTTGTTGATTTTTTTTTTAATTTTAATTTTTAATTTAATTCTAATTTTTTATTTTCTGATTTTTAATTTTAGGTTTGAAGGCAAATTTTGTTCCAAATAATTTAATTTATTTTTGTTCTTATTGATTTTTATACTTGTTATTGTTGTTTTTATATTGGTATATAATAAAAACAGATTTTATGTTTTCATATTGTTATATTTTATTATAAAATGAATATATAATCTTTTAATTAAAAATATTTTTTTTATAAAAAAAAATTAGTGACGTAATTTTCATGTCACAATTTAGTGACATGAAAATCACGTCGCAACACATTGACAACAGTTGATATTTGTACAAAATTTTGCAATGTGAATTTTACGTCACTAAATTGTGAAGTGAAAATCACGTAACTAATTAGTTGCCACACACTCTCCTGCGATGTATTCATTTACGTCGCTAATAAGACGTTGTGACGTGAAAATTACGTCGCAAATGAGCTTGGTTTTTTGTATGTGATGAAATTTGACATTATTTATGAAGTACTAGGAGTAGTAAATATGTGACATTATGACTAATGAATTTGGAACTATTATTTATGCAGGGTTTAATCGTACTCACTGTACAAGCTCACTTACCATCACTAAAACCATCAAAATGTAATGGATCAACTCAATGTGAGGAAGTTAATGGTGGAAAAGCAGCACTATTATTTTCTGGTCTCTATCTTGTGGCTCTTGGAGTTGGAGGAATTAAAGGGTCACTACCTGTTCATGGTGGTGAACAATTTGATGAAAGTACACCAAATGGAAGGAAACAAAGATCAACTTTCTTCAACTACTTTGTTTTTTGTCTATCATGTGGAGCCCTTATTGCAGTTACTTTTGTTGTTTGGGTTGAAGATAACAAAGGTTGGGAATGGGGTTTTGCAATCTCTACTATTACTTTGTTTTTGTCTATTCCAGTGTTCTTGGCTGGTTCAACTACTTACAAGAATAAGGTCCCCTCTGGAAGTCCACTTACCACTATTTTGAAGGTAATTCTAAGATTTTAAAATTAAAACTTTACTTAATTTAAGTTCGCACCATAATCTGCTCAATCTATAAATAGATCCAAAAGAAAAAAGAAATAGTTTTTATAATTATAAGCTTGATTAAATTGTTTATTTATGACTAATTCAATATGGTATGTGTTTCCATTTTTTGAAATTCATCAGGTACTAGTTGCTGCATCACTAAACACCTTCACCAACAAAAACTCAAGCAATGCAGTTGCAAACATGTCTTCAAGTCCTTCAAATCCAAACACACAAACAAAACAATCACACCAACAAATCGAAACCACAAAACCAACCAGAACAAGATCTCAAACACCAACACAATCCCTCAAATTCCTCAACAAAGCAGTCACAAACAAACCAATCCACACATCCCTAACATGCACACTCCAACAAGTAGAAGACGTCAAAATAATCCTCAAAATACTCCCAATATTTGCATGCACAATAATGCTCAACTCATGCTTAGCTCAACTCTCAACATTCTCCGTCGAACAAGCCGCCACAATGGACACAAAACTTTTCTCCACCTTCAAAGTTCCTCCGGCCTCGCTCCCGGTTTTCCCGGTACTCTTTCTCATGATCCTAGCACCAATCTATGATCACGTCATAATCCCTTACGTAAGAAAAGTTACAAAATCCGAAACGGGAATAACTCATCTCCAAAGAATCGGAATCGGGTTAATACTCTCCATACTCGCAATGGCTATAGCTGCAATAGTCGAAATCAAACGACGAAAAATATCCTC
Organism: Vicia faba; assembly: GCA_948472305.1. NCBI lineage: Eukaryota > Viridiplantae > Streptophyta > Magnoliopsida > Fabales > Fabaceae > Vicia > Vicia faba. The sequence continues at coordinate 781,894,898 of OX451736.1, forward strand.
GCACATCAACGACGCAGCAACGAAAAATAATCCATTACATATCTCATTTCTTTGGATTGGTTTTCAGTATTTATTTCTTGGTTCAGCTGATCTCTTCACATTAGCTGGACTATTGGAGTTTTTCTTCTCGGAAGCACCTTCAAGTATGAGATCATTAGCAACATCACTTTCTTGGGCTTCTTTGGCAATGGGCTATTACCTAAGTTCAGTGATTGTTTCTATAGTAAACAGTGTTACTGGTAATGGTAATCATAAACCATGGCTAAGTGGGTCTAATCTTGATGACTATCATTTGGAGAGATTCTATTGGTTAATGTGTGTGCTAAGTGGGTTGAATTTTCTTCATTATATGTATTGGGCTGCTAGGTATAAATATAGAGGAAGAGGCAACGGTGATGAATGAAGAAATGTATGTAAGGAATTGAGTACACTTGGATTGTTCATTGATAAATTTTTTGAACAAGACAATCTTAGGAAGTAGTTTTGTATGACTGCAAAATCTCCAACATTGTATCTAGTAGAATATAATTAATGTACACTCTAATGGAATAGCTATAAAAAGAAACATAAAAGCTACATCATTTGTAATCATTGTAGCTCTTTTGTATACTATTTTATTAGGGAGAGCAAATGGTTTTTAACTTTCTACATGTTGTGGTGTTTTGAAGAATGTCATGTGTTGTAAATTATTAACAAAAAATAATAATAATCATGATTGTTTTAAAATAACAAGAAAAATATATTATTGAAGTTGTTTTTTTAATTCAGAAGAAGACATAGTTTTGTGAAGTGTTATTGTAGGCATAACAATACAACATTTAGTAAAACAATGTCTTGTAGGTGAAATAGTATAAATAATTAATAAAACTATTGTTGTAGGCGAAATAGTGCAATAATTAGTAAAATTGTTGTTGTAGGTGTGTTTCATCAAAGGTCGTAATCTTATGCAACAATACCGATTTAGTCTATAAATTGAACATTCCAAATTCAGAAAAATACATTAGAAAATCATATACTCTTCACTATAAATTTCAGACATTCTTCGCTACATTCAAGTTTTTGTCGGTCTTGCGCAAATTCGATAAAAGGCTAAATTATCTTGGATATTCCTACGTTCCAACTCTAAAACATATTTGACAGTGCTTGAATTACTTATAAGAAAAGTGATTTCGTTTACGATTCTAACCTCAATCCATTTGATTTTAATTAATTTCTAACATCATAGTGTATATATTATAACAATTGTTGGAGTTACACTTTTTTATTGGTGGCAAAATAAATTATATTTAAATAAATCTACCATAGATTTCAACATGTATCGCAGATAACCTAGTGGCGATTTACGTGGTTGGTTTTCTTTGTATGCGAATTCATTTCTCAGTTTATTACTTTTCCAATCCTAACATGTAAATTCAAACAAACCGAACATTCAATGAAACCATCAAAAATCAAGAACAACCTCATTAAGAAGGACTCGATTAAACACATAAGAATATATTAATTGTTGGAAAATTCAATCATGCAATTGATAAATAACAGAGGATTTGAGTATGTGAAAAAAAAAGATAGTGTGAGATAGAAGAAAGTTAGAGAGAAGAGATAATTGAGGATGATAATTATGATTCTATTCATTATGCATTAAAAATATATCATCATGATATTTATACAACAATTAGGATATAAGAGCATCAAGTCAAAAGTCATAAAAGTCAAAAACTCGGTATCGTAACTGATTAACACAAACCTGTAATTCGTTATAGCCGACACAAAGTTGAAAAATCACAGTAACCAGTTACAACAACTCCAAAAACATTTATTATGTAGCTTATTTGACCTTTTTAATGTCTGTAACCGGTTACACTCTTGTGTTAACCGGTTACAACACTTGAAAAACTTCAAAGCTCTTAACACACCACCTTATTTTGAGTACTCCAAGTCTTCCATGCTCTTGCTCATCTTTAATATTTTGAACACATTATTTGTGACTCCCTTAGTCAATAAATCTGCAACTTGGTCTTCACTTCTACAATATCCAAATCTTAATTTTCCTTCACTAACAAGCTCCATCAAGTAGTAAAATCTCATCTCAATGTACTTGCTCCTCCCATTTGAAATTGGGTTCTTAGCAAGATTAGTAGTGGAAACATTGTCAACCAAGAGCGTAAAATCCTAACCATCACCGCTGCCCATCTCCTGCAATAGATTCATTAGCTACACGACTTGGCACACACATAATAAAGTAGCAATGTACCCGACCTTACAAAAGAAGAGTGTAACTACCGATTCTTTCTTTGAATACCATGATATTGGTGTTCAACCGATCATAAATATGTATTCAGTTGTAGACTTCTAAACATCTTTATCTCTACACCAAATGAAATTGGTAAAACTGAGCAAATTGTATTTTCTGCCCATATCCACTGCGGGAAAAACAATTTTGCAGTCAATAGTTCCTTTGACGTATCTTAGGATTCTCTTGACTGCTGCCAAGTGAGACACCTTCGTTCTATCCATGAATCTACTCGTAATAATGAAACTAAATGCCAAATTTGTTCGTGTATTGCACAAGTAACATAATGATCCAATTAACCTTCTATATTAAGTTGGATCTACGTTATGCTCATCTTTATTCTTTGACAGTTGCAGCTTTGGTTTAGCTGGTGTAATGTCAGCATTATAATGCTCCATTTCACACTTCTTAAATATCTCAAGAGTATATCTCCTTAGATGTATAAGCAGTCCCCTTTTGAACTTGTGGAACTCTCTGCTAACGAAGTATGTCATGATACCAAGGTCGCTCATCTCGAATACTTTCAAAAGCTCACTCTTGAACTTAGAAATACTCTTTTCATTGTTGCATGTGATCAACAAATTATCTACGTAATGACAAAGAATGATCATCACTTCATTTGTATCCGTCTTCACATAAACTTCATGTTCGAATACACATTTCTTGAAGCTAATTTCAATTAGGAAACAATCTCTCCTTTTGTTCCAAGCTCTTGGAGCTTGTTTCATTCTGTATAATGCTTTTCTCAACTTGTAGAACCTTTCTTCTTGGTTTTTCAAAACAAAACTAGAGGGTTGTTCTACATACACTTCCTCTTCAAGTGGATCGTTCAAAAATGCAGATTTCACATCCATTTGATAGAATGACCAATTATTATTCACAATACCAATAACTAGACTTATGGTCTCAATTCTAGCAACCAGTGCATATACCTCATCAAATTCTATACATTTTCTTTGCAAAAATCCCTTTGCAACTAACCAGCCTTATGCTTGATTATTTCATCTTTGGGATTTTTCTTCACCTTATAGACCAATCTTACACCAATCGACTTCTTTCCTTTCGGTAGACCAACTAACTCCCAAGTACTATTTTTCTAAATCGATTCCATCTCCTCTTTCATAGCACAAATGCACTTTGGATCACTAAAGGTCTCTGTCGTCTTAACCGACTCGGATTCGGACATCAATGCAAAATTAAAGAAATCACCATCATTATTGATTTCATTGTCGAAGAATATCGCACAATTAGGGGTGTTCAGATCCAATCCGATCAAAAAAAAAATCCAAAAACCGAACCGAAAAAACCGAAATCCAAAAAAAACTGGATTTTTTTGGATGTATTTGGATCACCATGTAGCATAACCGACCGGTTCGGTTTACAATTGGCTTCATGAGAACCGAACCAGTCCAAACCGAACCGATATTACTTCCATTTACTTGCCATTTATTATTTAAAATAAATTAATATCGAATCATTTATAGCCATCCTCCCAAATTAATTATGTTAGCCAACACTAATTTCTCTAGAGAATCCCAATCATTCCTATAATTTCCCTATTCAAATTCTAAATTATCTTAAAATTAAATACAATGAATGCTATTCATTGTTGTAACCGCAAGAAATTCAATATCACAAGCAAGAAATTCAATAATGCTAAATAGACATTCATCTCAATTAGTTTTCTGAATTATACTATCAGTAAGCAAGCTTCTTAATTTGTTTGATTTTATCTTTTTTGTACTTTGTAGTTTTGTTCGATCAGATTTTCTAAAGCTATTCAAATTTTTAGCCTTTTGTAAAGCTGTTCTAATTTGTGTTGTTGAAAGCTTATTTAAAATTAATTTACTTATGTTCTCAATTTTATAACAGTAGCTTACTAAAAATTATTTTCATTAGTTTTCTTATGTAAAATCGTTTCATGTTGGTTACTTGGTTATAACAGTAACAAATTTTAGTTAGTTTTTCATAATTTCTTCAAGGTCTGTTCTTTGTTAGTTTTTCATATTTTGTTTCATAATTTTTTCATAATATATTTTTATTAGCTTTTTCTACAACTAGTTGTTTATACTTTGTTCTAATTTTAAGTTTGATCTATTTTTACAGGAATGAGCCAAACTAGTCCTATTACTCAATCTGATATTGTTAACAACCTTATTCAGGTATCAAAAATTAATTTTAAGTAGAGATTTTTACCTTTAGAAATGTTGGTTACTGTTACAATGGTGTAATATTATAGTTGATGTTCAAAAATTTATTTTTTCATGTGTATTTTATAGGGTGAAACAACTGAAGCTCCACCTCCATTGGTACAAAGTAATGAAACAAACAATGATGAAGAAAATGCTAATAAGAAAAGAAAGATTGAAGAAGCTTCAAAATTGGTCACATCCAATGATCCTAATGTTGTAGCTGGAAATTCAGGTAACATAAAACCTATTAAACATAGATCTTGGACTTGGGAACATTTTACAAAAATAGGATCAAGAGCTAAGTGTAATTGGTGTGATGTAACATATGCTGCTGACTCACAAAGAAATGGCACTAGTAATTTGAAACACCATTTATTGCATCAGTGTAAGAAGTTTCCAAAAGAGTCTCTTGATCCCACTCAACAGACACTTGTTCTTCAACAATTGAAAAAAGAAGATGGGAATGGATCTGGTAGTGTTCTCACTGGTGTTCATTTTGATGCTGAGGCATGTAGGAAAGCTTTAGCTAGGATGATTATTGTTGATGAGTTGCCTTTTAAGTTTGTTGAGGGAGAGGGGTTTCTTCATTTTATGAGTGTTGTGCAACCTAAACTCTCAATTCCTAAAAGGATTACAATTGCTAGAGATTGTTGGGATTTATACACGAGTGAGAAACATAAGTTAAAAAGTATGCTAAATAAATCAAATCAATGTGTTTGTCTTACAAATGATTGTTGGACATCTGTGCAAAATTTGAGTTATCTTTGTCTCACTGCACATTTCATTGATCATGATTGGAAAATCCATAAAAGGATTCTGAATTTTTGTCCAATTGTGAATCACAAAGGAGTAACCATCGGCAAAAAAATTGAAAAATGTTTGGAGGAATGGCTAATAGGTAATGTTTTCACCATTACGGTTGATAATGCTAGTTCTAACGATGTTGCTATAACTTACTTGAAAAATACAATGAACGATTGGAATTCTCATCCATTGAAAGGGGAACATATGCATGTTAGCTGTTGTGCACATATTCTGAATCTTGTGGTCCAAGATGGACTAGAAGACTATCATTCTTCAATTAGTAAGATTAGGAATGCTGTTAGATATGTTCGTGCATCACCAGGTCGTATGGATAGGTTTAAAACTTGCATTAAAGAAGTTAGGTTACAAGAAAAATCAATTGTTCAGTTGGATGTTTCCACTAGGTGGAATTCCACATATATTATGCTTGAAAGTGCATTGAAGTTTCAAAAGGCATTTAAGAGATTGAGTGAGAAGTGTGCTGATTTTGTGCTGATGAAAGATGGTATTCCTAATAAAGAGGATTGGGATAATGCAAAATGCTTTGTTAATTTTTTGAAAATATTTTTTGATATCACAAAGAAGGTTTCAGGTAGTACTTTTGTGACCTCTTCTCAATATTTTAATGAACATATTAAGATATTGACTACATTAAACGGGTGGATAGAATTAAAAAGTTCTGACAACTTGCTTGGAATTATGGCTGAAAATATGAAAGTTAAGTATGATAAATATTGGGGTAAGGTTGAAAAAATGAATATGTTGATCTTTGTTGCTGTTGTGCTTGATCCTCGACATAAGATGCAGTTTGTTAGGTGGGGATTGAACAGGGCATATACAAATGATGTTGTTGTATCTTTGTACAAAAAACAGAGGAGACATTAAATAAAATATTTGAGAGTTATAGGCTTTTCCTTGGTAACGGTCAAACTGAAAATCTTACACATTCCACTCAAGAAGTGGAATTGGTAGAACTTAAAGCACCAGAGGATGCATTTGCTTTAGAGGTTGAGATGGGCATGAATCTTAATGAGAGCATGCAGAAAAATGAATTGGATTTGTATCTCATGGAGAATTTGGAGAAGAAAGGTCCTGGTTTTGATATCTTGAACTGGTGGAAGGTGAATTCTAACAAGTATCCTATTCTTGGTCAAATGGCTAGATATATATTGGCCATGCCTGTGTCTACTGTAGCTTCAGAGTCCGCTTTCTCTACCGGAGGAAGAGTGCTTACTTGTTATAGAAGCTCTCTTACGCCAAAAACAGTTGAAGCTTTAATTTGTACACAAAATTGGTGTAAATCTTCCCCGGTGTCGGTGGATATTGAAGAGCTTGTGGATGAGTTAGAAAATTTGGAATTAGGTAATTTACTTATAACTTATATTATTTTTTGTTGAGCATTGTTAATCTTTTATATTGAGTAATATTTATCTTTATTTTTGTAGAACTTGCTCCAATCCCTCAATTGAATGAAGGTGTATCTGATATAGACTCTGATTAGCTGTTGATATCCGCATTCTAAAAGAATTGGGTAGAATTGTGAAGCTGGGGTGGAGCTATTGCAGGATAATTAGAAAATTTGTTATTTGACTATCAATTATGTTGCAGGCTCTGATTTTGAAACTATCAATTATGCTGTCATATATAAAGCAGATCTTCTCTCTCTATATATAATGCAGTTTGTCATATTATTATTATATATTCATTGTGATGCAACTTTCGTATGTCCACTGTTATTGATATTTTTCTTGAAGTTTTATTATTATATTCGCTTTAATATAGCTTTGGAATCTTCATTTATTCACTGTTTTATATATTTGTCATATATTTAATTTATAATACAAATCTCCATATAAGAACTAAGCATATCTCCATATATATTATATATTATAGCCATGTCTATTTCGTTGGGATAGATATTATATATATATTATAATGAAACTATGCAATAATGACATCAAATAGCCATATGAACATAGCAATTAGATATTGTCTCAGTAGACGTTGGTGGCATAATTGTAACTGGTATTGAAATATATTCTTTTTAAATTTCTAAATAGTGTTGGTTTAAAAACAGAATAAAACCGATTCAACCAAACCGAAGTAAACTGTATAAATTGGATTGGATTGGATTTGATTTTTCTTGTTGTCATCCAAAAACCGAACCAAACCGTATGCTTTATACATTTTTGGATCGGATGATATTTTGTCTCAAAACCGATCCAAACCGGACCACGAACACCCCTACGCACAATCTTGGAGTCTTTGAAGCAAAATTGTTGTACCCTAAAATTTGCCCTCTCACTTTACTCAATACATGCCCATTGAGGTCCTCAACTTGCTCAAGGATGCCCAAGAGTTGACCAGACAAACTCTCTCCTAAGGCAATCTACCTCAAACTATGGTTTCCATTTTCATCAAGATGGGTGAACTCCAAATACCTCATATTCTCTCCATGGTCCTAATATATTATCAAGACCCTCCATGTCAAATTTCAAGTCCTGCACAAGAAGTTTGCTCAGTCAACTGCTCAAATGCTTAAGGAATCGACTGTATTAAGTCAAAAGTCAACTGTGGCCCACATACAGTCAAACTTCAAGATTTTTGGTCAACATCAACATTTTGAAGTTATATCCATCATTTGATCAAGGGTTTATCATGATTCCTCAAGGAATGTCCCAAATTCATCAAAACCCAAAAGTTGCTAAATTAGGGTTTCTCAGGAAAAGTCAACCAAACTTTGACCAAGCATAACTTACTCATACTTTATCATAAATTTTCCATTCAATGCTCATTTTGAAGAGGATGCAATTCCCTACAATTCATCTTCAACCCTCAAGTCCAAAATATGCACTCATCAAAAGAAATGAATTTCTACATTATATGTCCTTTTGAAAAGTCAACAAAAATACTTTTTAGGTCAAAGCTTCTTACATGAACATGGAAGACCCAATTGAGATGAGACCAAAAGGGTTGTTTAAGGAACATCCTAAGATTTCCAAAAAGTCCAAGAACACCTCTCTAGGGTTAAGATTGGAAGAGATATGTCTTGTCAAAGTTGACCATTTTTGCAAAATTGCCAAAAGTCAAATGTGCTCAAAAATGCATTTTTTTTGCCAAATGAGCCTAACTTTTTATGCTTGCACCTCACTCATAACATGGTCCACGACCCACATATTCACCCATACATTATTTTCTTCATTTTCCATTTTATTTTGATTTTTTATTAATTAAAAATTGAATTAAATCAAATAAATGACAAATAATATCAAAGATTTGTTTTGATCTAATTTTTGGACAGAATCACAAGCTAATTATGCTGGCATATCAGGATCAAATCGAATCAAGGTTGATAGGCACAAGAATGGTATGATTAGGCCTAATTTGGAAACAAATCACACAAAGGAAGAGTGAGATCAAATCTTCAAAAATTGCAAAGATACCAGCTGTTTTTATAACCCTAATTCACTTAGGGATATATAATGAACAAGACCAAGCACAAAAGCAAGGGCTAGCAGTCGTGAAGAACACTAGAATAAACTCAAAATTTTGGCAAAAAATGGTGATATGATCTCTAGCATAGAGGACGATTCAGAGCATTCCAACACTTCTAATCGTATCCTAGAGCATCTCTGAAGCTAACATGATCGATAGCAAGCACTCTCGCCCCCAGAATCGCTTCCTAGACCTCATACGGTTTGCTTGCTTTTTCAAAATCGATTACGGCCATTCTTGCATCATTAGCATAATTTAATGATATATTTGTGATCATTGATGTATTTCTAACATGTCTGGATCGTTTAATTGAATTTTTGAGGCTTATATGTGTGACTGCCATGGCTAGGGTTTGAAGTCACGTTTTGGGGCTTCTTGATACAGGTGAAATTGGCCTACACAAAGGGTACCATCATACTCGTGAGGTCAAAACAAATTGGTTGATGTAGCCATAATTGATTTATCATGCCCGTGTTGGATTTTTGAGATTTACAGGGTTTTAGTTACAGACGTTGTCTGTAGGTATAAGTCACCTACCTAAAACGACAGACAGAAGGAAGAAGACGGTGATTTGTCATCACCCCATTGGTTTGTTTGAATTTCGCGCGCTTTTCTAGCTAACCACTATGTTTTACATATTATATTATGTTATTGTTATATTAACAAATAGAACAGGTAGCACGGATGGTAGGGCGCGCTGGTGTTGAGTGTAAGGACCTGGTTTCGATCCCAGGTCCCAGCAAGTTTTCATTATTTTCTAAATTCTCACTTGCAGATCCAGTGTTCTATAACCCCACGCGTCCATCATGTGCCTTATTGATCCAACCAATGGATCACCATCTATCCAGATCCAACGCTCCAGACAAGGAGGGACCATGGTGCACCATCAGAAGGGTGCAACACTGAACCTCACGCGTTAGATGGGCTTGGCTACATGGGTCTGGAGGCAATTCCTCATGGCACCCCCCTCCAATTGCTTAAACATGCCCTTTTCTCATCTTTTGATTTTAATTCTTTTTTTAATTATTTTTCTAACAATTTTCTTTTTTAAAAATAACATCAAATTATTCCTTTTTGTTATTAAATCATGAAATCACAAAAAATACCAAAAATCATTTTTTCATAAAATATTTATTTTCTTTGGTTAATTAATTTAATTCAAAATTAGGGCAATTAAATCTTATTTTTTGTAAATTAAAATCAATTAGAAATTAGGGTTTGATTTTGTATATAATTAATTTTTTCTTCAAAAATAACTTAAATATTTTTCTCGATTAGATTTTTAGGTTTTATAATTATCCTCGCATTTAATTCGTCGCGTGCATTTTAATTACTTTTTTTAATTATTTTTGTAACTGCTCCAAGTTTGTAATAGCTCTAATTAGGTTTTAATTCCGCCTTTTATTTTACAGTCTAAATAATTATGTATCTGCGAAAGCCATGTAATAGCTAGAACTTTAAGCTTTCTGCATTTTAATTTCCGCAATTATAAACTGTTAGATGTATGCTAATAGGATTGTATGGAAAGAATACTTGAAATTTAAAACGGTAGAAAATCCTAAATGTGCAAAGACAAATTAACTGAAAAAATTCACTCGCACATTGCTCACTCCTAGGGTTTACTCCACTCCGGTTGCCTTCGGTTAAACGATCATGAAGTATAGGGTTTGTTAGTGGTCGTTCTCTAGCCCCGAAAGATCTCAAATGACCCATTCGGATGTTGCCTCAGAAAAATATCTTTAAGGCTTTAGGATGATTACTAACACCTCCTAACATTGCTTTTGTGACCGTATATGTCCCTTCAAATGTCCCTTAAAACTCCAACGACGGTGCTACCTATTCCTTAATAATGGGATAGCGTTGTCAAAAGGAAAATGATCAGACTTTTTTTCGAGTAGGTAGATTAACTCTTAAGTACTTGCTCAAACAAATAAACTTTTCACGCAAACACTTCTTCAAAACAATTTTCAAAATAACTTTGTCACACCCTTGAGGACCGATACAAGGGTTATCACGAAGTAAACAAAACTTTTTAAAACAAGCACACACAAGCAATTTTAAAAATGAGCAAGTACCTAAGAGCCCGTGGAAAACCACTGATAGAAAGGGTGCTAACACCTTCCCTTTCTATAATCTAACCCCCGTACTCAGAAACATCTTAAAAAAGGTTTTTTCTGTTCTTTTTTCTTTTCCTTTGTTGGATGAAATAAAAGTCGGTGGCAACTCTTGCTTACCGCAACATTTGCGAACAAAAAATGCAAACCAGTATTAATAGTCGGTTCTTCCACCGTATCACAAAACCTCTTTGCCTAGTTGTTCTTCTCCCATTTTCACTAGTTCGGACTTTGACGCGCGACGCTTCTTTACTTTCTTTTTCTACAGAATCTGAAAATTTGCACCTGTAACAAATTACAGGCTGCTTGTAATCGATTACAACCTGTTTATAATCGATTACAGGCTGCTTGTAATCAATTACAACCTGCTTATAACCGGTTGATTATGATTCTTTTATTTGCAATAACAAACAACTTGTAACCTCTAGTGGTATGATACCTTACAAGTGTCATCATCTCACCTTTGTCGTCTAACTTCTTTCTATGTTGATCCAAAATATTTTGATACGCCACCGAACCAAAAATTATCAAATGGTTTAGATTCAGATTGAATCCAGACCTTGCATCTTCTGATGTTATCTTCTCAAGCTTCTTTGTAAGACAATTATTAAACAAATAGGCAGCGGTGGATACTGTTTCTCCCCACAACTCTTTTGGCAAGTTCTTCCCTTTTAACATGCTTCTCACCATTTTTATAATCAATCGATTATTTCTTTCGGTAACACCATTTTGCTACGGTGTATAGGGTGGTCTATCTCATGCATTATCCCCTCTTCATTACAAAACTTCCCAAATTCATTTGAGACATACTCGCCTCCACCATCCGTTTTGAGAACTTTGAGCTAGTGACCACTTTTCTGCTTAACCATGGACTTGAACTTCTTAATAACTTTGAATACTTCATCCTTTATCTTGATTAGGTATATCCATATATTTCTACTATAATCATCAATAAAAGTAACAAAATTCTTATCGCCACCAAATGAATCAACTTGCATCAGCCCACACACATCAGAGTTCACCACCTCAAGATAATGCTTGGTTATATAACCAGCATCCTTACTGAATTTACCCTCGTGTTGCTTAGTTTTCACACACTCTTCACAAATATCTGCTGGTATCTTGATGAATGGCCAACTGGTTATCATTCTTTTTTGCAATGCACTGAGATCACGAAAATTGAGATACCTAAGACGCTAGTGCCACATCCACTCTCCTCGACTTACTGTTGTAGAAATACATCTATGCTTCATAAACTTTAACTCAATCTTGAAAGTTCTATTGGCAACCATATTATCTTTAAGGACCAAAACCCCATTTGCATCCATAACGTGCATCGTCTTGTCTTCCATGCGAATCTTGTTACCCTTATCAAGAAATTGGCTAATACTTAGAAGGTTACATTTTATTCCTACAATATACAATACATCTTTTAACAAGGAATATCCACCATCCTTTTTCATGATCAAAACATCACTGATCCAACCGACCGCTAAAGTGGCGTCATCCACGAATTTTACTTTATTCTTCCTGGCTTAATTGATTTTGACAAGCCAATCCTTTCTCTCCTTTATATATGTAGAAAAACCAGAATCCAAGTACCATTCCTCGCTGTACTAGACTTCTTCTCTCACAGTCACCATAACATTTTCTTCTGCATACGTTTTTGTCGCATTCCAAAAACTGTTGTTGTTGCATTCACTTTCTATGATCATGACCAAGAGTGTATTCTCTTCATCAACCTCTTTTCTCTCAACCTTGGCTTCATCTCCTTGAGATTCCTTCTTGTTCACGTTGCAATCTCTTGAAAAATGATCGAACTTTTGACAATTGTATCATTGTGCCTTACTCATGTCAATCCTCTTTCGCCTCTAAAGTTTCCTTGACATCCATTTTTGTTGTAGCTTCTCTCAGTCTTTCAAAAAGTCAAATTCTTCGAATTTTGAGACTCTTTTCCACCAAAATTCTAAAAATTACCTTTACTCTTCATGGACCACTTTGTTTTTGACTTCTTGTTCTTCTCATTGAATCGCGCTTGCAAAGAAATCTCCGCCTTTGTCTTTTCGTTATTTCCCTCCTCCATCCTTTGCTCATGAGCCTCAAGAGAGCTTTGAAGCTACTTTTTGCTCATCGTCTCAAGATCCTTCAATTCTTCAATCGCCACTACAGTGTTGTCAAATCTGATCATTAAATAACACAAGATTTTCAACACAACATTATGCTACATAACAGTTTCTCCATATGACTTGATTTGGTTCAGCAATCGCGTAATTTTCATCATGTAATCGTTGATCACCTCCTTTTCCTCTATTTGAATCAATTTCAGTCAAGGTTTGTGAGGTTGTAACCTCGCCACCTTTTCCTTATCAGCCTCTACATATGCCTTTCCAAGATTTCCCACACTTGTTTCGATGACTCACAATCACCAACTTTCTCAAAGTTGTCACCATCCATGCATTGATGGATCAAAAACAACGCCTTGTAATCTTTCTTCTTTTCTTCATTATGCATTTCTCGTTGTGCGTCTTTTACACAATCAAAAAGGGGATCCACCCCATTCTTGATCACTTCAAGAATATTTTGGTAGCCAAACAACACCTTCATTTGCTTGCACTATTTGCCGTAATTCTTCGCATCAAGGATTGATAGGTTTGTAGGGACTATATCATTAGAGACACAATTCATGTTGCAAACCCATAAGATCACCAGTCTTTAAAAGAAGATACATTTTCTTAATACTGACCTTATTTAATTTTTGATAATCCACACATAATCTCATGTTCCGATCCTTCTTTTTAACCAACAGAACTGGCGCACCCCAAGTTACTAGGCCTGGAAAATTTATTTTCTAAAAGCTCTTCAAGTTGCTTCTTAAGCTCGCTCAATTCTGATGCATACACTCTATACAGTTCCATGGATATAGGTCAAGTACCAGGTGCTAAATCTATTGCAAATTCTACTTCACGCTCAGGAGGAAAATCGTCTATTTCATTAGGGAAGACATCAAGGAATTCACACATGACAAGAATATTAGCGATTGAAGCTTCACTCTCTACTTTTATGAATGCTAGCATCATGAGAACTTGAGCATCAAGTTTCAAAGACATTGTTACGAAATTGATACTGATGGAGTAGAGGAAAAACCTTGGTTTCATGAAGTGAAAATGTACCTTGAAGATCAAGAATACCCTGAAGGGGCATCATTAAATGACAAGAAATTTCTACGGAGGTTCTCGGCTAAGTTCTTCTTGAGCAATGGAATTTTGTACAAGTGAAATCATGATTCGACTCTACTTCGTTGTATGGACAAGAAGGAAGCATAGAAAATTATGGAGGATAGGCACGAAGGCATCTTCAATACTCATTCCAGTGGGCATACTATGGCTAAAAAGATTCTGAGAGCGGGTTACTATTGGTCTACCATGGAAACCCACTGTCACCACCACTCGAGAACTTGTCATAAGTGCCATATTTATGTTGATAAAGTTCATGTGCCTCCGGTACCTTTGAACATCATGACTGCTCCTTGGCCATTCGCAATATAGGGCATTGATATGATCAGGAGAAATCATTCCTACTGCTTCTAATGAACATCATTTCATTCTCGTCACCATTGACTACTTCGTAAAATGGGTTGAAGCAGCCTCGTCCGCCTTTGCTACCAGGAATGCGGTCACCCAGTTCATCAAGCATAACCTTATCTTTCGGTATGGTATCCCCGAGAGAATCATTATAGACAATGGCACTAACCTCAATAGTACTATGATCATTGAACTTTGCACACAGTTCAAGATCAAACACCACAACTCTTCTCCGTATCGACCAAAGATGAATGGTGCAGTGGAATCCTCCAATAAGAATATTAAGAAGATCATACAGAAGATGGTTTTGACTTATAAACACCGGCACAAGATGTTACCATTTTCTCTTCATGGATATCGCACTTCAGCGTGAACATCAACTGGGACAACCCCATTCTCTATGGTCTATGGTCTATGGTATGGAAGTTGTCCTCCTCGTCGAAGTTCAGATTCCTTCTCTAAGGATTATGAAATATGCATACTTAGACGAAGATGAGTGGATTTATACCAGGCTAGACCAGTTGAATCTGATTGACGAAAAAAGACTTGATGTTGTCTGCCACGGTCAGATGTATCAAAAGCGTATGATTAAGGCATTCAACTAGAAAATCAAGCATCAGGTATATCAGGCTGGTGACTTGGTAATAAAGCGCATCATTCTACCACAAGGTGATCCCATGTGAAAATGGACTCCCACCTACGAAAGGCCATTTGTTGTCAAAAAAGGTATTTTTGGGTGGTGCTATGATATTAACCACCATGGACGGTGAAGATTTCCCGCACCCAGTGAATGCAGACATAGTCAAAAGATACTACACATGAAAACGACCCGCTAGGTTGAATAGACTAGGAAAAAATAAGGGCATACCAGTGAACCAAAAGGGTTCGGGAAAAATTTAGGGATATATACAAAAGATTGTACACTCGGCAAGTCGAAAACCTGAAAAGGCGGTTTGGGAAAAAAAGGGTGTCCTGGTGGACTGAAAACTTGAAAGGGCGGTCCAGGAAAAAGTTAGGTATTGAAAGCATACGACTATGTCCTGTTGGATCACTTACTACATGCTTTATTACCAAAGTCAAAGGATCAGTTCAATCAACTTCTTCGGACAGCGAAGGAATGAGATGTTTGAAGACATAGGGGAAATAGCCGAGTTGGAACCCAACAAGATCATTTCCATATATATATATATATATATATATATATATATATATATATATATATATATATATATATATATATATATATATATATATATATATATATATATATATATATATATATATATATATATATATATATATATATATATATATATATATATATATATATATATATATATATATATATATATATATATATATATATATATATATATATATATGTTTTGCTTTCACTTTGTACTCTTTTCATTTCATGACAATTTCCTCTTACTGGGATTTATGTCTCTTTGTACAAAATCTCCTGTTTATGGGCAAACTATCAATACATATACACCCTAGAATTCAAACTTTTTGTTTTTATGTTTTGTTTGCAAAAACGTCCAATGACTAAAATTGAATGAACATATGCATATGAAGACGATTAACTATTAACAAATATATGCATAAAAACAGGAATAAGCATTTACTCAAGACTCTAGGAGTTGGGATCACATTCAACCTGTCCACAAATCCCCACAAAGCCACTTCTATGAGATTATCCCCACAGAGTAATCTTCACAAATTCGTCTATAATAAAGATACATTCCCCATAATTTCCTCGACAGATTGCTCCAGCGGATAAAAGAAGATGATCTTTTTTCCGGGCAATATCACCCACCTACAGAGTTCTAATCAGTACAGTTCATGGAAGTTCCCTTTCCCAACTGAGTTTATTCCTCCAAAACTATAAACCCCCCCTGAAAATTTCTTCTCTCCAGGAGAGTATTTCTTTGTCAACAGGGTTTATTTCCCCAATAGATTACAGTCTCCTCAGCTTGATTCTATTCCTCAGATGATTATGAATCTCCGGCAAAATTCCTCTCCCAGTGAAGTCGCCGCTATCCCTAGAGAGTTACTACAAAACCTAGAACTAGACCAGATACCAGTAAACTTTATCCTCCTCAGACGATTCAGAAGGTTATCCATCTCTTGTATCCCCAGTCAAGGTATATAAGAATTAACCTCCCCAAACGAGTCGGAAGGTTATCCATCTCTTTTAAACCCAATTAGGGTATATAAGAATTAAACTCTCTTGATGAGTCAGAAGGTTATCCATCTCTTTTATCCCCAGTCAGGGTATATAAGAATTAAGTTTCCCAGACGAGTCAGAGGGTTATCCATCTCTTTTATCCCCAGTCAGGGTATATAATAATTGAACTCCCCAGTAGAGAAATAAATGACTAATGTTCCTAAACTCTTCTCTCCAAGCAGAAGTCAACATTCCCCAGTGGAGTTTCCTCAAACAACAAGTAGGAATCCTCGACAGAAGCATTCCAGATAAGGTTAAAGATTACACATATTCTTCGTCCCCAACACCAGTCAGGGATTCATTTTCCTCAGCAAGATGTCATACGGAACTAATGATACACTTCCAATAACATTTAACATTCATATATCATTTACCAATATCATAGCATATGCATACGAAACACATGTAGCACAATCTCATTTATTTTGAGAACATTATTACGCAATGCATTTCATACATCATGACATTGCATACAACTAACTCTTTACCTTTTCAGGAAAGATCAATCAACATACAAACATCATCAACTACTTATATGACCCGACAGTCTTCTCCAAGGCTACATCTGACAAAGAGCTATTTCAGCAATTTCCTCATTCTCAAAAAAAGACATCTTCTGGCTCAGATTAAATCAGGCATAGATTTATTTGGATACTTCTTCCATTAGACTTTTTTGGCTAAGATTAAATCGACCACAAATTTATTCTGATACTTCTCCCTGTTAAAGACAGACAAAGACATCTTCTGGCTCAGATTAAATCGACCATGGATTTACTCTGATACTTCTTCCAGTAGACTTTTTTTGGCTCAAATTACATCAACCATAGATTTATTCTAATACTTCTCCCAGTTAAAGACGGACAAAGACATCTTCTGGATCAGATTAAATCGACCATAGATTTATTCTGATACTTCTTCCAATAGACTTTTTTTGGCTCAGGTTAAATCGACCATAGATTTATTCTGATACTTCTCCCAGTTAAAGACAGACAAAAACATCTTCTGGATCTGATTAAATTGACCATGGATTTACTCTGATACTTCTTCCCGTAGACTTTTTCTGGCTTAGATTAAATCGACCATAGATTTATTCTGATACTTCTCCCAGTTAAAGACAGACAAAGACATCTTTTGGCTCAGATTAAATCGACCATAGATTTATTCTGATACTTCTTCCATTAGACTTTTTCTGGCTCATATTAAATCGACCATAAATTTATTCTGATACTTCTCCCAGTTAAAGACGGACAAAGACATCTTCTGGCTCAAATTAAATCGACCATAGATTTATTCTGATACTTCTTCCAATAGACATTTTTATGGCTTAGATTAAATCAACCATAGATTTATTCTGATACTTTTCCCAGTTAAAAATAGACACAGACATCTTCTGGCTCAGATCAAATCAAGCGTAGATTTATTTTGATACTTCTTCCAGTAGACATTTTCTGGCTTAGATTAAATCAACCATAGATTTATTCTGATGCTTCTTCTAGTTAAAGATAGGCGTAGACATCTTCTGGCTCAGATTAAATC
Organism: Vicia faba; assembly: GCA_948472305.1. Taxonomy (NCBI): domain Eukaryota; kingdom Viridiplantae; phylum Streptophyta; class Magnoliopsida; order Fabales; family Fabaceae; genus Vicia; species Vicia faba. Next base: position 781,913,140 of record OX451736.1, read on the forward strand.
AAGTATATATTTATTCTGATACTTCTTCCAGTAGAAATTTTCTGGCTCAGATTAAATCGACCATAGATTTATTATGATACTTCTTCTAGTTAAAGGCAAAAATACTTCTTCTGGCTCAGTTTAAATCAAGCGTAGATTTACTTTGATACTTCTTCTAGTTGAAGTAGAGCGTAGACTTAGTCTAATTTCTATCAACAGTTACTTTGGATGGCATCTATAAGCCCATATCTGACAATTCTCCATCACCTCTCCAAATGGCATCTTTAAGCCCATTTCGGTATCATCAACCAACAACATTACTTCGGGCACACGCGAGTGCAAATTTCTGGGCACTTAAGTGTTCAATCATCTTCTACCTTTAAGTCACGAATGATGGACATGCCAATCTAACTCTCCAGGTTTAAGAAGATTGAACAGGGGCAGTTTTTGTACCCTAAAATTTGTCCTCCCATTTTCTTCAAGACATTCTTCTAAGGTTCTCAAATGCTCAAGGACTCTCAAAAGTTGATCAGACAAACTCACCTCCTAAGCAAGGATCCTCAACTAGGGTTTTGTGCTTCACAAGGAAGATTGGTTTGCAAAGGTCTCAAATGACTTTAATGGTTCATAATAGGTCCTCAATAATTCTTATGTCAAGTTTCAAGTCTTGCTTCACATATTTGCCCGGTCAATGGCTCAGATGATTGAAAATCAATTGTATTAGACAAAAAGTCAATTATGGTCAACATACAGTCAAACTTCAAGATTTTTTGTCAACGTAAACATTTTGAGGTGATATTCATCATTTGATTAAGGGTTGATAATGATTCCTCAAGGAAGGTCCTCAAATCATCAAAGGTCAAAAAATTGTCAAACTAGGGTTTTAATTGAGGATGACTGATCTTTGACTTTTTGCCTAGTGCATGACCTAATGGCTTAAGGAATGATATCAAGAGCTCAAATACAACATCTTGACCTAATTACATGGCTCAATACATTTCCACAGATGCAAGTGATTAATAGTGGAAGAATTGAACCAGTTGAATAAAAAGTCAACAGTCACACAAATGTCAAACTTTGATTTTTTTGGGTCAACATTGGAATCAAAAGTCAAGAATCATCAAGATATTCAAAACTATCAAAATTGATCACCAAGAATCAAAAAGTCAACAAAAGTCAAATTTGGAAATTTTTCTAACACTTAGAAAAATTCTAAGTGTTTTTGTTCTTAACAAAAGTCATAACTTTATAGCCATTTTTCACTAAGATCCAAGTTGATTCAAGGAAAACTTTCAACATGAAAGTTGTAGTGATTAATGAATTCTATAACTTTGTAAATGAGGTTTGATTTCCAAAAAGTGCTTGGATTAAAAGATATAAGCCCATGAAGTTGTGATATTTTCTATCCAACACTTGGAAAAAATTTCAACAAGTTTTGGTTAGTTTTTCATCTCAACTTCTTGGCCAAATTTCCCCAAGTTCCCATTTGATTTAGCCAAAACTCACAACGTGAAAGTTGTAGACAATATTTCAAGCTTTCCAAAATGTCCAAGAACACAATTTTATCATGCTTGAGCTAGAAGTTTCGAAGAGATGAAGTTGGATATCTAAGGTTGCATTATAGGTCATTTTGTGACAAGTTCATAACCAAATCTTCAAGCCATGCTGCATAATCTTACTTTATAGGTGTTTTACCCAAAATTTTCTCTCTCATTTTATCAAGATTTCCCCTCACAAGACTCAAGACCAAATTAGGGTTTTGCTCTGCTCAAGACATCTCCTTGCACTGATGACCTAAATTAGGGTTTGAGTTTGCACATGGATTGTTGAACTTTAAATGCTAAAAGTGACTTTCATACTTCATGTTGGACTTCTAAGATTTTTCATACCAAGTTTCAAGCCTTGAATCAAATTTTTGCCCAGTCAATTGGATAGGTGACCTAGAAATCAATTGTATTGGGGAAAAAGTCAACTGTGGCCAATTTACAGTCAAACCTCATAATTTTTGATCCACATTAACATTATAGACTCATATGAACCATTTGATCAAGTTTGGACCACAACTCCTCAAGAAATTTGATCAAATCATCAAAAGGGCAAAATGGTCATTTTTAGGGTTTTGACTGTATAAGGGCAATTTCTGATTTTTCACCTAGCTAATGGCAAATTGGGTTCAAGAATGGATTAAAGAACTCAATGGCATCATCTTGACCTATTCACAAGGTTCAAAAGATCTCAAATGCATTGGATTGACAGATGAATTTTTTCAATCAATTGATCAAAATTTGATTGTACACTGAAAAGTCAAACTTTGGCTTTTTTGGTCAAAATCAAGTGCCAAGGGTTATTTTTCATCAAGATGAGTCAAAACATGAAACTTGTGCATCAAGAAACCTAATTTTGCAAATTAGGGTTTAAGATTGAAAAATTTCATAACTTAGAATTTTTCTAAGTTATGAAATTTTCTTATTTTTTTCCAACTTTGCCCAATATTTTCACCATGATATAATTGGAATCAAAAAAAACTTCCAACATGAAAGTTGTAGTCCTCCACAAAGTCTACAACTTTGATTCAAAAAGTTTTCCCAAAAGAAGCTTGGATCTAAAGTTATGGGTTTTGGAACAAGGGCCCATGAAACTTTTAACTTAGTGAAATTTTGCCCTAGTTTAGGCAGGATTTTGACCTATCTTTATGACCATTTTTCACATAGTTTCACTTGGAATCTCAAAGTGCATTTCAAAGATGGATTGTAGAGCATGTTACAAGCTTTCCAAGATGTCAAAGAACTCTCCAAAATCATTTATGGTTATGGATAATCGAAGATTTGAATTCGGAAAAAACTCACTTTGATCCATGGCATTTTCATGTTGACACAAGTTGCAAAATCTGTCCAAAATTGCTTTGTACTTGATTACAGGTATCTAAACCCTTCCACACTAAAAAATGGAATGCAAACTCATTGGTTTAAGGTTTTATTCTGATCCATAGAAGTTTACACATTGAATTAATCTTAAAATGGCAAAAAGGTAGCATTTCCATTTTGATAAAGGCAACTTTATGTCAACTTGCTTCCCTTGAGCCTTGGACCTCTCTCTTTGCAGCAAAAAAGTTCCATAAACTTATGCAAAAGTACAACAATCTTGTGCATGCTTGGAGATAGCCTGTACAAGCCTATCTTGTATCACTTCACACTTTTCTTTCAAAACAAGTCAACTTGCCAAAATCACATATCTTGAGTATCTGATATAACCAAAGTTTGTAAGCATTCCAAACAAGTTTTGCACATTGCCTTGAGTCAGAAACACGAGCCATCCATCCCTAAAACACTCTTGAACATCAAAACACATTTCTCTTGCAAAACAGGGCAGCTTCTGCACTTTGAGTTCCAAAACAAAAACCACTCGTGTGTTTTGCCCCAAACCACTTCCAACACATTCCATATAACCCATATGAACTATCCCAGCCATTGGCCCTTGACTGTAACTCCATTTGCATGCTTCACCATTTCTGATTTTAGCTTGTGAAGGTTGACTTCTACAGGCTTGTTCAAACAAGCTCAAGGCAAACAAAGCATTGGGGAAGGTCAGAGGAAGTTCAAGCAAGCTCCCAAGCATCTCAGGCCTCACTGAAAAGCTCTACATTGCCATACACGAGTTCATCTGAAACAAGTATTTGTCAACTTTCTATCTCTCTATTTAGGAATCATTAGGCTTAGGTTTGTGAATAAAAAATGTAGTACTCATAGCCCTTAAGCTGTACATATGCTTAGTTTTCATTTAAGTTAAGTGTGCTGAGAGAATTTGATTGATGAACTTCCTGAAAAAGTTAGGTTAGAAATTAGGGCCAGAGAAATTCTCTCTGGTCTTTGAGAGTTAGATTAAGTTTTTTATATGGTTAGAATCGTGGTTTAATGCTCTATAAGTTTCATGTTTTGAGTTTTTGATTTCATGCAAAGAATAGAGAGAACAAAGTTGGAGTTACAGGGCGCGCGTTTTGTTCAAAGGTTGAAGATGAAGATCAGCTTGGGCTGGGCTTGGCCTTGGCTTGCTTTTGACACCCCCCTCTTTGCTGTTCACACCCCCTGGCCCATTTCATTATATTTTTGTATTTTTATATTCATTTTTTATTTCTGATTTCATTTTATATTTTCTAAACATAAAAAAATACCAAAAACATTTTCATAAATTTTCACATTTTATTTTATTATTTTTATTATTTTTTAGACATAAAAATAATTATTAAATAGTATATACTTTTATTTTCTTTAACAAAAACTTATAAATATTATAGAAATATTATATATTTTTATTTTTATTATTTATACATATAAAATAATATTTTTTTCACATGTTTTATTTCTTAATATCTTTGTACATATTTATATTTATTTTCTTATATATAAAATAAATAATATAATATATATTATCTTAAAACAAAAAAACTAGGGTTTCCACCCTTATTAAAAATAATATTTTTCTAATATATTTTATTTTTTTGACACTTGAATATATTTTTTTATTTATTTTATTGTACATAAATAAATAAATATTATAATTTTCATACATATTCTTAAACCAAAAATTAGGGTTTTTACCCTTAACAAAAATAACTTTTTATTTTCTTTTTTTTAATACATTAAATATCATACTTTTATACACATAAAAATAAACAAAAAAACATTTTTATACATATTTATATTGTATTGCCTATTTATATTTAATAGCTTATTTAAATATTGTTTATTTATCATTTGAGCAAAGAGGTTCAATTTGGTTGTAATAACTTAGGGTTTTAATTTCTTGTAAAATAAACCCCATTCAAAATTGTATCCCTCTCCACATATCAATGTTGTAATAACCTAGATTATGTTTACGCATTTATGCTTTCAAATATGCCATGATAGAGATTAGGGTTTGTATGCAATATCCAAAATCAAAACAAATAGTTAGACCTAATACAAGACATAAATGCATGTAAAATGACAACACAATGCACATATGCACTCCTAGGGTTTCATCCACTTGTTGCCTTCAAAATGGCCATGGTATGCATGTTGAGTATCTTGGCAAAACAAAAACAAAACAAAAGATCATACTCCCTCGATGATGCTATCTTGGTTGCCTATACAAAAGTGATCTAGTCCCTCAAAAAATTTGCTAAGATACTTAGCACTATTGCTATCATGGTCAATACGATGACCCGTGCCTGTCCCGTTTAACATCTAAATACAAGGTTGTTTACCAAATGTAATGGAAAAACAACACTGTCAAAAGGGTTAAAAATGTGTAGGAAAGATCTTTGAGTAGATAGGGTAGACAACTCTTAGTTACTTGATCAAAACTTACAAAAACATCCTTGCTATTTTCAAACACACCTCACAAACAATTTCAAAACATTTCCCAAAACAAACTTTCAAAACATTGAAATATCTTTTCAAAAGACAATACACCTTTGTATACATTCAAACAAGAATCATTACAAAGGTTACCACAACGATGACCTCTTTTCAAAACATTTTCAAAACCACACACAAAGCACCATTTCAAACAATTGAAAAGCAAAAGCAAGTGATCTAAACAAGTAACTAAGAGCCCATGGCTAACCATAGATGAAAAGGGTGCTTGCACCTTCCCTTTTCATAATATACCCCCCGAACCCAAGAAAACATCTCAAAGGTCTTTCCTGTGCTTTTTGACCTTTCCTTTGGATAAAATAAAAAGTCGGTGGCAACTCTTGCTAAACCAAAACATTTGCGAACACAAGCGCAAAACCTCAAGTCAGTTCTCCCACCGTATCACAGAACTGGCGACTCTGCTGGGGAAAATCTTTAAAAGTGGGGTTACCTTAGGGTTTAGATCACCTTTGCATGCTTACTTTGTTTGTTTTGACTGCTTTACACTTGGCTCTATTGTTTGTGTTTGAAATCCTCTACCCGGATTTGGGAAACATTCATAGGTAAATAGCAATACGTTGTGGAAACTGTGTGGGGTATACCGACATGGTTGAAGCAATAGCTATATTAGTGCGACATATTTGTGGGTACCGGTAGCCTTTGAGTCAATCAAAGAGAATACGGGGCCGCTGAGTGATGTCATGAAGCACTAATGGACTTTTAGAACCTTTACTTGACCATCTTGGCCTTATTAGGGGTAGTGAGATGACCGACTTTGGTGCAATCCGAAGTTGGTAGATACTCGATACTACACTCATTGAGGGTTATTTTCTTGGAATATTTCGGTCGCCAGTTAAGTGGCTAAACTGAAACAATGAACACAAAAAACAATCCAGTGATATTGAGCTCCTTAGAACCCGATTACTATTTATAGGACAGGTTGAGCCAACTAACTTCAAGAGGGTACTTACCTATGAAACCCCATGCAAGCCTGAAACTAGGAACTTGTGTGACTTGCTTGTACATATACTTATACATACATCATGAACATCATAAAGCATCATATGCATCCACTAATCATTTTAAGGGTTTGGATCTTCATCTTTGTTCTTGTTTTGTAGGTAATTGAATCTCTTCGCAGGAAAACAATTCAAGTCAACCTTGTGAGAATCCCTCCTCAACTCAAGGAGCTTACTTCCAAGATTCCAGAGAATTCTCCCTTCAGTGAAAGACATGGTAGACTTCTCAACTTGGTCAACTCCAACATTGAAGAAGACATGGTGAAAGTTCTCTTCCAGTTCTTTGACCCCCTACACCATTGCTTTACATTTCCTGATTACTAACTAGTGCCTACTTTGGAGGAATTTTCTCAACTCTTGAGGATTCCTATTCTCCATCAACTACCCTACAACGGTACGGAAAGAGAACCAAAGCCTGAAGATATTGCTCAAGCCTTACACTTGCAACTATCTGATATCAAGGGTCATTGGGAAACCAGAAGTGGTGTCAAGGGTTTCTTGGCAAAGTTTATATTTGAGAAGGCACAAGACTGCTGGAATTCTCTAGATCTGCAAGCTTTTGAGGAGATTGTAACACTTCTCATCTATGAGTTGGTCTTGTTCCCAAATCCTGATTAGCTTATAGATGTGAATGCTGTCAAGATTTTCATATCTCGGAATCCTGTGCCTACATTTCTTGGGGATATCCTCCACTCATTTCACACACGAACAATGAGGAAAAGAGGTGTTCTCATGTGCTGTACTCCTCTTCTAGCAAGGTGGTTTATTTCTCACCTTCCCCAGTCAGTCTTAAAGAATGAACAAGGCTTGAGGTGGTCACAACGGTTGATGACTCTTACACATTCTGATGTTCATTGGTGTTCTCGGTCCAGAGAAAATGTCATCATCATTGATTGTTGTGGGGAATTCCCTAATGTCCCTTTACTTGGCATTAGGGGAGGAATTACCTACAACCCCTGTTTGGCTCTGAGACAGTTTGGGTATGCCCGAAGGGATGACCCTCATGATATGCTGATTCTAGACTTGGTTTTTGGCTTCGACAACGACGCTCAAGTACTTCGACAAAGGTTTATCCGAGCTTGGAGGATGCCCAACAAAGTGGACAGTAAGACACTGGGGTACAATAATTCCATCCCCCTTGAGCCTTACCTCAAGTGGGTACGAACCCGCGCCCAGAGTCTTACGATGCCTTACCCCTACATTCTGCCTATGATCAAAGAGCCTGTTATGGAAGGAGAGGTTCCATACACCCTCCTACATCCTGACATGCCAACATCATTGGAGGATTTGCAAAAGAGTTGGATACAGCTCAAGGAAGAACGAAATACTTTTGAAGCCAGCTTCTACGCCAGTGAGAAGAAGGTTTTAGAGCTTACTCGTCGACTCCATAAAGAGCAGACTCTCAACACTTACATTACACCGAAGAGGATGCGCAACGTCTTTTTTACATTAGAATTTTTTAATATTTTGCCCATGGGGCATTTATGTACTAACAAATTCTTCTTATTAATATGACGTGCGTTCTTTTTTGTTTACAACAAATTTGAATTTCTGAATCCTTGAATGCATTACATGAATAACATATCATTCATCATATGCATAAGCAGGTCTTCACACCAGGTTTCCTTATCTTTCTGCTGTTTATTTCAGCAAGATGGATATAGAGCAGACGATCAAAGATCTACAAGCGGAGAATTCACAGTTCGAACAACTCCTCATGACCTTGGCAAAGGGTCAAGAGGATCTTAAAGCACTGCTAGAAAAGGAAAAAGAAAAGGAGAAAAAGAAAAAGAAAAGAGTTGGTGTGGCCACTATGGGAAGAAGATTTGAGAACCAAGCTAGAAGAGTCATGGATTTCCCCTCGACATCCGATGAAGGGGTTGGCAAAGGAAAGGGAGTTGCAGTGCCCTCCGAGTCTGAGGCTGAAGAAGAAGAAGAGGATGAAGATTACACTGAGCAACAGTACCCTCCTGCAGACGACAAATATAAGAATCTGGAAGAGCGTTTGGCAGCAAAGGAGGTACAAAGAGTACCTGGGCTGGATTTCGAAGAACTAGGGTTGGTTGCTGGGATTGTGATTCCCCCTAAATTAAAGGTGCCTACATTTGCTAAATACAATGGTTTGTCTTGTCCGAAGGTGCATCTGCGGTCTTACGTCAGAAAGATCCAACCTCATTCTTCTGATAAGGATCTGTGGGTCCACTTTTTTCAAGATAGTTTGTCGGGTACACAATTAGATTGGTTCTATCAGCTTGAGAGATCTGATGTACACAACTGGGAGGATTTGGCTGTTGCCTTCAACAGACAGTATCAATATAATGCAGATTTAGCACCTACTCGTACTAAATTACAGAGTATGGGTATGGTCTCTAATGAAGGCTTTAAGGAGTATGCCCAGAAGTGGAGGGACTTGGCTGGAAGGGTGCAACCACCATTGTATGAGAGAGAGCTTGTGGATATGTTTTTGGGGAACCTGTCAGGTCCATTATTTAATCACTTGATCGGGAGCTCATCTGCAGGGTTCACCGAGCTAATTCTGACTGGTGAAAGAGTCGAAGCTGGCATTAAGAGCGGTAAAATTCAGAAGGATGCGTCTGCTTCCGCTGCTATCAAGAAGACCTTTCCAGCCAAGAAAGAGGTCTCAACTATTTACTCCCAGAGAAATCAAGGAAGAGTCGAGCGCCGACCATCGGTAGGGGTTGTGATGATTCAGAATTCCACAGCTGATCAACCTCGAAACAGTCAACCCAAAACCAACCAAGCAAGGGTGGAAAGGCCTGCACGACAATTCACCCAGATCAATATGACACCTGCTCAGGTTCTCCCTCATCTGTTGAAGTTAAACCTTACAAACTTGAAAGAGGCACCGAAGAACCCAAATACCTCTTCTCCCTACTACCATTCAAATGCAAAGTGTGCCTATCATTTGGATAGTGTGGGGCACGGCACCAACAACTGTTGGGCCCTCAAAAATAAGATCCAGGATTTAATAGATGCCAAGGAGGTGGAGTTTGACGCACCTGAAAAGCCTAATGTGATATCCTCCCCAATGCCAAAACATGGTCACAATGTCAATGCTATTGTAGAAGATCTTTATGTTACTGCTGTTGATGACTTAATGACTCCCTTGCCAATTGTGATACAGTGGGAGAGAACTGACTATTTTTGGAATGCTGGTTTGCGTTTTGCGTTTGTTTTTGCAAAATGTCGTGGTAAGCAAGAGTCGCCACCGACTTTTATTTTATCTAACAGGAAAGGAAAAAAGAACAGAAAAATTCCTTTTTTGAGATATTTCTTGGGTCCGGGGGGTAGATTATAGAAAGGGAAGGTGTTAGCACCCTTTCTATCCGTGGTTATCCACGGGCTCTTAGGTACTTGCTCAAATGTTTTCAAAATGGTTTTCTTTGTGCTTTGTGGGTTTGAAAAAGTTTTTGCTTGAAAACTTCGATTTAACTCTTGCTTCTGTCCTCAAGAGTGTAATGAAGTGTTTTTGAAAACTTTGTTTGAAAAGTGTAAGTGTAAAAAAGATTTTGTTTTTTTGAAAGAGCAAGTACTTAAGAACCATCTACCTACTCGAAAAAGGAATTGTTCTATGCTATCGTCCTTTAGACAATGCTATCCCACTATTGATGAGTAGGTAGCACCGTCGTTGGAGTTTAAGGGTCAATTCGAATGAGGGACATACGATCACTAAAGCAATGTTAGGACGCCTTAGCGGTAACCCTAATGTCTTAGATCATTTGTTTGAGGCAACAATATCCGAGGCAACCGTTTCGAGGCGACTATGATCTTTTAGACAAGAGGACGACCTCTAAAACGACCTATACTCAATGACCGCTTACGAAGGCAACCAAGTGGGGTGTACCCTAGGAGTGCGCATGTGCAAGTGTGTTGATTTCAGTTATTTTTATCTTTGCACATGTTTAAGGTGATCTAACCATTTTAAGATTTAGGCATTCATTCTTGTCATGCAAACCCTATTACCAAACATCTAACAATTGTATAATTTGCGGAATTAAAATGCAGAAATTTAACTAACTATTACAAGGCGTCGGGTATTTACATCGCCAAAAGCAACCCTTTAAAAATAAAGTAAAAGCGGAAAAATAAATATCCTAATTAATTATTACAAACCGGGAGCAGATACATTAATAATCGAATAAGGAAAAATGAATCGCGCGAGTGAATTGGATCGAATGCGAAATTAGGGTTTTGTCCCTTCTAACCTAATTAAAAAGAAAATTGTTTTTTTTAAAAATATTTTTTAAAGAAAAGAATTTAGGTTTTAAAATTAAATTCTAAATTAATTAGTGATTAAATAATGAAAATAATTACAAAACCTATTTTTGGTTTTTGGTTATTTTAGGAAAAAAAATAAAGTACAATTAAGTTAGTAATAAAACCTATTTATTCTAATTAATTTTTAATTATTTACAAAATAAATGAAAGTTATCTAAAATTAACCTAATTAAATTAATTAATATTTATTGATAAAAATAAAATTCTAAATTTATTTGGACATAAAAATATTTTTGTGATTTTTGATAAAAAGAAAATTAATTAATTATTAGTAAAAATAATAAATAAATTACTTAAAGAAAAATATAGAAAAAGGAAATAAAGGGTGAGAAATGGACCTGATTTTAGGGTGCAACAGCTGTTGGCGTCATGTGTAAGCTATTTTGTTTTGGCCATTTGTGTTTTGGCTTTTAGCCATTTGTGTTCCGGCCTCAACGTTCCTTAACCTTCTCAGGATGTCTGCCTCGCCATGTATTGATGTCATGTGTAAGCTGTTCTGTTTTGGCCATTTGTGTTTTGGTTTTTGCCATTTGTGTTTTGACCTCAATGTTCCTTAATAAACCTGCATGTGATCCTGTCTAAATCTGCAGTGTTGAATCTCATGAACACATTAAATAAATTACTATATATTATGAAATACAAATAAAGCCAATATATGAAGAAATTTAATGTTTAAGCCAATATGACATGCATGAATAATTATACCCTTTTGATCATGGAGATCAAATCAGTCATACCCTTACTGGAGAAGTAGTGATAAGAATGCTTTTATGCCCTTTTGATCATGGAGATCAAACCAGCCTTACCCTTACTGGAGAAGTAGTAAGATGTTGATTTATAACCGGGATGACTTGTTTGTAGTGAGATGTTGTTTTTTAACCGGGATGACTTGTTTGTAGTGAGAGGGGGATTTGTAATAAGGGTTTCAAGGTTTTAGGGTTCTTGAAAGAATTTGATATTCTGACAGCGTTGTGGCAAGGGTTTTTTTCCCCTCGTTTGTGTGAAAAGAATGAGATTATATAATAGAAATTAGAGAGCAAAAAATGGGCTTTGAATGTGCAATTGGGCCTCCAATATTCACTTGAGTTCGTCACATTGCAGGTTAAATCGAAGGGGCTTAAGTGCAATTTTTGAAGTTGAAATGTGAAAACAAAATGTAGCCGACATCAAGAAGTAACTCCTGTCTGAAAATCGGCTCGATTGGATAAACGGTGAATTAGTTATGAATTTTTGAAGTTTCTACTCAGACAAACTTATTTTGGGCTCCAGTGTCGACTCTGACACGTTCTTTAATAAAAAACTGGTATTGATCGGAGCATAATTCGGTCTCGACTTTTGAAGAAAAGTTATAGATATCTGAGTCAGTGACCTTGTGTAAAAATATGATCCCAATCCGATAAAAATTGACCGAGTTATGAATTTTCGAAGTTTCGACCCAGATAAAATAATATTCAGTATTCAGGATTTTTGGCGCGTCACGCGTACTCTGAGCAAAAAATGAAGAACTTTTGGATACCGTTCGAACTCAATACCTTCTGTGAAAACTTAGCCAACTCAATTTGTGAAATTTTGGCGCCAGAACCAGCTCGATACGATGAAAATCGTCCAAGTTATGATTTTCTGAACATGACGCAAATAAACTTCTGTCACAAATTTTCTGTACGAAAATACTTGATAAATCCGTATTTTTGAAGACCTTCTGATCGAAATAGGCTTCCCGCCGTGAGAGATGAAAACGTTGATGATGTCAAGACGGAATTTTGGCCACTAGAACGGGTTCAAAATAAGCCATGATCTTTAAGTTATGAATTTTTTAGCGCGTAAAAACTGCACTTCCAGCACACTTTTTCACCATATTTCTTCGAGAAAACTCACACATTCAGATACCTTCTTTAAAGAATTGACTCTTGAGCCGAACCTAAATTTGAGAATACGTTATCAGAGATATCTTGGTGAAAGAACACTAGAATATGAAGCGCCGGGTTGGACTTGTGAATCTTTGAACCCCTAATCGTTACAAAACGGTGAACCGATTTTCAGCACGGAAAATACTCTGAGAATATCTATTGACGAAATAAACGTCACTTGTAACTTGAAGAAGCTTGATAAATATACCTGTTCTGGACTGGGCCCGTCCTGGCCCAAGAGCAAGAACGAATGCCCAATCCAAGCAGCTCTACAAAGGGCGCGCTCCCGAAGATTCTCGCCAGCACATCGACCAGAAGCTACAGCCGTGCCTGCCGCTGCCCGCGAACACGACCTCGTCGACCCCATGAAATCCAGCTCGAGCCCAGCTCGAGCACCCTCCTCGTAGGGAAGACTATGACCGTTACTCCATCACCTGAACTCCGGAAAGACCGCGTCCTCGTCCCTCCGTACTTCTCGCAGAGCATTACCAGGAAGGGGACCACGTGCGGGTCCCCACTACACACGTAGAACCTGGCAGTTCCTTCATTGGGCCAGTCCTGGTCGGCCCAATGAAGGGACCTTGACCCCGCGCTAGGGGCTATAAATACCCTCTATTCCTAGAGGGTCAGGTATTCATTCTCTTACCCATACACACACTTTTTGCCCGCTCGTACTACCACTCACTTTAGCATCGGAGTGCCTTGCGGGTACCCCCCCATCTCGTTTAACTTCTGCTCGGAGCCAGTCGTGACGGTCCAAGTCTGATCCGGTAAGATCAGTGGCGCCTTCTGTAGGAATCTAGCTTCTCCGTCTTGCAAAAAATCGAAGACCAAAGCTCAACTCAACTATCACCGTCATGGCTGACCAAGTTCGTGATGAACAAAACATATGCATCGTCGACACCAACAACGGTCTCGTAGATAAACATGGACACCCCGATAACACCGGCAACCCCGATCATAACATACTCCCCGGGGGCGCCAACCCCGGGCCCTCAGTCCACCACGATGGAGTTACTGCATCATCCACTTCAGTCCCTCCGTCGCTCGAAGAAGACAACGCAGCTCCCACGAGCCATCGAGCTGCCCAGTTCCAGGAAGTCCCTGTCCCTGCCGGGGCAGATGCCATAACCCACGCATTATTCGCGGCGATTAACCAAATGAATGACCTCATCTTCGCCTATGGAGAAAGATTGAGGGCACTAGAAGACGATTGAAGACCCTCGAGGAGGCCCCAGACTCCGCCTCCTCGAATAACGAAATTACATCTCCCGTCTCCCCCGCGGAGACAATTCAGAGATACCTCCCGGAGCCCTTCCCCCCGACCCTCGGGGAGACGACCCCCTTTGGAGAGGCAACCCATCATTGAAGTCGGGGGACGCGGCCACGCCCCCACGCGACAAGAAAGAAGACACTCCGGAGACGGGCATGGAAGAGTCAACCAATGAGCACCACGCTCGAGAGATGCCCAGCACGACCAGGACCGTCGGGCTTGACAATATTACAGGTCCCCATCCCTCTCCTCGGAGCGAAGTGACGAGGACGACCCTCATGGTCCCCTGTCACAAGCGATCATAGAGGCGCCCATTCCCCCGGGCATGGAGAAGCCTCCACATCTGAAGGAATACGACAGAGTCGCGGACCCGGTCGACCACATAGACGGGTTCGAGGCTATGCTTCACTATCACAATGTTGGGGGACCCATCAAATGCCGGTTGTTCCCCACGACCCTTAGAAAAGCAGCAATGGACTGGTATAAGGGCCTCGCTCCGGGATCAATCACCTCGTGGCGAAACCTAAAGAACCAATTCATAAGTTCTTTCACTGCGTCTCGGCGACACCCAAAGACCGAGGCAACTCTCGAGGCTATCATCCAGAGATAGGATGAAACCTTGAGCGAGTTTATCAATCGCTTCAACCGCGAAGCCATACAGGTCCACTGCACGGACCACATGAAAAGATATTTGCTGGAGAGGGGGCTCCTCCCCGGCACAGAATTCAGAAAGGCAGTGGGCATCAAGCCACCTAGAACATTTGATGCCCTCCTCGAGAAGGCGCGGATGTACATGGATTACAAGGAGAGGGAGGCGGCCAACAGATCTCGAGACCCCAGGACTCGCGGATCCAGCAGCAACCCGCGTCAGGAAGCTGCTCCTCCTCGACGAACCAGGGAGAAAAGAAAAGAGGACAGACCCCGAGAAGTCCGAGAGTAAAGTGGACCCTCAGGGCGTTTTACCGAATACACTCCGCTCACAGCTTCCCGCGAGCGCATTTTGGCGGAGTGTGCTAGCATGGACTTTAAAGACGGCAGCGTCAAACATCCCCGACCTGCTCCCGCCAAGCCCGAAGCAGACAAGAGCAAGTATTGTCAGTACCACAGGAGCCATGGTCATCTGACGGAAGATTGCGTCCACCTCAAGGATGCCATTGAAACCCTCATCAAGGGAGGGAGGCTCGCACAATACCGGTGAAACGATGCTCCTCGTCCTGACGCCCGGGAAGCAAGAGAACCGAAGGAAGACGCCCGACCATCTGACGAGTCGGTCCCCGTCCAAACCGTCTTCTCCGTCACCAGACCCGAGGACTTCAACGTCCCCGAACACCTACAGGAGCCGCTCACGACACACAGCAGGTGGGAATATTTTCCCTCCGCCATGGTCATCAATGGCGGAGGATTCAACGACCTGACTATCAATTCGGCTAAAAGGAAGCTGGATGAACTGGTCGACGCGGCACCTCCGTAAATAGTGACGTTTGAGAGGGTAAAAGGTAGGTTGGAGCCCATCACCTTTTACCTGGAAGAGCTCCCTGGGGGAGCCCCCAACGCAGTCATTCCCCTGCTGATAAGGGCAAGAATGGCTAACTTCGATGTGCACCGCATTCTCGTCGATGAAGGAAGTTCCTCGATGTAATGTACAACCAATTATTCCGGACTCTTCAGCTGGACGACTCGCATCTCTCGCCATATGTAGGGTCGTACTTACAGGGCTTCAACGGATCGACCTCCAAGCCTTGGGGATATGTCGAGCTCATGGTTACCTTCAGCAAAGGCACAACGACAAGGCAGGTTAAAGTACGCTTCCTCGTCATCGACTGCCCGTCCCTCTACAAATGCATCCTGGGGAGACCAACACTGGCAGAACTGACAGCGGTGCCCTCCACCGTCCACCTGAAGATGAAGTTCTATACCAAGAGGGAACGGGTAGCTACTATCCTGGGAGACCTAGCCGCTGCTCAAAGGTGTTTCAACGCTGCATCTAAGGGACGCGATACTGTCGACGTCGGGACAAGGCTCGCCAAAAGACCGACGACGACATGACAGGAACCCAACAAGCCGTAGCCCGCCAAGGAGGAAGTCCAGAAAGCTACACCAAAGGTCGAATCTATAGCTCTGGATGCTCGTTTCGATCAGGATGAACCTCCCAACGGCGAGCAAATTCTCCTCCGACCAATACCGGACGGGGACTTTGAGCTCGTCCTCCTCGGCGCAGACCCGAGCAAAGGAGTAAAGATTGGCATGGACCTCCCCGACCTGGCAAGGAAGCAGATCAAAGCATGCTTGCACGAGAATGCTTACATGTTCGCCTGGAGCGCCGCGGAGATGCCTGGACTCGACCCTGAGGTCACCTGTCACCGTCTCACCATAGATCCTGCCGCTAAGGCCGTAGTACAACATAAGCGTAGGCAGTCTCCAGAGAAAACGGAGGCTGCTTAAAAAGTTGTAAAAGACCTCCTAGAGGCAAATTTTATTTCTGAAGCCCGGTATTCAACCTGGCTGTCAAACGTTGTACTTGTTAAAAAGAATAATGGAAAATGGAGGATGTGTGTTGACTATACCGATCTCAATCGGGCTTTCCCGAAGGATGCTTTCCCTATACCGAACATAGATATGCTGGTCGACAACTCGGCCGGCTACAAAATGTTGTTGTTCATGGATGCCTACTCAGGCTATAACCAAATTTCAATGGCCATGGGCAACAAACATTACACGACTTTCATGACCAGCTCGGGCAATTATTACTACAACGTAATGCCCTTTGGACTAAAAAACACAGGGGCAACTTACCAACGTATGATGAACAGGGTTTTCCACGAGCAGATTAGAGACATGTTTGAGGTCTACATGGACGACATGATCGTCAAATCTCGAGCAGACACCGATCATGCAACACACCTCAAGGCAGTCTTCGCCCAAGTAAGACAATGTAAGATGAGATTTAACCCCGAAAAATGCACGTTCGGAGTCAAGGCGGGGAAATTCCTCGGATTCTACCTAACAGAACGAGGAATTGAAGCCAACCCCAACAAATGTCGAGCGTTCTCCGACCTCCCGACCCCGACATCAAAGAAATCAATACAAGTCATGAACGACATGCTCACGTCATTGTCCCGCTTCGTCGCGAGGTCCGCTCAGCACACCCTCCCCTTCTTCAGACTCCTTCGCAAAGAAGCAGCCTTCGAATGGACCGAGGAATGTGAACAGGCACTGCGCCACCTAAAACAAAGTCTATCTCAACCACCCGTGCTATCTCGACCAGCCGACGGGGAGCCATTATTCCTATACTTGGCTGTCTCAAACGAAGCCGTCAGTGCGACTCTTATCCGCGAAACCACCGACGGGCAGAAACCCATTTATTTCACGAGCAAAGCCCTACAAGGACCCGAAAGTAGGTACCAACAGATAGAAAAGGTAGCTCTGGCCCTCGTCAATGCAGCGAGGAGACTCAGACACTATTTTCTGGCCCACACGATCATCGTGCGAACCGACCAACCGGTGAAACAGCTCTTAGGTCGACCTGACATGGCGGGCCGAATGCTGAAATGGTCCTTAGAGCTCTCCGAATTCGACATTCAATACGAGAGAAGGAAAGCTCTGAAAGCACAAGCCCTGGCCGACTTCATCGCGGAAATGACCGCTCGCGACCTGCCCGCCGGGAAGGAACACAAATGGGCCATCTTCATCAATGGAGCCTCCAGCTTGTCCGGAAGTGGAGCGTGGATCCTCCTGGAAAATGGGGAAGGCGTAGTGATCGAACACTCGTTAACCCTCTCCTTCCCGACATCGAACAACCAAGCAGAGTACGAGGCCCTGCTCGCAGGACTAAAACTAGCCGAGGACCTGGGAGCCCGCGAGATACAAATCTTCACGGACTCACAACTCGTTGCTTCCCAAGTCCAAGGGAGTTACCAAGCCAAAAACGACAGCCTCGTCGAATACTTAAACTTAGTCAAAAAACACATGACAAAGTTTGAGCGAGCAGAAATATCACACGTCCCGCGCGAGCAAAACACAAGGGCAGACATATAGTCCAAACTCGTGAGCATGGGGAAGAATGGCAGAAACAAATCCGTCATACAAGAATCCCTGTCACGCCCGAGCATCGAAGGGTCCTCGACACCAGTCGAGGTACACGCCATTGGTGATGCCTCATCCTGGATGACCCCGGTGTACAATTTTCTGACAAAGGGTGAACTCCCCTCGGACCAAACAGAAGCGACCACCACGAGGCGACGAGCATGCTCCTACGTGGTGCTCAAACACAAACTATATTGCAGGGGATTCTCCATCCCCCTCCTGAAGTGCATCGACGAATCCACAGTTCTCGAGGTGCTGCGGGAGATACACGAAGGGATTAACGCCCAGCACATGGGCGGTAAGTCCCTGGCGAGGAAAGCCCTTCGAGTAGGGTACTATTGGCCGACGATGCAGCAGGACGCCAAGGAACACGTTGAGAAGTGTGACAAGTGCCAGAAGCACGACGACATGCACCTCGCTCCCTCTCACGAGCTGAGCATACTGTCATCCCCTTGGCCGTTTGCATGGTGGGGAATGGATATCCTCGGTCCTTTCCTGCAAGGAACTTACCAAAAAAAGTTCCTCATTGTGGCCGTGGATTACTTCACGAAATGGATAGAGGCCGAGGCTCTCGCTAAGATCACCTTGCACAACATCCTCAGTTTCTACAAAAGAAACATCCTCGCCAGATTCGGGATCCCGAGGGCACTGGTCACAGACAACGACACCCAATTCACCGATCACGGATTCCAAGATTTCGTCACTAAACTGGGAACAAAATAACACTTCACCTCGGTCGAGCACCCTCAAACCAACGGGCAAGCCGAGGCTGCGAACAGAGTCATTCTCCGAGGACTCAAACGCCGGCTCGGTGAAGCAAAGAAAGGTTGGGTCGAGGAGCTGCACAGCGTCTTATGGGCATACCGCACCACGCCCCATTCGACGACGGGCGAGACCCCCTTTCGACTAACGTACGACACCGAGGCCGTCATCCCAGTAGAAATCAGGGAACCCTCCAGGCGGACAGAAAATCCCCTCGACAAAGAAATGAACGACGAGGCACTTAGGGATGAACTCGACTAAGTCGAGGAGATCCGATCAGGGGCAGCCCTGCGCGAGGCCACCCTAAAACAACGAGTGGCCCTGCATCACAACGACAAGGTCATTAAACGCGAGTTCGAGATCGACAGCCTGGTGTTAAAAAGAAACCAAAAAGACTCCCGTGAAGGGAAATTGGCCGCGAACTGGGAAGGGCCTTATCGTGTCCATGGCACCACAGGTACCGGGGCATATTACCTCGAGCAACTAGACGGAGAACCACTGCCACGACCCTGGAACACTGCTAAACTAAAGTAGTACTATAGTTAAAAACCCTTAACCCCAAGGACTCTCGTCGTCGAACGTCCACATCCGGTCAACGGAGAGAAACGTCTCGACCACGTAGAAAGGCCAAGGTACGGGCCCAATCTACGCTCAAACGACATAACGTTGCTCAGCTAAACGAGCATGAACGACAGTGCCCGACATGGACACCTCAATCGAGCTCCACCGTCGAAGTACCCGTAGGGCAGAACACCTAGCTCGCGATGGGCAGTTCACGCCACGGGTAAGCGACCCCGATCCGGGTCATACGCCCGAGTAAGCGGCTTTACTCCGCACGCCTGACGCATCTTGAAGTACGTCGGACCATCCAATGGGTCGAAAAGAATCTCCACTCGAGGACGTAACTTAGGCGAATTTTGCCACGAAATAGCAAGCCGAGCACAAGCATGTCCCGAGGGAAAAACTTAGGCAAATTTGCCACAAAGTGACAGTCGAGCACAAGCGAGACTCGGGGACATAACTTAGGCAAATTTTATCACAAAATATGAAAACATAGACACAGGCAAATAATTAAGGTCGAAACAAACATTCATTCAAAAGCTCGTAAGCAAAAACCAAATAGAAATAAACTGACCAAGAAGGCCGGCGATGTTTAGAAATTACAAGAACGAGCACGCAGGCCCAAAAAGTATGCACGGGCACGCATGCCCCAAAAATAACTATCAATAAATAGGCGCGCAGGCCCGACCAGAATTTCACGGCTAGACTTCCCCAGGGCTACAAGCATCAACGACGGGAGACTCGGGTGGAGGCACGACCTGGCCGTTGATGATCTGGGACATGAAGCCCGCCCCTTCGATATTCAGACCAGGACTCAGTAAAGTGAGTTGGCTAACCGCGGCCTCAAAGCCATCCGCCAAGGCGCCAACACAGTCCGTCTCGAGGAGTTGAATACGGGCGACCAATTCCGAGCGAATCCGCAAGGGGGCTGTCTCCTCCGAATCATCTTCGGCGGGAAGCATGGCGGCCTTCAAATCCTCGACCTCTTTGGCGAGATGCCCGTTGTCAGCTTCCAAGCGTTCCCGGTCCAGTCGAAAGTAGTCCCTCTCCTCGACATCTACTCCCCTAGGCAATGATGACTCTACTTTCACTAGGGTGGCGTCACGGTTCCCAAGGGTTGCCTCGTGTACTCAACGAGCACAACCCGTAAAGAGTCCCCCGAGCACACCTTGAAAGGGATTATCTCACGAACGCAACACAGGAGAAACTCCTCGAGCAACAATGGGGAAGCAAATATCTTGGCCGAGCGTAAGGCCCCGTGACGAATACGAACTAAGATCAAGTCATAACTCCTGCCCCAGGAGCCACGACTTGAGGGGCTCCTGTTCTGGACTGGGCCCGTCCTGGCCCAAGAGCAAGAACGAAGGCCCAATCCAAGCAGCTCTACAAAGGGCATGCTCCCGAAGATTCCCGCCAGCACGTCGACCAGAAGCTACAACCGTGCCCGCCGCTGCCCACGAACACGACGTCGTCGACCCCATGAAATCCAGCTCGAGCCCAGCTCGAGCACCCTCCTCGTAAGGCAGACTATGACTGTTACTCCATCACCTGAACTCCGGAAATACCGTGTCCTCGTCCCTCCGTACTTCTCGCAGAGCATCACCAAGAAGGGGACCACGTGCGGGTCCCCACTACACACGTAGAACCTGGAAGTTCCTTCATTGGGCCAGTCCTGGTCGGCCCAATGAAGGGACCTTGGCCCCGCGCTGGGGGCTATAAATACCCTCTATTCCTAGAGGGTTAGGTTTTCATTCTCTTACCCATACACACACTTTTTTCCTGCTCGTACTACCACTCACTTTAGCATCGGAGTGCCTTGCAAGTACCCCCCCCCCCCCCATCTCGTTCAACTTCTGCTCGGAGCCAATCGTGACGGTCCAAGTCTGATCCGGTAAGATCAATACCTTTATTCCATAACCATAAGACCAATAATATGCGTGTATGAAAAGAGGGCAAATTTTGGGGTACAACAGCTGCCCCTGTTCAATCTTCTTAAACCTGAGGATGTAGATTTGGCTTTTGTGCCTTTCGTGATCCGAAGGTGAAAGATGATTGAACACTAGAGTGCCTAGAAATTTGCCCTCGCATGAAGTGGTGTCAGGCTTGTGATGTCGGGAATGGGCTTACAGATGCCATTTGGAGACTGTTGATAGGAGGTCTGAACTTCGACCAGAATAAGAATCAGAGAGATCTTAGCGTCGATCTGACTAAACCAGAGAAGGTCTTGGATTAACTTTGACTGGATAAGAATCAGAAAAATCTTAGAATCGATTTAACTGAATCGGACGAAAGTCTTGGAATATCTTCAACTGGAATAAGAATCAGGGGGATCTTAGCGTCGATCTGACTGAACCAGAGAAGGTCTTGGATTAACTTTGACTGGATAAGAATCAGAAAAATCTTAGAATCAATTTAACTGAACCAGACGAAAGTCTTGGAATATCTTTAACTGGAATAAGAATCAGGGAGATCTTAGTGTCGACCTGACTGAACCAGAGAAGGTCTTGGATTAACTTTGACTGGATAAGAATCAGAAAAATCTTAGAATCGATTTAACTGAACCAGACGAAAGTCTTGGAATATCTTCAACTGGAATAAGAATCAGGGAGATCTTAGCGTCGATCTGATTAAACCAGAGAAGGTCTTGGATTAACTTTGACTGGATAAGAATCAGAAAAATCTTAGAATCGATTTAACTGAACCAGACGAAAGTCTTGGAATATCTTCAATTGGAATAAGAATCAGGGAGATCTTAGCGTCGATCTGACTGAACCAGAGAAGGTCTTGGATTAACTTTGACTAGATAAGAATCAGAAAAATCTTAGAATCGATTTAACTGAACCAGACGAAAGTCTTGGAATATCTTCAACTAGAATAAGAATCAAGGAGATCTTAGCGTCGATCTGACTGAACCAAAGAAGGTCTTGGATTAACTTTGACCGGTTAAGAATCAGAAAAATCTTAGAATCGATTTAACTGAACCAGATGAAAGTCTTGGAATATCTTCAACTGGAATAAGAATCAAGGGGATCTTAGCGTCAATCTGACTGAACCAGAGAAGGTATTGGATTAAATTTGACTGGATAAGAATTAGAAAAATCTTAGAATCGATTTAACTGAACCAGACGAAAGTCTTGGAATATCTTCAACTGGAATAAGAATCAGGGAGATCTTAGTGTCGATCTGACTGAACCAGAGAAGGTCTTGTGATATCTTTCTGAGGAACCCGCTGAAACAGCCCTCAATAGATGTAGTTTTTAAGGGGACTACCAGGTCATATAAGTAGTCAATGGTGTTTATTGATTCGTCTTTCCCTGAAAAGGTAAAGAGTTAGTCATATGCAATGTCATGATGTATGAAATGCATGATATATATCAAGCAATGATGCTCTGAAAATAAATGAGATTGTGTGGTATGATGTGTATATGCCTGTATCATGATGTATGGAAATGTAATGTTTCTAGCTGGGGAAAATAAATCCTGGATAGCTGCTGAAGAATAGAGCTGGATTCTTCGTTTCCGTTGAGGATGGCGAACAAAGAGAATAAACCTGCAGGAGAGGATGACTGTGGTACGGTGGGAGAACTGACTATGGTTTTGCGTTTGTTTTTGCAAATGTTTCGGTTGAGCAAGAGTCGCCACCGACTTTTTATTTTATCCTAAGGAAAGGTTAAAAAGCACAGCAAAAACCTTTGAGATGTTTTCTTGGGTTCGGGGAGTAGATTATAGAAAGGGAAGGTATTAGCACCCTTTCTATCCATGGTTATCCATGGGCTCTTAGTCACTTGCTTAGATCAACTTGCCTTGGTTTTCAATTGTTTGAAATGGTGCTTTGTGTGTGTGGGTTTGAAAAATGTTTTGAAAAGAGGCCAATGTGGTGGCAACCTTTGTAATGATCCATGTTGGGATGTATACAAAGATGTATGTCTTTTGAAAAGTTTTCAATGTTTTTGAAAGTTGTTTTTGAAAGTGTGTTGTGATGTGTGTTTTGAAAATAGGCAAGTGTTTTTGTTTTGCAAGTTTGATTCAAGTAACTAAGAGTTTGTCTACTCCTAAATTTCTCAAAGATTTCTCCTATGTTTTTAACCCTTTTAACAATTTTGTTCCACCATTGTATTTGGTGGACAATCTTGTGTTAGGATGTGAACGGGACGGGCGCGGGTCATCGTTTAGACCATAATTGCAATGGCGCCAAGTATCTTTGGGCAATGTTTTCTTTAAGGGACTTGATCATTTTTAGGCAACTTTCGAAAGCGTCATCGAGGGACTATGATCATTTGAATTGTTTTTGTTTTGCCCAAAGAGACCTAACATGCAATATGGCCCATTATTGAAGGCAACAAGTGGAATACCCTAGGGGTGCAAGTGTGATTAGTGTTGTCCATTTTCATGCTTGTTTATCTTGAAATTAGGTCAAACTATTTTTGGTTGATTGATTTGCATACAAACCCTAATTCTTGGCATAATTAGAAAGCATTAAAGTGCGAAAAAATAAAGTTCCTAAGTTATTACAACACAATATGGGAAGGGGGGGTACAAATGTTCAAATAGGGGGTATTTTGACAAGGAATTTAAACCTAGATTATTACATCAAATTGAGAATTTACAAGATATTTAATATACAACAATTAAATAAAATGGAATAAATATGCAAGATGCAAAAAATGTTTTTTATGTGTATGAAAAAAAGGCATTTTTTATGTGTCAAATAAACAAAATAAGAAGTATTAATTTTTTGAGTATTTTCCATGTTTAGGGCAAAACCCTAATTTTATTAAGTAAAATGTATTAATTATTTAATATGTACAAATATTTATCAATTATGTACAAAAATAAAATAAAAATGAAGTATATTTGTAAAAAGGTATTTTTAATATTAAATATTAATAAAAATGAAAATGTGTATTTTTGTATTTTTTAACCTAAATATACTAATAAATATATATGTACTTATATTATTTACAAAATATATTGAATATGTACAAAATGATAATATTTAATATTTATGAAAAAAAGTATATTTTATATAAAATGTTTTTAGAAGATAAAATGAAATAAAAATGGAAAATAAAATGTGTTTGCACTATTTTAGTATTTTTTAAAATAAAAGTATGTAAGCATTTATTTATGTACAAACATTATTTTAAACAAATAAATGCCTAATAAATATAAAAATGGTGTAAAAATATTTTTTTATATTTTTAATATTGTGAGGAAAAATAAATAAGTCAGAACAAAAAAGAAAAGGTCAAAAAATCATGAAAATAAGCATAATGGGCCAAGGGGGTTTAAAAGTAACAAAAGGGTGCAAAAAGAAAGTCAACTCAGGCCCAGCCTAAGAAGACTTCATCTTCAACCTCAGAACATGTTTGAACAACCATCCACGCGCGTTTTCTATCTCCCAATTCCTGGACTTTCAAGCAAAACTCACAACATGAAAAATGTAGAGCATTAAAAGACGAATCCAGACATATAAAGAACTTGACTTAACTCTCTAAGATGAGAGAGAATTTCTTCTCCCCCAATTCCTGACCTAGCTTTTGTTCCATGTTCAGACATTAAATTCTCACAGCACACATAATATAAATGAAAACTAATTACATGGGCATGTTCAGAGCTATGAATGTGACATATTTTCTTCACAAACCTAAAGCTAACAATGCATGGATAGAGAGATACAAGTTCATGAACTTACCTGTTCAGTTGGAATCGTATCTGGTGATAGAGGTGCTTTTAGTGCAAGGTGATGATTGGTACAGCTTCCTTGATGTCCAGGGATGCTATTCCAAGCTTTACTTTGCTTTGAAACTAGCTGAATCGAGTTATAGAACTCCACCTGCAAAACAGAAAAATGAAAATGGTGATGTTGATTGGGAATGTTACAGGTCGTGTTTGAGGTTTGGAATAGCTTCAAGGGATGTTGAGGGATGTGTTTGAGGTGATTTTAGCAAGAATGCATGAAAGGATTGAGCTATGGAACTCAATCTGCAGCAGGTCCCCTGTTTTGGCAGTTTGAGGATGATTCTGTGTTTGAGAGGGTGTTGGAGATGGTTGGCTCGTGTTCTAGCTCAAAATGGATGTTTAGAATATGTTTGACAAGTTTGCTTAAGCCTGTGTTAGCTGAGATGAGAGTTGTGTGATGTTATGCTAGCTTTCTTCAACTTTAAGCAACAAATGTCCACTTGAGTTTTTAGACTGATAGAGGCCCCCCTAATGTGCTGCACACCTTGGCCTTGATCAGTGTAATTAGCTCATAAACTTGTGCCAAAGAGATTTGCACTGTACTTGCTTGGATTTCTAATTGACATAAAGTGTAACTTTTCTAAAATGGATATAATGCTTTATCTAAAAATGGCTTAGTTTAACATGTAATGCTTAAACATATAAAACAAGGCCTTGGCACAATGAGTTAGCATTAAATTATTGAGTGCAAATGGGATATAGGACCTGTAATCAAGGAAAGCAAGCTGAATTCAAAATGGCACAAATGTATGAACATGTAACTTGGCCAAATCAAAAGTGAGTTTTTTCCATCTTGCCAAATTCGATTCTCCCTAACCATGAGGTTGTTTGATGAGTTCTTGGACATTTTGGAAATCTTGGAATGTGTACTACAATCCATCTTTGAAATTAAAATTGAAATTCCAAGTGGAAGTATGTGAAAAATGGTCTTGAAGTTAGGTAAAAACCTTGCCTAAAATAGGTCAAATTTTCTCTAAGTTAAGAATGGTTTGGTACCCTTGTTCCAAAAATTGTAACTTGAGCTACAAGCTTCTTTTGGGAAAACTTTGTGAATCAAAGTTGTAGATTTTGTAATAAGCTACAACTTTCATGTTTTGACTTTTGCTTGAATCCAAATGAATCTTGGTGATAAAGTGGGACAAAGTTAGGAAAAAATTAGGGTTTTTCATAACTTAGAAAAATTCTAAGTTATGAAAAATCTTCATTTCAAACCCTAATTTGAAATTCTTGATTTCTTGATGAACAAGTTTCATGATTTGGCATGTTTTGATGAAAAATGAATCTTGACACTTGATTTTGACCAAAAAGTCAAAGTTTGACTTTTCAGTATACAGTCAAAATTGATCAATTGACTGGGAAATTCAACTGTCAATCTTGTGCATTTGGTATCTTTTGAACTTGTTGAGTATGTTAAGATAATTCCATTGGGTCCTTGAGTCCATATGTGAGCTTGATTTTCGATTGGCTAGGTCAAATAGTCAAAAATTGCCTTTGTGCAGTCAAAACCCTAAAAATGACCATTTTGCCCTTTTGGTGATCTGATCAAATTTCTTGTGGAATTGTGATCCAAAATTGATAAAATGGTCCATGTGAGTTCATAATGTTGATGTGGGTCAATTTTCATGAGATTTGACTGTCAATTGGCCACAATTGACTTTTTCCCCAATACAACTGATTTCTAGGTCAACTGTCCAATTGACGGGGCAAAATTTGGAATCAAGAATTGAAACTTGGTATGGATAAACTTGGGAGTCCAATATGAAGCATGAAAGTCATCTTAGGCATTTTAGGTCAAAATATCTTTGTGGAAACACAAACCCTAATTTGGGTCAACAGTGCAAGGAGAAGTCTTGAGCAGAGGAAACCCTAACTGGATCTTGAGCTCCAAGGGTCTTGTGATGAGAAAATGTTGAGGAAATGGGAGGGCAAATTTTGGGGTACAACAGTTGCCCCTGTTCAATCTTCTTGAACCTGAAGAGTTAGATTGGCAAGTTTGCCTTTCGTGACTCGAGGGTAAAAGGAGATTGGACACTAGAGTTCCCGGAAATTTGCACTCGCATGTTGGAGTATCAGCAATGTGATGTCGGAAATGGGCTTATAGATGCCATTTGGAGAGATGGTGGATAGGGAGATGGGCTTATAGATGCCATCTGAAGGCGTGACAGAACCTTGTCGGGAATGGGCTTATGGATGCCATTTGGAAGTGTTGATCGCATAAGAGATTCCGTAGCGAGAACTTGTGTATTTTGAGAAAGACAGATGTTTTCCTGGCTTGTTACAGGTGTTGATCTTCAATCTCTTCATGCAGATATGCCCTGGCTAGATACATGTGTCGAATCTACAATCGGTTGCTCACAGATATGCCCTGGCTGGATACAGGTATCGAATCTGGAAATAGTTGTCAACAGATATGCCCTGGCTGGATACAGGAATCGAATCTTCGAACTCTTCAGACATGCCCTGGCTGGATACAGGAATCGAATCTGGAATTGTGACAGTTGGTAGATATGCCCTGGCTGGATACAGGAATCGAATCTTCTAACTCTTCAGACGTGCCCTGGCTGGATACAGGAATCGAGTCTGGAAATAGTCGTCAACAGATATGCCCTGGCTAGATACAGGAATCGAATCCGGAATTATGATAGTTGATAGATATGCCTTGGCTGGATACAGGAATCGAATCTTCTAACTCTTCAGACGTGCCCTGGCTGGATACAGGAATCGAGTCTGGAAATTGATCACTCACAGATGTGCCCTGGCTAGATACAGGAATCGAATCTGGAATTGTGACAGTTGAAGGTAGTTGTCTTTTAGGTTGTCTTTTTCCATGAAAAGGCAAAACATCAGTTGTATGCAATGTCATGATGTATGAAAATGCATGATGTCATGATGTTCAACATGAGATAGTGTTGTATGCATTTTATCATGTATGTAAACAAGATGTATGAAATGCGAAATGTTTATGAATGTATTTTCGTCTAGGAAAATAAATCCTTGACGATCGGCCATGGAATTAAATCCTGGGCTGACGTTGAAGAGTAGAGCTCTTTGCTTCCGTTGGGGATTATGGTTGCAAGAATACACCGGTAGGAGAAGATGACTCCGTTGGAGAAATAAACTTGTTGGAGAGATTACTCTGTGGGGAATTTGCTCTGTGGGAAGAGATACTTCGCTGAAGTTTTGATGAGAGCTCCGCTGAGGGTTTCGATGATGGACTTCGCTGGGGATAACAATGATACACTCCGCTGGGGATTGTGTTGATAAGTTATGTTGGGGAACTTTGATGAACTCCGCTGGGGATAGGAAGAACTTTACCGAGGGCGATCTTCCGTGGCAATTAGCTGAGGATAACCCAGTTATAAGCCCTTGTGAGGAATAACTTTGAATAAAGCTCGGGAGAGACGTCCGTACCCTGCAGGGGACGAGCTTCCAGAATCTACTGGGGATAAGCTTCAAGACCTGCTGGGGATATGAATTCCACCTTCCTGGCTAAATCTTCGGACTGTATAGGTAAATGGTTCCACTGGGGTGTCTGTATTCCGCCGGGGAACAATCTCAGGTCAAGACTGCCGGGGATACTTGCTGAGGAATGCCTATACTCCGCTGGGGAATGTTGCTATCTTGTCTTACTCTGTGGGGAGTTGAGATAACTTGGTCACATTCTTCAGTTGAATCTACCTTGGTACCTTGGCGGACCAAGCAACTAGACTTCCTGGACAACTCTACATTGCCCCTGTTTCTGGTGTCACCTGTAATTAGTCTTTTGTTTCATATGCAAGTATTTATGAATTAGCAATTTAATGTCAAATGCATATATCAAAAATGAACATTGGACGTTCTTCACAAGACAAAACAGAAAAAAGGAAAAACAATTGGCAATTTGTTTGGAAAACTGAATCTGTATTGATTTTGAAATTTGCCTGTAAATAGGCGTTTTTTGTACAAGAGGCTGACGTCCTAGTAAGAGAACTCCGCTGAATAACATAAAGTTTATACAATTTTGAAAAGGAAACAAAACAGCTATGTGCACAATATTCCCACTGGGTTCCAACTCTGCTATCGCCTTTATGTCTTCAAGCGTCTCATCACTTTGCTGCTTAGTTGAAGATGAAGCTGATTGATCGATGCCGAAGTCTGAGCCAGATAGTTGATGCCGAATTCTGGATGCAAGGTGATCCAATGAGACATAGTGTTACGCTTTATCCCTAACTTTTGCCTGGACCGCCCTTTCGGGTTTTCGGTCCACCGGGATACCCATTTTTGCCCAAGCCGCCTTTTCAGGTTTTCGACTTGCCGGGTGTACAGATTTTTTTCATCTCATCCCTTATTTTTGCCCGAACCCTTTTGGTTCGCCGGGAAGCCCTTATTTTTGCCTAGGTATGTCAACCTAGCGGGTCTTTTATTCATGCGTAGTATCTTTTTACTATGTCTGCATTGGCGGGGTGAGGAAGGTCGTCACCATCCATGGTGGTTAGAATCATGGCTCCTCTTGAGAACACATGTTTAACCACAAATGGCCCTTCGTATGTAGGGGTCCATTTGCCCCGGGGATCACTTTGAGGAAAGATGATGCGCTTGATTACCAGGTCCCCAACTTGATACTCTTGTGGTCTGACTTTCTTGTTAAATTCCCTGATCATCCGTTTTTGGTACGTCTGACCATGACAGATAGCAGTGAGTCTCTTTTCGTCAATTAGGTTTAATTGATCAAGTCGAGTCTGGATCCAGTCATCTTCATTCAAGTCTGCATCCTTCATTATCCGGAGAGAGGGTATCTGGACTTCAATTGGCAAGACTGCCTCCATGCCATAGACCAAGGAAAAAGGAGTTGCCCCGGTTGACGTCCTTGCTGAGGTACGATACCCATGAAGAGCAAATGGTAACATTTCGTGCCAATCTTTATAGGTCACTGTCATCTTCTGCACAATCTTTTTGATATTCGTATTGGCTGCTTCTACAGCCCCATTCATCTTCGGCCGGTAAGGAGAAGAGTTGTGGTGCTGTATCTTAAATTGCTCGCAGAGCTCAGTGATCATCTTGTTGTTAAGATTGGTACCATTGTCCGTAATGATTCTTTCCGGGACGCCGTACCGACAGATCAGGTTATGTCGAATGAAACGTGCAACGACACTCTTGGTTACCGTGGCGTAGGAAGCTGCCTCAACCCACTTCGTGAAGTAATCAATTGCTACCAAGATGAAGCGATGCCCATTGGATGCCGTCGGTCGGATATCGCCAATCATATCAATGCCCCACATTGCAAAAGGCCAAGGTGCCGTCAGGACGTTCAGAGGAACCGGAGGGATATGCACTTTATCAGCATAGATCTGGCATTTATGACAAGTTCGAGAATGTTGGTGACAGTCGGCTTCCATTGTAGACCAGAAATATCCTGCCCGAAGGATTTTCTTTGCCATGGTGTGTCCACTGGAATGTGTTCCGAATGTACCTTCATGTAGCTCTGTCATGATCTTTTATGCTTCAGTCTTATCCACACAACGCAGTAAAGTTGAATCATGATTTCGTTTGTAGAGAATGCCGTTGCTGAGGAAGAATTTCACCGCGAACCTTCTCAGAAACTTCTTATCGTTGACAGACGCACCTTCAGGGTATTCCTGAGCTTCCAAGTATCTCTTCACCTCATGATACCAGGGTTTCTCGATTACCTCTTCGGCCTCAAGATCGCAGCAGTATGCAGGCTCGTCCAACTTCCAGATAATGATCCGGGGAGCCTCATTGTCCCATTTGACTTTGAACATTGAAGACATCGTAGCTAGTGCGTCCGCTAACTGATTCTCCTCTCTTGGGAAGTGTTCAAAAGTTATCTCTTCAAAGTGGGGAAGCAAAGTCAGCACATACTCCTTGTAAGGAATAAGATTTGGGTGTTTCGTATCCCACTCGCCTTTGATCTGATTGATCACGAGAGCGGAATCTCCGAAGACACTCAGAAACTTGATCCTTAAGTCGATTGCGGCTCGAAGACCCATGATACATGCCTCATATTCTGCCATGTTGTTGGTGCAGTTGAAACACAACCGGGCGGTGAGTGGAGTATGAGTACCTTTGGGGGATATGATCACAGCGCCGATGCCATTACCCAAAGCGTTTGAGGCTCCGTCGAAATGCATAGACCATCGGGATCCTTCCTCAGGTCCTTCATCTGGTCCAGGTACTTCACAATCAGTTACTACCATGATATCTTCATCCGGAAATTCAAAGTTCAATGATTGGTAATCGTCCACAGGTTGGTGTGCCAAATGGTCTGCCAATACACTTCCCTTGATTTCTTTTTGAGTGGTGTACTGGATATCATATTCTGTCAAGATCATTTGCCATCTTGCTATTCTTCCAGACAGAGCAGGCTTTTCGAATATGTACTTGATGGGATCCATCTTTGAAATCAACAGAGTAGTGTGAGTCAACATATACTGTCTCAGCCGGCGAGCAGCCCATACCAGAGCGCAGCAAGTTTTCTCGAGCAGTGAGTACCGAGACTCACAGTCGGTAAACTTTTTGCTCAGGTAATAAATAGCGTGCTCTTTTCGGCCAGACTCGTCATGCTGCCCCAGCACACACCCCATTGAATTATCAAGCACTGTCAAGTATAGTATTAGAGGTCTCCCTTCCACTGGTGGCATAAGAATGGGTGGCTCTTGGAGGTACTCCTTTATATTTTCAAAAGCGGCCTGACATTCATCGTTCCAACGTACTACTTGATCTTTCTTCAGTAATTTGAAGATTGGCTCACAGGTAGCAGTTAGATGTGAGATGAATCGGGCAATGTAATTCAGTCGTCCCAGAAAGCCTCTGACTTCTTTCTCTGTCTTGGGAGTTGGCATCTCTTGTATGGCTTTCACCTTGGCAGGGTCCACCTGAATACCTTTATTGCTTACAATGAAACCTAGCAATTTTCCGGACCTCACCCCAAAGGTACATTTGTTTGGATTCATCCTCAGCTTGTATAACTTCAGTCGGTCAAACAGCTTCTGCAGATGGTCAAGGTGTTCCTCCTCAGTTTGGGACCTTGCAATCATGTCATCAACATATACCTCAATCTCATGATGGATCATATCATGAAATAAAGCAACCATGGCACGTTGGTAGGTTGCCCCAATATTTTTCAACCCGAATAGCATGACCTTATAGCAGAAGGTGCCCCACTGAGTCACAAAGGTAGTCTTTTCCATATCTTCCGGAGCCATTTTGATCTGATTATACCCTGAAAAACCATCCATGAAGGAGAACACCTTGTGTTGAGCAGTATTGTCAACAAGAACGTCGATGTGAGGCAGAGGGAAAACATCTTTGAGGCTGGCTCTGTTCAAATCCCTGTAGTCGACACACATTCTGACCTTACCGTCTTTCTTTGGCACTGGCACCACGTTGGCCACCCACTGAGGATAAGAAGTCACTGCTAGAAACCCTGCATCAAACTGCTTCATAACCTCAGCCTTGATCTTTTCGGACATCTCTGGACGCATACGGCGGACCTTTTGCTTTACCGGAGGGCAATCTTCCTTGGTAGGCAGGTGATGAACCACAATGTCGGCATCCAAACCCGGCATGTCTTTGTAAGACCAAGCAAAGATTTCCATGTAGTCATGCAGCATCTGGATCAATCGTTGCTTCACGCTGAGCTCTAGATTGGCACCAATCTTGACTTCTTTTCTATCTGTCTCAGTACCCAGGTTAATAGTTTCCACCGGCTCTTCATGCGGCTGAATGGCCCTCTCTTCCTGGAGTAGCAGTCTTGCGAGTTCACCAGGCACTTCGCAATCGTCTTCACCTTCGTCTTCGGCCAAGTTGATCGGATTTTCGAAGTCATAACTGGCAGTAGCAGAGCTGTTACCAGTGAGATCCAGAGTGGATTGAAACCTGTATAAGTGAGTGTGTGTAAATATAGCTGTTTTGAAATATATAACACAGAAAGAAAAAGAGCACAAGATTTGAAATGCAACAAACGTCCAATGTTTTGATTAATGATATATGGAAATGTCATACAAAAAGCCCTCACAAATGGAGCTACGATGCCCCGGGTAGGACATCGAGCCAATCAAAGTTTCAACATATTGTTTGTTACAAATTGAAAATCAAAAGAGTTAATTACTGCGTGACAAATGTAATAGGTGTAAAATCCTTTGCCGTCCAGTTGCTTGGTCCGTTGCTGGTGGTTGGATAGATCCAACTGTCAAACTCCGCTTCCTCTACGTCCTCCTCGATAGCATTCACCCTTGGATTGGTGATGAACACCGGAGCCTTTCTGATCCTTTCCTTGCGAACAACCCTCTGAGCCTCTGCAGTGAAGCCCAGCCCAAACTTGTCGGTATTTTGAGTGAAGTCGGGAAGCTGACCCCAGTTTGCACAGTCGCCTTTCTCGATTATAGCCCGGGCATCCTTCAGGGAAGCCGTCTTCATGGGGAAGTCTTCTTCAACCACTGTCTCAGCTGACGCCAAAGTTGGAGGTACCTCCTCAAAATGTTGAAAGGGGGTTTCAATAAACTCCCCGTCCATCTCGATATACCGGAATGAATTCAAGTGACTAACCATGTATTCCTCCTCACCCTGCACAGTAACAATTTTCCCTTTGACAGGGTATTTGAGCTTTTGGTGTAGAGTGGATGTTACTGCCCCAGCCTTGTGAATCCAGGGTCGACCCAACAAGCAGGAATAAGATGGACGAATATCCATTACATAGAACGTTGAGTCGAAGACTTGGGAACCCACACGAATAGGAATGTCTACCTCACCGTGCACCATCCTCTTAGAACCGTCGAAGGCTCTAACAATGATGTTACTAGGTTTCAATTCCAGGCCCTCACAATCCAAGCGATCCAATGCCTTCTTGGGCAAAACATTCAGGGAAGAACCGGTATCCACCAACACGTGTGCGAGAGTAGTGCCCCTGCATTCTATAGAGACGTGCAGGGCATCATTGTGATTTTTCCCTTTGGCGGTAAGGTCAGCATCCGAGAACCCCAAGCCATTGTCAGCTGTCAAATTAGCCACACAGTCAGTGAATTGATCTGCAGAGGTCTCTTGCGGCACATGGGCCGTTTTCAGAAATGAAATTAGGGCTTTTGCATGGGCCTCTGAGCACAGCAGCAATGATAGCATAAAGATTTTGGAGGGGGTATGCCCCAGCTGTTCAACAACATTGAAGTCACTCTTTTTAATGATTTTAAGGATTTCCTCCATCTCTTGTTGGGAGGCTTCAACAGCAGTCTTTTTTGGTGCCTCC
Organism: Vicia faba; assembly: GCA_948472305.1. Taxonomy (NCBI): domain Eukaryota; kingdom Viridiplantae; phylum Streptophyta; class Magnoliopsida; order Fabales; family Fabaceae; genus Vicia; species Vicia faba. The sequence goes on from OX451736.1 coordinate 781,947,396, forward strand.
GTCCTGGCAGGCAAATCGGTAGCAACTTCTTTGCCCCGAGCATCAGAGGACTCGGCGGCAGTAGTAGACACAGGAACTTGATTTGGAACATGCACACTTGCGGGTGTGATGATAAGAGGTTTTCAGATAACTGGCGGTGCAATGTCAGGCGAGAAGAGGCTGCCACTGCGAGTAATCTTGGCGGGACCAGTGATGTTACTGATACTGGTACCGGTGTTGAACTCCTGCTTCACTCCAAGCACATACACGTCTGCCCCATAGTGCCATGGGACAAACTTATCAGACTTATAGGGGAGAGGCCCCGGAACAGTAATGGTAATAGGTGCAACAGACATAATTTGGACTGGCTTTCTCGGGGGAGCCTTGGTAGGATTGTTGAAAATTGTGACGATAGATACTTCTTCAGCGGAAACAAACGGAACAGCAGTTTTCTTGAACATAATTTCTTTGCTATCCATCAGGCTTTGGATGCCTGATTTCAGCAGCGGGCAATCGGTAGGGATAACAGCACACAGGAGGCAACCCTTGCTACAACCCGGAAATAAACCGGCTAGTAGTAAGTTCCTCTTAACAGTCAAAAGAGGGGTAGCAACATCATTCACCGAAACAGCATACAAATCTTCCTCAATGGCATTTACTCTATGCTGGGGCATAGGAGCAGTTACAACATTTGGCCTCTCAGGCGCCTCAAACTGAATTTCCTTCGCATCGATAAGGTCTTGAACCTTATTTCTCAGGGCCCAGCAATCATCAGTAGTATGCCCGGGGCTATCAGAATGATAAGCACAACGGGCATTTGGGTTATACTTAGGAGATGCAGTATTCACGACCTTCGGAGCCTCTTTGATGGTCACCAAGTTGGTTGATAACAGTTGCGGTAAGATTTGTGACAAGGTCATACTCAGCCGAGTATACTGCCTCTTGGGCCTTTCACCTCTTTGTTGATTGTACTGCTTAGGAGCAGCAACAGGCTTTGAAATGACCAAGGCATTGACGGCTTGACGGCTTTCTGGCTTGACTTGTCTTCTAGGACCATAGACGTCACTTGCTTCTTTCTTGAAAGGCCTCTTCTCAGTACTTGCGGAGGCAGCTTTCTGTATCTTTCCTGACTTGATGCCAGCTTCTATCCTTTCACCCGTCAAGATCAAATCCGTAAACCCAGCTGAGGAATTGCCAACCAGATGATTGAAAAATGGACCAGACAAGGTCCCTAGAAACATATCAACCAGCTCACGATCGATCAATGGGGGCTGCACCCTGCCAGCCAAATCTCTCCATTTTTGTGCATATTCTTTGAACCCTTTGCCCGTTCCTAGAGACATACCCTGAAGTTGGGTACGCGTAGGAGCGAGGTCAGAATTGTATTGATATTGTCTATAAAATGCGGTCGCCAAATCTTCCCAATGTCGGATACTAGTTCCATCTAGTTGATAGAACCACTCAAGTTGTGACCCCGAAAGGCTATCTTGGAAGAAGTGGATCCAAAGATTTTTATCTGCCGTGTAAGGTTGGATCTTCCTTACGTACGACCTGAGATGCAGCTTTGGACAGGAGGCCCCGTCATATTTGGCAAAGGCAGGCGCCTTAAACTTGTGTGGGATTACTACCCCAGAAGATAAGCCCAAATCTCCGAAATCCAGCCCCGACACATTTTGAATTTCCATGGCACTCAAGCGGTCTTCTAATTGCTTGTATCTGTCAGCAGCGGGTGGGTATTGTTCGTCATTGTAATCCGTCTCGTTGTCAGAGACTGAAGGACTAGGAGCTCCTCCCCCTTGTGGACTTTCTTTCTCTGCAGAGGAAGTAGTTGGATCAGCCTCATTATGGAGTGTGTTCCCGAACCTGCGTCCAGTATTGAACAACGCAGTCCTCTTCTTCTTCTTCTTCTTTAGGAGCAGAGCCTTCAACTCTTGCTGACCTTGGGCCAGGCTCAGGACCATCTCTTGAAACTGGGCACTTTGGGCCTGAAGGGCCTTGATTGCTTGCTCACTGGATGGTTCTGGATTCATGATGACTGTTCAAAATAAACAGCGAAGAAGATTAAACAACCTGTAGAAAAAGGGGTACCTGTTATGCACATGATGCATGAGATGCTATTTATGCAATGCATTCAAGGGTTTTGGAAATTCACAATTGTTGTAGACAAAAAGAACGCACGTCATATTAATAAGAAGAATTTTGTTAGTACATAAGTGCCCCATGGGCCAAATATTACAAAATCAACTTCTCAAGGTAAAAAGACGTTGCGCATCCTCTTTGGCACAATGTAGGTGTTGAGGGCCTCTTGCTCGTGGAGTCGGCGGGTGAGCTCTAAAACCTTCTTCTCACTGGCGTAGAAGCTGGCTTCAAAAGTGTTTCGCTCCTCCTTGAGTTGGATCCAACTCTTCTGCATCTCCTCCCACGATGTAGGCATGTCAGGATGTAGGATGGTGTAGGGAACCTCTCCTTCCTTGACGGGCTCTTTAATCACAGGGAGAACATGAGGATAAGGCATCATTAGACTCTGGGCTCGGGCTCGTACCCACTTGAGATAAGGTTCAAGAGGGATGGAGTTCTTGTGTCCCAGTGTCTTACTATCAACCTTGTTGGGCCTCCCCCAAGCTCTGATGAATCTTTGGCGAAGTCCTTGCGCATCGTTGTCGAAGTCAAAAACTAGGTCAGGAATCAACATGTCGTGAGGGCCATCTCTTCGTGCATATCCAAATTGCCTCAAAGCTAGGCAAGGGTTGTAGGTGATACCTCCTCTGATTCCAAGTAATGGAACATTAGGGAACTCTCCACAATGATCGACGATGATGACATTTTCTCTGGACCGAGAACACCAATGTACATCAGAGTGAGTAAGAGTCATCAACCATTGGGACCACCTTGAGCCTTGGTCATTCTTCAAGACAGATTGTGGAAGGTGCGAAATAAACCACCTTGCAAGGAGAGGAGTACAGCACATGAGAACACCCCTCTTTCTCATTGTTCGTGTGTAAAATGAGTGAAGGATGTCCCCAAGCAATGTTGGTATTGGATTTCTGGACAAGAAGATTTTGACGGCGTTGACCTCTACAAGCTGGTCAGGATTTGGGAATAAGACCAACCCATAGATAAGGAGCGCCACAATCTCTTCAAAGGCTTGTAGGTCCAATGAATTCCAACACTCTTGTGCCTTCTCAAACAAGAATTTTGCTAAGAACCCTCTGACGCCGCTTCTAGTTTCCCAATGCCCTTTGATGTCAGAAGGCTGTAGATGTAATGCTCGAGCAACATCTTCAGGCTTTGGTTCCTTTTCCGTACCGTTGAAAGGTAGTTGATTAAGGATAGGAATTCTCAGGAGTTGAGAAAATTCCTCCAAAGTGGGCACCAACTGGTAGTCGGGGAAAGTGAAACAGTGGTGAAGAGGGTCAAAGAACGGGAATAGCACTTTCATCATGTCTTCTTCAATGTTGGTGTTGACTAAGCTGAGCAGTCTACCATGTCTTTCACTGAAGGATGAGCTTTCCGGAATTCTTGAGGTGAGCTCCTTGAGTTGAGGAGAAATTATCACAAGGTTGACTTGGATGGTTTTTCTGCGAGGAATTTCCATGACCTACAAAACAAGAACAAAGATGAAAATCTAAACCCTTGAAGTGGTTAGTAAATGCATATGATGCTTTATGATGTTCATGATGTATGCACAAACATATGTACAAGCAATTCACACCAAACCCTAGTTTCAGGCTTGCATGGGGTTTCATAGGTAAGTACCCTCTTGAGTGTAGTTGGCTTAAAAACCTGTCCTATAAATAGTAACCGGGTTCTAAGGAGCTCAATATCACTGGATTGTTTTCATTGTTCATTGTTTTGGTTTAGCCACTTAACTAGCGACCAAAATATTCCAAGAAAACAACCCTCAATGAGTGTAGTATCGAGTATCTACCAACTTTGGACTGCACCAAAGCCGGTCATCTCACTACCCCTAATGTAAGGCCAAGATGGTCAAGTAAGGTTCTAGGTCATTAGTGCTTAGTGACATCACTCAGCGGCCCCGTACTCTCCTTGATTGAACTCAAGGGTTACCGGTACTCACAAATATGTCGCACTAATATAGCTATTGCTTCGACCGTGTCGGTATACCCCACACAGTTTCCACAACGTATTGCTATCTATGAATGTTTCCCAAAATCCGGGTGTAGGATTGTAAGCCCAAACAAAAGAGCCAAGATGTAAAGCAATCAAATCAAACAATTTAGTCATGCAAGAGGGTGATCTAAGCCCTAAGGTTACTCCACTTTTAAAATTATCCCCAACAGAGTCGCCAGTTCTGTGGTACGGTGGGAGAACTGACTATGGTTTTGCGTTTGTTTTCGCAAATGTTTCGATTGAGAAAGAGTCGCCACCGAATTTTTATTTTATCCTAAGGAAAGGTTAAAAAGCACAGCAAAAACCTTTGAGATGTTTTCTTGGGTTCGGGGAGTAGATTATAGAAAGGGAAGGTATTAGCACCCTTTCTATCCATGGTTATCCATGGGCTCTTAGTCACTTGCTTAGATCAACTTGCCTTGGTTTTCAATTGTTTGAAATGGTGCTTTGTGTGTGTGGGTTTGAAAAATGTTTTGAAAAGAGGCCAATGTGGTGGCAACCTTTGTAATGATCCATGTTGGGATGTATACAAAGATGTATGTCTTTTGAAAAGTTTTCAATGTTTTTGAAAGTTGTTTTTGAAAGTGTGTTGTGATGTGTGTTTTGAAAATAGGCAAGTGTTTTTGTTTTGCAAGTTTGATTCAAGTAACTAAGAGTTTGTCTACTCCTAAATTTCTCAAAGATTTCTCCTATGTTTTTAACCCTTTTAACAATTTTGTTCCACCATTGTATTTGGTGGACAATCTTGTGTTAGGATGTGAACGGGACGGGCGCGGGTCATCGTTTAGACCATAATTGCAATGGCGCCAAGTATCTTTGGGCAATGTTTTCTTTAAGGGACTTGATCATTTTTAGGCAACTTTCGAAAGCGTCATCGAGGGACTATGATCATTTGAATTGTTTTTGTTTTGCCCAAAGAGACCTAACATGCAATATGGCCCATTATTGAAGGCAACAAGTGGAATACCCTAGGGGTGCAAGTGTGATTAGTGTTGTCCATTTTCATGCTTGTTTATCTTGAAATTAGGTCAAACTATTTTTGGTTGATTGATTTGCATACATACCCTAATTCTAACATGGCATAATTAGAAAGCATTAAAGTGCGAAAAAATAAAGTTCCTAAGTTATTACAACACAATATGGGAAGGGGGGTACAAATGTTCAAATGGGGGGTATTTTGACAAGGAATTTAAACCTAGATTATTACATCAAATTGGGAATTTACAAGATATTTAATATACAACAATTAAATAAAATGGAATAAATATGCAAGATGCAAAAAATGTTTTTTATGTGTATGAAAAAAAGGCATTTTTTATGTGTCAAATAAACAAAATAAGAAGTATTAATTTTTTGAGTATTTTCCATGTTTAGGGCAAAACCCTAATTTTATTAAGTAAAATGTATTAATTATTTAATATGTACAAATATTTATCAATTATGTACAAAAATAAAATAAAAATGAAGTATATTTGTAAAAAGGTATTTTTAATATTAAATATTAATAAAAATGAAAATGTGTATATTTTGTATTTTTTAACCTAAATATACTAATAAATATATATGTACTTATATTATTTACAAAATATATTGAATATGTACAAAATGATAATATTTAATATTTATGAAAAAAAGTATATTTTATATAAAATGTTTTTAGAAGATAAAATGAAATAAAAATGGAAAATAAAATGTGTTTGCACTATTTTAGTATTTTTTAAATAAAAGTCTGTAAGTATTTATTTATGTACAAACATTATTTTAAACAAATAAATGCCTAATAAATATAAAAATGGTGTAAAAATATTTTTTTATATTTTTAATATTGTGAGGAAAAATAAATAAGTCAGAACAAAAAAGAAAAGGTCAAAAAATCATGAAAATAAGCATAATGGGTCAAGGGGGTTTAAAAGTAACAAAAGGGTGCAAAAAGAAAGTCAACTCAGGCCCAGCCTAAGAAGACTTCATCTTCAACCTCAGAACATGTTTGAACAACCATCCACGCGCGTTTTCTATCTCCCAATTCCTGGACTTTCAAGCAAAACTCACAACATGAAAAATGTAGAGCATTAAAAGACGAATCCAGACATATAAAGAACTTGACTTAACTCTCTAAGATGAGAGAGAATTTCTTCTCCCCCAATTCCTGACCTAGTTTTTGTTCCATGTTCAGACATTAAATTCTCACAGCACACATAATATAAATGAAAACTAATTACATGGGCATGTTCAGGGCTATGAATGTGACATATTTTCTTCACAAACCTAAAGCTAACAATGCCTGGATAGAGAGATGCGAGTTCATGAACTTACCTGTTCAGTTGGAATTGTATCTGGTGATAGAGGTGCTTTCAGTGCAAGGTGATGATTGGTACAGCTTCCTTGATGTCTAGGGATGTTATTCCAAGCTTTACTTTGCTTTGAAACTAGCTGAATCGAGTTATAGAACTCCACCTACAAAACAGAAAAATGAAAATGGTGATGTTGATTGGGAGTGTTACAGGTCGTGTTTGAGGTTTGGAATAGCTTCAAGGGATGTTGAGGGATGTGTTTGAGGTGATTTTAGCAAGAATGCATGAAAGGATTGAGCTATGGAACTCAATCTGCAGCAGGTCCCCTGTTTTGGCAGTTTGAGGGTGATTCTGTGTTTGAGAGGGTGTTGGAGATGGTTGGCTCGTGTTCTAGCTCAGAATGGATGTTTATAATATGTTTGACAAGTTTGCTTAAGCCTGTGTTAGCTGAGATGAGAGTTGTGTGATGTTATGCTAGCTTTCTTCAACTTTAAGCAACAAATGTCCACTTGAGTTTTTAGACTGATAGAGGCCCCCCTAATATGCTGCACACCTTGGCCTTGATCAGTGTAATTAGCTCATAAACTTGTGCCAAAGAGATTTGCACTGTACTTGCTTGGATTGCTAATTGACATAAAGTGCAACTTTTCTAAAATGGATATAATGCTTTATCTAAAAATGGCTTAGTTTAACATGTAATGCTTAAACACATAAAACAAGGCCTTGGCACAATTAGTTAGCATTAAATTATTGAGTGAAAATGGGATATAGGACCTGTAATCAAGGAAAGCAAGCTGAATTCAAAATGGCACAAATGTATGAACATGTAACTTGGCCAAATCAAAAGTGAGTTTTTCCCATCTTGCCAAATTCGATTCTCCCTAACCATGAGGTTGTTTGATGAGTTCTTGGACATTTTGGAAAGCTTAGAATGTGTACTACAATCCATCTTTGAAATGCAAATTGAAATTCCAAGTGGAAGTATGTGAAAAATGGTCTTGAAGTTAGGTAAAAACCTTGCCTAAAATAGGTCAAATTTTCTCTAAGTTAAGAATGGTTTGGTACCCTTGTTCCAAAAATTGTAACTTGAGATACAAGCTTCTTTTGGGAAAACTTTGTGAATCAAAGTTGTAGATTTTGTAATAGGCTACAACTTTCATGTTTTGACTTTTGCTTGAATCCAAATGAATCTTGGTGATAAAGTGGGACAAAGTTAGGAAAAAATTAGGGTTTTTCATTTCAAACCCTAATTTGCAATTCTTGATTTCTTGATGAACAAGTTTCATGATTTGGCATGTTTTGATGAAAAATGAATCTTGACACTTGATTTTGACCAAAAAGTCAAAGTTTGACTTTTCAGTATACAGTCAAAATTGATCAATTGACTGGGAAATTCAACTGTCAATCTTGTGCATTTGGTATCTTTTGAACTTGTTGAGTATGTCAAGACAATTCCATGGGATCCTTGAGTCCATATGTGAGCTTGATTTGCCATTGGCTAGGTCAAACAGTCAAAAATTGCCTTTGTGCAGTCAAAACCCTAAAAATGACCATTTTGCCCTTTTGGTGATCTGATCAAATTTCTTGTGGAATTGTGATCCAAACTTAATCAAATGGTCCATGTGAGTTCATAATGTTGATGTGGGTCAATTTTCATGAGATTTGACTGTCAATTGGCCACAGTTGACTTTTTCCCCAATACAGCTGATTTCTAGGTCAACTGTCCAATTGACTGGGCAAAATTTGGAATCAAGACTTGAAACTTGGTATGGATAAACTTGGGAGTCCAATATGAAGCATGAAAGTCATCTTAGGCATTTTAGGTCAAAATATCTTTGTGCAAACACAAACCCTAATTTGGGTCAACAGTGCAAGGAGAAGTCTTGAGCAGAGGAAACCCTAACTGGATCTTGAGCTCCAAGGATCTTGTGATGAGAAAATGTTGAGGAAATGGGAGGGCAAATTTTGGGGTACAACAATGACTCTGTTGGGGGAATAAACTGATGAGGAGATTACTCTGTGGGGAAGAGATATTCTGCTGAAGATTCCACTGATAAATTCCGTCGGGGATGAATTACCGTTGCTGGTGATACTGAATCCTGTTGGGGATTGAATTCTTGTTTGTGAAAGGAAAGAACTCCGCTGAGGAAGATCTCTCAGTGGCGACTTCACTGGGGATAACCTGTTAGATTTTTGTGGGGATAATCCTTTGAGCTTTACTGGGTATGATCCTTTGAATTCGGCTGGGGAGATTTATTTTTGTACTCCGCTGGGGATAAACTTCCAGAGTCTACTGGGGATGATTCTTCAAATCCATTGGGAAAGCCTTTTCAGACTGCGCTGGGGAAAATTTTAACTCCACTAGGGATATCTTGTACCCTGCCGGGGAGCATTCTTATATTCCGTTATGGAATATTAAGACTGTCGGGGATATCAAGCCCTTTTAGTGCTGATGGTAGATAAACTCTGCTTGGGGAGAATATTACCAACTCTTTCATTCACAGTTGTGAGTCTCAGCTGGGGAGAGTTAATATTACTGTCTTTTTCTTTTACTCTGCAGGGAGTGAATGTTACTGGGACGTGTGCTAAGGATATGACAATGGCTTTGTATCGAGACTTTTTTGCCCCTATTTCTGCGGGAGAAGGTGCCTGCGGAGGCCTTGTGGATCGAGTATTATCCCAACCTATAAGGTGCTTGGTAACTTTCGATTGAAGTGACAAGTCTTCTTCTGGTAGACTAGTGATAAGATGACGGGACATAGTCGTACGCTTTGATCCCTAATTTTTGCCTGGACTGCCCTTTCGAATTTTCAGTCCATCGGGATACCCTTTTTTGCCCAAGCCGCCTTTTCAGGTTTTTGACTTGCCGGGTGTACATATTTTTTTTTTTCATTTTCATCCCTTATTTTTGCCCGAACCCTTTTGGTTCGCCGGGAAGCCCTTATTTTTTCCTAGGCCAGTCAACCTAGCGGGTCTTTGATTATGCGTAGTACTTTTTGACTATGTCCACGCTCTCAGGATGTAGGGAGGTGTCACTGTCGGTAGTGTTGTGTTGCCATACTACCAAAAGATATTCGTTTGATCATGCAAGATTCGTTGCTGGAATTCATGTCCAATGCCCCAATTGATTCAGATGGAGATTTGCCCCTGGTTATTTGGCATTTTGAGAGATTCCTTGAATGTTGACTTAACTGTCCCAGATGATGGACAATGCTCATGCCGTGCCCCTTGGTTGGAAGTATTTTTCCACTTGAGGTGATCCTTTTTATTGAGAAGGTTTTTGCTCACTAGATATTCTTTGTGCGAACTTCTCTGCTGTTTGAACAAATAGTCATATGCAAACAATGTTATTTCAAGAATGCAAAGCTTATGTCTGTCTTGAAGTTTTGAAAATGCATTTTTCAGTAAGATAGGAAAATTTTGTAAAATGTGACGTCAACTCAGGATTTACAGCAAGCCCTACAGGAGTCAGGATACCTTTTGTAACAGTATGCTTTCAGACTAACCCATGCTTCAGCTAGGACTTTTTAAGGGTTATAACGTGGCCTGGTTCACGATTTAAGAAACAAAGGATAAAGGCTCAAATTTTATTTGTACCCACCCATTCTTCGTGATGTTCTTCAATCCTAAACTCAGTTAATTATGCATTTAGACCTCATTTGAGTCTTTGCTCTGATATTCCAATGATGATTCGGATATTGACAGTTTATTTTGAACAGGCAGTCATTTTGTTGAGAGTTTGTAAGATCTCTTTCCTTTTTATTTTTATTATCCCTGTTTTTTGTATGAACTGTTTCTTTTTGTGATTACAGTCAGCGGGATGCCCCAGTTTTTCTTAAGTCTCCTTCACAGGTTTTGACTTATTGGGCTTTTATTTTGAGAGATAATGGCTGCCTGTCCTTACGATTATACGGAACCAACACCGTCTTTTGTTTCAGAAGGACTTCTTTGATGCCATTCATTGTGCACCTGTATCAACTGAGAAAACTACCTTGCCCCAGGTTATAGTTAAGGGTTTTAATTTGTGAAAAGAAAAACTCCAACTTCTTTGGCTCAAAGGGGTTGACTAGGGATTATCTTCCTTATAACTCCACTATTTAGGATTTGAAACAATGCTTGTTCCTTGTCAGCGGGGTCTGTTTAAAAGCATATTGTAGATATTTTGATATCATTTTCGTCATCCTCCCTCTAAAGGCTTAGAATTTTTTAATCGAGAGTTGATCATCACAAAAAATGAAAGAAATTTGAATATAGTGAAATACGAATGGATTGATTCAAAACAGACATATGCAATGCATTGTTAAAGTAATAAAGTTTGACATCAATAAATGTTCGAACAATCAAAAGTAAATTACAAATTGAAAATTCTAATGAACAAAAGTCTTCTCGTCTCAGTACTTGTCACTTCAAATGGTGAACCTTGGGGGGATGGAAAAAGAATTCAATCTGACCGTCTTGTGTGAGTTCCAATGCTCCTTCATCAATCAGGTCTTGAACTTTGTTGCTCAACGCCCAATAGATGTTAGTATCATGCCCCAGGCTGTTGGAGTGATATGCACACCTTGCATCAGGATTTTACCTTGGGGAGGCTATGTTGGGATTCTTAGGAGGGTCCCTTAACGTCACCAGATTCAATCTCAACAGGTGTTGTAAAGCCTGAGACAACGACATGTTAAGCTTGGTAAATTTCCTTTTAGGCATATTTGGCTTACTCTGATCAACCTGTTTTTTATGGCAAGGTTGTTGTTGGACCCGTGAGGTAGTAGCAACTTGGAGAGGTCTACTTTTCATCAAACCAAACCTTTGACTTCTCGGAAGTTGATTAATGACTTGGTCCCCGGCCTTGACTGTTTTCTTCATGTTGTTGTATCTGTCTTGATGAAGCTGGTTGATAATGGTTCTCAACTCTTCTTGTTCCTGAGCTAAGCCTTGGATAAGAGCCATCTGCCCCAACATCTGGGTTTTCATGGCACTGAACTCAGCTTGCAGTTGTTCCAGCCGTTCGTCCTTATTGTCTTCAGGATTTTTCTTGACCAAGTTCCCCACGAGGAGTGTTTTCAACGCTTCCTGCCCCTTGGATAGGTTTAGGAATACGTCCCTGAACTGAGCTTCTCGAGTTTGAAGATCTTGGTTGTCTGGTTGGAAAGCCATTGCTGAAATAAACAGCGAGAACATGAGAGACCTGTATTGGGAGACCTGTTATGCAATGATATGTATGATATATGTATACAATGTTTTTTCAAGGATCTCGCAGGGTAAACAAGAAACTTGTTAGAATTTGAATTTCGCATCTTTGTTTGAAGAAACATCATGTCGTCAAGAGTCCTTCTTCAAGAGTCAAGCTCACCATATCGAGTGGGTCATAGCCCCTAACTCAAGTTATCGTGTTTTGATTTCTAGACAATCTTGGCTAGAGGAAAATAAATCCCCTTTGCCCCTTGCTAGACATTTGATTTACCATAACCTGTATCACAAACCCTCGAGATCCTTGAAATGGTTAAGGAAATATTAAGGCATGATGTTATGATGTGTATGCTATGCATTTAAGCAAAAGTGGGAAGTGATGTAAGTAAACCCTGCAATAAATCCCAAATTATTGGATAAGGACTGTAAACAAAACCTGTAAGGAACTCATGTTTTTCAGATAGCAAGAATGTGCAAGTAGTTCAAGTTTGAAGGCACACAAGTCACACAAACAGCCTTAAGTTTAGGCTGGCATGGAGTTTAGGTATTACCCTCTTTCAGTTTAGTTGGTTCAACCCGTCCTAGAAATAGTAACCAGGTTCTAAAGGATCTCAATATCACTGACCACCCTCGATCGGTCATAATTCCAGTTTAGCAACCTTTTCTTGCGGCCGGAATCATCACGAGAGTTTGGTCTCAATGAGTGTAGCATACTGCTACTGTTCTATGGCCAAGTTGGTCAATTTAAAGGTTCTAAGTTCAGTTAGTGCTTAATGACCCCTTAGCAGACCCATATTCTCCTCGTTGCGCCACAAGGGATATCGGTACAAACTAAAGTGCCACACCAACGTAGCTACTACTTCAACCGTATCGGTCTACGTTGTACAGTTCCCTCACAGTTTATTGCTACTTACCTAAAGGGTATCCCTCAGATCCAGGTTAGGATCTATAGTAACTCCGATACAAGCCCACAAATATAAATCATACAAATCAAGCAATTGAAAACATTATGAACTATTCCTAAGGTACACCCCACTTATTAAGAAGCACCCCATCAGAGTCGCCAGTTCTGTGATACGGTGGGAGAGAACTGACTGTTTTTAGAATGCTGATTTGCGTTTTGCGTTTGTTTTCGCAAAATGTCGCGGTAAGCAAGAGTCGCCACCGACTTTTATTTTATCCAACAGGAAAGGAAAAAAGCACAGAAAAATTCCTTTTTTGAGATATTTCTCGGGTCCGGGGGGTAGATTATAGAAAGGGAAGGTGTTAGCACCCTTTCTATCCGTGGTTATCCACGGGCTCTTAGGTACTTGCTCAAATGTTTTCAAAATGGTTTTCTTTGTGCTTTGTGGGTTTGAAAAAGTTTTTGCTTGAAAACTTCGATTTAACTCTTGCTTCTGTCCTCAAGAGTGTAATGAAGTGTTTTTGAAAACTTTGTTCGAAAAGTGTAAGTGTAAAAAAGATTTTGTTTTTTGAAAGAGCAAGTACTTAAGAACAATCTACCTACTCGAAAAAGGAATCGTTCTATGCTATCGTCCTTTAGACAATGCTATCGCACTATTGATGAGTAGGTAGCACCGTCGTTGGAGTTTAAGGGTCAATTCGAATGAGGGACATACGGTCACTAAAGCAATGTTAGGACGCCTTAACAGTAACCCTAATATCTTAGATCATTTGTTTGAGGCAACAATATCCGAGGCAACCGTTTCGAGGCAACTATGATCTTTTAGACAAGAGGGCGACCTCTAAACTGACCTATACTCAATGACCGCTTACGAAGGCAACTAAGTGGGGTGTACCCTAGAAGTGCGCATGTGCGAGTGTGTTGATTTCAGTTATTTTTATCTTTGCACATGTTTAAGGTGATCTAACCATTTTAAGATTTAGGCATTCATTCTTGTCATGCAAACCCTATTACCAAACATCTAACAGTTGTATAATTTGCGGAATTAAAATGTGGAAATTTAACTAACTATTACAAGGCGTCGGGTATTTACATCACCAAAAGCAACCCTTTGAAAATAAAGTAAAAGCGGAAAAATAAATATCCTATTAATTATTACAAACCGGGAGCAGATACGTTAATAATTGAATAAGGAAAAATGAATCGTGCGAGTGAATTGGATCGAATGCGAAATTAGGGTTTTGACCCTTCTAACCTAATTAAAAAGAAAATTGTTTTTTTTGTTGTTTTTAATATTTTTTAAAGAAAAGAATTTAGGTTTTAAAATTAAATTCTAAATTAATTAGTGATTAAATAATGAAAATAATTACAAGACCAATTTTTTGTTTTTGGTTATTTTAGAAAAAAATAAAGTACAATTAAGTTAGTATAAAACCTATTTATTCTAATTAATTTTTAATTATTTACAAAATAAATAAAAGTTATCTAAAATTAACCTAATTAAATTAATTAATATTTATTAATAAATATAAAATTCTAAATTTATTTGGACATAAAAATATTTTTGTGATTTTTGATAAAAAAGAAAATTAATTAATTGTTAGTAAAAATAATAAATAAATTACTTAAAGAAAAATATAGAAAAAGGAAATAAAGGGTGAGAAATGAACCTGATTTTAGGGTGCAACAGCTGTTGGTGTCATGTGTAAGCTATTCTGTTTTGGCCATTTGTGTTTTGACTTTTGGCCATTTGTGTTCTGGCCTCAACGTTCCTTAACCTTCTCAGGATGTCTGCCTCGCCATGTATTGGTGTCATGTGTAAGTTGTTCTGTTTTGGCCATTTATGTTTTGGCTTTTGCCATTTGTGTTTTGACCTCAACGTTCCTTAATAAACCTGCATGGGATCCTGTCTAAATCTGCAGTGTTGAATCTCATGAACACATTAAATAAATTACTATATATTATGAAATACAAATAAAGCCAATATATGAAGAAATTTAATGTTTAAGCCAATATGGCATGTATGAATGATTATACCATTTTGATCATGGAGATCAAATCAGCCATACCCTTACTGGAGAAGTAGTGATAAGAATGCTTTTATGCTCTTTTGATCATGGAGATCAAACCAGCCTTACTCTTACTGGAGAAGTAGTGAGATGTTGATTTGTAACCGGGATGACTTGTTTGTAGTGAGATGTTGTTTTGTAACCGGGATGGCTTGTTTGTAGTGAGAGGGGGATTTGTAATAAGGGTTTCAAGGTTTTAGGGTTCTTGAAAGAATTTGATATTATGACAGCGTTGTGGCAAGGTTTTTTTTCCTCGTTTGTGTGAAAAGAATGGGATTATATAATAGAAATTACAGAGCAAAAAATGGGCTTTGAATGTGCAATTGGGCCTCCAATATTCACTTGAGTTCTTCACGTTGCAGGCTAAATCGCAGGGGCTTAAGTTCAATTTTTGAAGTTGAAATGTGAAAACAAAATGTAGCCGACATCAAGAACTAGCTCCTGTACGAAAATCGGATCGATCGGTGAATTAGTTATGAATTTTTGAAGTTTCAGCTCAGACAAACTTATTTTGGGCTCCAGTGTCGACTCTGACATGTTCTTTAATAAAAAACTGGTATTGATCGGAGCATAATTCGGTCTCGACTTTTGAAGAAAAGTTGTAGATATCTGAGTCAGTGACCTTGTGTAAAAATATGAGCCCAATCCAATAAAAATTGACCGAGTTATGAATTTTCGAAGTTTCAACCCAGATAAAATAATATTCAGCATTCAGGATTTTTGGCGCGTCACGCGTACTCTGAACAAAAAATGAAGACCTTTTGGATACCGTTCGAACTCAATACCTTCTGTGAAAACTTATCCAACTCAATTTGTGAAATTTTGGCGCCAGAACAAATTCGATACGATGAAAATCGTCCAAGTTATGATTTTATGAACATGACGCAAATAAACTTCTGTCACAAATTTTCTGTACGAAAATACTTGATAAATCCGCATTTTTGAAGACCTTCTGATCGAAATTGGCTTCCCGCTGTGAGAGATGAAAATGTAGATGATGTCAAGACGGAATTTTGGCCACTAGAACGGGTTCAAAACAAGCCACGATCTTCAAGTTATGAATTTTTTAGCGCGTAAAAACTGCACTTTCAGCACACTTTTTCACCATATTTCTTCGAGAAAACTCACACATCCGGATACCTTCTTTAAAGAATTGACTCTTGAGCCGAACCTGAATTTGAGAATACGTTATCAGAGATATCTTGGCGAAAGAACACCTGAATATGAAGCGCCGGGTTGGACTTGTGAATCTTTGAATCCCGAATCGTTACAAAACGGCGAACCGATTTTCAGCACAGAAAATACTCTGAGAATATCCATTGACGAAATAAACGTCACTTGTAACCTGAAGAAGCTTGATAAATATACCTTTATTCCATAACTATAAGACCAATAATATGCGTGTATGAAAAGAGGGCAAATTTTGGGGTACAACACCAATGATCAAGATGAATCTGTTGAAAGCCAAGATTTTCTCGGGCTGCAAAAAAGATTGTTACCTTTGTTCAACCCTACAATCCGACTGTCCACTATTGAAGTCAGGCATCCAACGCCTGGTGGATAATCAAGAAATCCTCTTTAAGAAAACTCCTGTTACTCCTGTTACTCCAATCAATGATGTTGCTATAATCACCATTTCCGACAATCTTTCCAAGGTCTCCAAAAGACATGTTAAGATTACACCCGATCCAAAGTTTGTACCTCTAAAGATAACAATGCCGGGGCCTATCCCATACAAGTCCAACAAGATAATACCGTGGAATTATGGAGGAGAGATCTTCTACCACGGTGTTAAGCAGATCGAATCAGTCGAAGAAAGTTCCGATGAAGAGACTCCTGATGTAGGAAATATTGCGGGGACAAGTAAGATCACTCGCAGTGGAAGAATCTTCTCTCCGGAGATTGATCCTCCAAGGGCAATCTTCGGACCCTCAAGTGCTCCTAAGGTTACTCCGGTGCCCGTGAACACATCTGTACGAACTTCAGTGATTGAAGAAATCATAACTCCCGAAGCTATACCCTCTGCTGTTACTACTGATAAAGGTAAAGGGATCCGAGAAGCGCCCGTCAGGACGAGGGATCAGCCTTTGGTCATCCTCGAGACCACTCAAAAGGAAATGAAGGAGATTTTAAAAATAATTAAGAAAAGCGACTATGATATCGTAGAACAACTGGGGCAAACCCCTTCAAAAATCTCCATACTGGCCCTATTGCTCTGTTCCGAGGCTCATGCCAAAGGCTTAATCAAATTCCTGAAGACGGAGCACGTGCCTCAAGAAACCTCTGCGGACCAGTTCCAGGAGTGTGTAGCCAACCTGACCGCCGACAATGGTCTTGGATTCTCTGATGCCGATCTAACATCTAAGGGAAGAAAGCATAATGACGTGCTGCATGTCTCGGTGGAATGTAGAGGGACTACTCTTGCTCACGTTCTGGTTGATACCGGGTCGTCTTTAAATGTATTGCCTAAGAAAGCATTGGACAGATTGGACTGTGAAGGTTTGACCTTAAAGCCCAGCAGTATCATTGTAAGAGCCTTTGATGGTTTTAAGCTGATGGTCCACGGGGAGGTGGACATCCCAATTAAAATGGGTACTGAAACTTTCCACTCCATATTTTATGTCATGGATATCCGTCCCTCCTACTCTTGCTTGTTAGGAAGACCCTGAATTCATCATGCTGGGGCCGTTACATCTACTCTGCATCAGAAGCTTAAGTTACCCAGTCCAGGGGAAAATTGTGACAGTTCGTGGCGAGGAGGAGTATATGATAAGCCATCTGAATTCATTCCACTATGTTGAATTAGATGGTGAATTCATCGAGACCCCCTTTCAGCACTTTGAAGAGGTTTCTCCTGAAGTCGCGGTAGCCAAGACAATGACTTCTGTGCCCATTATTACCAAACCTGTGTCCCGAATGTCATCACTTAAAGATGCGAAGGCTGTGATCGAGGAAGGAGGAAGCACAGTATGGGGTCAACTGCCAGATTTTCCTTACAAGACAGATAAGTTCGGCTTGGGTTTCACTGTTGCTAGTCAGAAGGATGTGCGTCGCTCCCAGGCTGGAGGAACGCCACTGAAAATCACTCATCATGGAGTTCATGCTTTAGAGGATGATGAAGAAGAGAGCAATTTTGAAGACTGGATCTTTCCATCTATTGAAGAAGGACTGAAAAACTGGGAGGCGAAAGACTTCGTTCCCATTACTTTCATCAATCAGTAATTTATCTTTTGAACATTTTCTGTTGGTCTGTAATAATTTTTAAACAATTCATACACTTTTTGCCTTATGCCTTACCCGAGGCATATAGGTCCATTTGTAAGGGCTTGACTTTTCATCTTCATATGCCATTTTTAATGAATCATGGACGTTTTCATATATAAACTTTTGTGTTCATTTTCTTTCTTTTACATTTTATTTGTTTAAAGGTGGCTATCCCTTACACATACCCACACTCACAAAATGCAGGTACCCATCCACTCCGGATTCCATGGGTAACAATTCTGCTATGGCCTTCAGTGACTCTGAAGATCTGGTCAATCATGCTGAATACGAAGGTGATGAAGACTGTGAAGTGCCTGGAGAGTTGGCCAGAATTTTGCAACAGGAAGAAAGGGTTATTCTGCCCCATGAAGAGCTGTTAGAGACTATCAACTTGGGTACTGCCGAAGACAGAAAAGAGGTTAAAGTGGGTGCCAACCTAGAGCCAAGTGTCAAAGAGTGTTTAGTTCAGCTGTTGAATGAATATGTTGAGATCTTCGCCTGGTCCTATGAAGACATGCCGGGACTGGATACAGATATTGTGGTTCACCGTCTCCCTACAAGAGAAGATTGTCCACCAATCAAACATAAAGTCCACCGAATGAGGCCCGACATGTCCGAAAAGATCAAAGCTGAGGTGATGAAGCAGTTCAATGTTGGCTTTCTTGCAGTTACTTCCTATCCACAATGAGTTGCTAACATTGTGCCCGTACCTAAGAAGGACGGCAAAGTGAGAATGTGCGTGGATTACAGAGACTTAAACAGGGCTAGCCCTAAAGATGACTTTCCACTACCGCACATTGACATCTTGGTTGACAACACAACTCAACACAAGGAATTCTCTTTCATGGACGGATTTTCAGGGTACAACCAGATCAAAATGGCCCCCGAAGACATGGAGAAAACTACTTTTGTTACGCAGTGGGGTACCTTCTGCTATAAAGTGATGCCATTCGGACTGAAGAATGCTGGGGCAACCTATCAGCGCGCCATGGTAGCTTTGTTTCATGACATGATAGATCATGACATTGAAGCCTACGTAGACGATATGATAGCCCATTCACAGACAGAAGAAGAACACCTCGACCATCTACAAAAGCTGTTTGTTAGATTGAAAGAGTACAAGCTCAGACTGAACCCCAACAAGTGCACTTTCGGAGTCAGATCCGGTAAACTTTTGGGATTCATCGTCAGTAACAAAGGCATTAAGGTTGATCCTGCCAAAGTCAAAGCTATACAAGAAATGCCTGCCCCTCGCAATGAAAAGGAGGTCAGAGGTTTCTTGGGACGCCTAAACTACATTGCAAGGTTCATCTCTCACCTAACATCTACCTGTGAACCAATCTTCAAGCTGTTGAAGAAAGATCAGATGGTTAAATGGAATGATGACTGCCAAGTTGCTTTCGATAAAATCAAGGAGTATTTGCTAGAACCTCCTATCTTGATGCCACCCATTGAAGGAAGGCCGCTAATCATGTATCTGACTGTCCTGGAGAATTCAATGGGGTGCGTACTGGGCCAACATGACGAGTCTGGCCGAAAAGAGCATGCCATTTATTACCTTAGGAAAAAGTTTACCGACTATGAGACCCGATACTCACTTCTCGAGAAAACTTGCTACGCTTTGTTATGGGCTGCTCGCTGGCTAAGGCAGTACATGTTGACACATACCACTTTATTGATCTCTAAGATGGATCCAATCAAGTACATCTTCGAGACGCCTGCTTTATCCGGAAGAATCGCTAGATGGCTGATGATCCTCATCGAATATGATATACAGTACACAACCCAAAAAGCCATAAAGGGGAGTGTGCTAGCCGATCATCTGGCCCATCAAGCTGTCGAAGATTACCAATCCATGAGGTTCAACTTTCCCGACGAGGATATCATGACTTTGAGCAACATTGAAGAAAACAGACCGTATGACGGACCTGAACAGGGATCCCGATGGACTCTGTACTTTGATGGTGCCTCCAACGCACTTCGAAACGGTATCGGCGCAGTACTTATCTCTCCACAAGGTTTCCATACACCTTTCACTGCTAGACTCTGCTTCAGCTGCACCAACAACATGGCCGAGTATGAAGCTTGTATCTTTGGTCTCAAGGCTGTTATTGACTTGGGAATCAAATCTTTGATTGTGTTTGTAGACTCAGCTTTGATCATCAGTCAGATCAAAGGAGAGTGGGACACTAAACATCCCAACCTCATCCCTTACAAAGAACATATCCTGACATTGTTACCACATTTCTAGCAGATTACCTTCGAGCACTTACCGCGAGAAGAGAATCAGCTAGCAGATGCACTAGCTACAATGTCATCCATGTTTAATCTTAACTGGGATAATGAGGCACCCCAAATCACCATCGAACGAATGGACGAACCTGCACATTGTCACGAGATTAATACCAAAGAAGTAGTGGACCGACCTTGGTTTCATGACGTCAAAAGGTATCTCGAAGCACAAGAATACCCTGAAGGAGCTTCAGTCAATGACAAAAAGTTCTTAAGGAGGTTCGCTGCCAAGTTCTTTTTGATGGTATCTTATACAAGCGCAATCTTGGTTGCGTCCTACTCCGTTGTGTGGACAAGGTTGAAGTTGAGCGGATCATGGCTGAACTACATAATGGCACCTTTGGCACCCATTCAAGCGGTCATACGATGGCTAAGAAGATTCTACAGGCAGGCTAATACTGGTCTACCATGGAAGCTGATTGTCATCAACATTCCCGTACTTGTCACAAATGCCAAATCTATGCTGACAAGGTACATATTCCTCTAGTTCCTCTCAATGTCTTAACAACTCCTTGGCCATTCGCGATGTGGGGAATCGACATGATTGGAGAGATCAAGCCTACAACATCCAATGGACACCATTTCATCCTGGTGGCCATTGATTACTTTACCAAGTTGGTCGAAGCAGCTTCCTTCGCCTCTGTTACAAATAATATGGTTGCCCGTTTCATCAAGCAGAACCTCATATGCCGGTATGGTATCCCCGACAGGATCATCACTGACAACAGTACAAATTTGAACAATACTATGATCACCGCTCTGTGCAAGCAGTTCAAGATTCAACATCACAATTCATCTCCCTATCGGCCTAAGATGAATGGTGCTGTCAAAGTCGCGAACAAAAATATCAAGAAGATCATTCAAAAGATGACAGTCACCTACAAGAACTGGCATGAGATGTTACCGTTTGCTCTGCACGGGTACCGTACCATGGCACACACTTCAACTGGGGCAATACCCTTTTCTTTGGTATATGGCATGGAGGCTGTTTTACCTATCGAGGTTCAGATTCCCTCCTTGAGAATCATGAAAGATGCTGGTTTGAGTAAAGACGATTGGATTCAGACTCGGCTTGATCAACGTAACTTGATTGACGAAAAGAGACTTACTGCTGTTTGCCATGGTCAGGCGTATCAAAAACGTATGATAAAGGCCTTCAACAAGAAAGTCAAGAGACAAGTATATCAAGTTGGGGATCTTGTAATCAAGCGGATCATCTTTCCGCAAAGTGATCCCAGGGGAAAATGGACTCCTACTTACGAAGAACCATTTGTGATCAAAAACATCTTTTCTGGTGGGGCAATGATCCTGACCACCATGGACGGCAATGGCCTGCCACACCCTGCGAATACAGACATAGTCAAAAGATACTACGCATAAACGACCCGACAAGTTGAAAACCCGAAAGGGCGACTTTGGAAAAAATGGGCGTCCCGGTGAATCGAAAACCCGAAAGGGCGGTTCAGGCAAAAATTAGGGATAAATAAAAAAATTTGTACAGCCGGCAAGTTGAAAACCCGAAAGGGCGACTTGGGAAAAAAAGGGTTTCCCGGTGGATCGAAAACCCGAAAGGGAGATCCAGGCAAAAGTTAGGGAATTAAAGCGTATGACTATGTCTCGTCGGATCACTTTAAGGACAATCTCTTCAACAGACAAGCTTCGGGCTTCTGATCAATCTAATCATCTGCGGACGAAGCAACAAATGGACAAGATACTCAGAGTTACGAAGGCTATAGAAGAATGGGAACCCCATGGAATTGTCACACATAGCCACCTTTCTTTGTATAAATTTTTCTCAATTTTATGACAACATTATCTTACTAGGATGGCTGTCTCCTTTATACAGAATACTTACACAAAGTTAATGCAAAGATACTTCAAAGTGCAGAAATTTGCTTGCCTTTTCTTTCTTGTTACGCTTATTTTTTATTTGAAAACGTCTAATGATTTATTAAATGAGCATATGCATTTGAATATAATCACTGCTTACAAATAAAACGAAATGAGAAAGAATAATTACTAACAAATTGAAAGTATGGGAAAATGTCTTTGGGCTATTCCAGGAGAAATCCTCAGCAGAGCTAAAGCCTTGAAATACATATCCCCAGCAGAGTTAAGTTTCAAAATCCCCATAAGATTTGAGTTTTCAAAACCCCCAATCCTCAGTAGAGCAAAACTTTGAACTGCAAACCCTCAATGAAGATGAAACTTTCTTCCCCAACGGAGTCCAAAACTTCAACCCTTAAACCCCGGTGGAAGACCATCTAGTTTCCTCCAAATTCCCCAGAAAGTTGTCTTAAAAAACCAGAAGATTCTCCTGCAAGTTATCTTCGAGCCTGACAACTAACCAGACGACAGCTTCGGATAATTCCCCAGTAGATTGGCACGTAACCCAAGCCCGTGAGAACTCTTCAACATAATAAACATTCTCCCCATAGAGTCATTTCCCAGCAGATCGAAGATTCTCAGTCTCATTTCTCCAGTTGAAGCCTCCCAGGTTTCAATTCCCCAGTAGAGATCGTCAAAGTTCTCCTTATTCCCCAGCCAAAGTCATCAAAATTCTCTGGATTCCTTATGCAGGTTTCCCAAGCAGACTTGAAGGATCCCTATATCCCCAAGAAAGTCATGAAGAATTCTCACATCCCCGCATAAGTTGTAAAAGTTCTTATTAATCCCCACAAGTCGCCAAGGATTTTCTATCTCCAACAGCGGTCAAGGGTTTATTTTCCCCGGCAGTAGTCAAAGATTTCATTATCTCCAGCTATCAAGGATTTATTTTCCTCAGCAAGACAGCTAATCAAGCTTATATGCGCATACATTACATTCATATATCATAAACATTGTTAAAGCACATTTTATTGCATCATACATGTCATGCAACATAACTTTATGTTTCATCTAACAATTTACCCTTTTCAGGATAAGATTAAAAGTTATCTTTAACAACTATGCCAAGATTTCAGATACAATACGGATACACTCCAAGACGTGGACGTCATTCTGCTACTCATTTGGATCTCTTATTCAGTTACAGTACGGATACACCCTAGACATGGAGGTCATTCTATTACTCATTCAGACTTCATCAATCAGATACAGACTAGATACGCTCCAGACATGGAAGCCATTCTATTACTCATTCAGACTTCATCAATCAGATACAGACTAGATACGCTCCAGACACAAAAGTCATTCTATTTCTCATTCAGATTCAACTATCAACCTCAGGTTCAGATACACTCCAAGCACGTAAGTCATTCTGTCACTTGTCCAGATCCCAGTTACAGTACGGATACACTCCAGACACGGAAGTCATTCTGCTACTCATACAGATCTCAACTTCAGATACAGTCCAGATACGCTCCAGACACAGTTTCCATTCTGTCACTCATTCGAAGTTTATCCCTAGCCCAGAGATGCTCCATACACGGATGTTTTTCTATCGCCAATTCAGAATTCAGATACAATACAGATACACTCCAAACACGACAGTCATTCTGATATTCATTCAAGAATCAAATACGGTTACGGATCGGATACGCTCCAGACACGGACGCCATTCCTTTGCTCATACGAATCCAATCTCCAGATACAACTCAGATACGTTCCAGATATGGATACCATTCTGGTGTTCATTCTCCTGATTTTCGATAGACAGTCTTGGATGGCATCTCTAAGCCCATCTCCAGCAAGATTCTACCATCTCCTAATGGCATCTTTAAGCCATTTCCCTCATTTACATTCTGACGAGTGCAAATTTACGGGCACTCTAGTGTCCAATCATCTTTTACCTTCGAGTCACGAAAGGCAAACTCGCCAATCTAACTCTTCAGGTTCAAGAAGATTGAACAAGGGCAGTTGTTGTACCCTAAAATTTGTCCTCTCATTTAATCAAGATTTCCCCTCACAAGACTCTTTGGACTCAAGACCAAATTAGGGTTTTGCTCTGCTCAAGACATCTCCTTGCACTAATGACCTAAATTAGGGTTTGAGTTTGCACAGAGATTGTTGGACTTTCAATGCTCAAAGTGACTTTCATACTTCATGTTGGACTTATAAGATTGTTCATACCAAGTTTCAAGCCTTGAATCAAATTTTTGCCCAGTCAATTGGACAGTTGACCTAGAAATCAACTATATTGGGGAAAAAGTTAATTGTGGCCAATTTACAGTCAAACCTCATAATTTTTGATCCACATTAACATTATAGACTCATATGAACCATTTGATCAAGTTTGGACCACAACTCCTCAATAAATTTGATCAGATCATCAAAAGGGCAAAATGGTCATTTTTAGGGTTTTAACTGTATAAGGGCAATTTCTGATTTTTCACCTAGCCAATGGAAAATTGGGTTCAAGCATGGATTCAAGGACTCAATGGCATCATCTTTACCTATTCACAAGGTTCAAAAGATCTCAAATGCATTGGATTGACAGATGAATTTTTTCAGTCAACTGATCAAAATTTAACTGTAAACTGAAAAGTCAAACTTAGACTTTTTTTGGTCAAAATCAAGTGCCAAGGGTTATTTTTCATCAAGATGATTCAAAACATGAAACTTTTTCATCAAGAAACCTAATTTTGCAAATTAGGGTTTAAGATTGAAAAATTTCATAACTTAGAATTTTTCTAAGTTATGAAATTTTCTAATTTTTTTTCCCAACTTTGCCCAATATTTTCACCATGATAAAATTGGATTCAAACAAAACTTCCAACATGAAAGTTGTAGTCCTCCACAAAGTCTACAACTTTTAATCACAAAGTATTCCCAAAAGAAGCTTCGATCTCAAGTTATGATATTTGGAACAAGGGCCCATGAAACTTTTAACTTAGTGAAATTTTGCCCTAGTTTAGGCAGGATTTTGACCTATCTTTATGACCATTTTTCATATAGTTCCACTTGGAATATAAAAGTTCATTTCAAATATGGATTGTAGAGAATGTTACAAGCTTTCCAAAATGTCCAAGAACTCTCCAAAATCATTTATGGTTAGGGAGAGTCGAAGATTTGAATTTGGCAAAAACTCACTTTGATCCATGGCATTTTCATGTTGACACAAGTTGCAAAATATGTCCAAACTTGCTTTGTACTTGATTACAGGTCTCTAAACCCTTCCACACTCAAAAATTGAATGAAAACTCATTGGTTTAAGGTGTTATTCTGATCCATAGAAGTTTACACATTGAATTAATCTTTAAATGGCAAGAAGGTAACATTTCCATTTTGATAAAGGCAACTTTATGTCAACTTGCTTCCCTTGAGCCTTGGACCTCTCTCTTTGCAGAAAACACGTTCCATAAACTTAGGCAAAAGTACAACAATCTTGTGCATGCTTGGAGATAGCCTGTACAAGTATCACTTCACACTTTTCTTTCAAAACAAGTCAACTTGCCAAAATCACATATCTTGAGTATCTGATATAACCAAAGTTTGTAAGCATTCCAAACAAGTTTTGCACATTGCCTTGAGTCAGAAACATGAGCCATCCATCCCTAAAACACTCTTGAACATCAAAACACATTTCTCTTGCAAAACAGGGCAACTTCTGCACTTTGAGTTCCAAAACAAAAACCACTCGTGTGTTTTGCCCCAAACCACTTCCAACACATTCCATATAACCCATCTGAACTATCCCAGCCATTGGCCCTTGACTGTAACTCCATTTGAAAGCTTCACCATTTCTGATTTTATCTTGTGCAAGTTGACTTCTACAGGCTTGTTCAAGCAAGCTCAAGGCAAACAAAGCATTGAGGAAGGTCAGAGGAAGTTCAAGTAAGCTCCCAATCATCTCAGGCCTCACTGAAAAGCTCTACATTGCCATACACGAGTTCATCTGAAACAGGTATTTGTCAACTTTCTATCTCTCTATTTAGGAATCATTAGGCTTAGGTTTGTGAATAAAAAATGTAGTACTCATAGCCCTTAAGCTGTACATATGCTTAGTTTTCAATTAAGTTAAGTGTGCTGAGAGAATTTGATTGATGAACTTCCTGAAAAAGTTAGGTTAGAAATTAGGGCCATAGAAATTCTCTCCGGTCTTTGAGAGTTAGATTAAGTTTTTTATATGGTTAGAATCGTGGTTTAATGCTCTATAAGTTTCATGTTTTGAGTTTTTGATTTCATGCAAAGAATAGAGAGAACCGAGTTGGAGTTACAGGGCGCGTGTTTTGTTCAAAGGTTGAAGATGAAGATCAGCTTGGGCTGGGCTTGGCCTTGGCTTGCTTTTGACACCCCCCTCTTTGCTGTTCACACCCCCTGGCCCATTTCATTATATTTTTGTATTTTTCTATTCATTTTTTATTTCTGATTTTATTTTATATTTTCTAAACATAAAAAAATATCAAAAACATTTTCATAAATTTTCACATTTTATTTTATTATTTTTATTGTTTTTTAGACATAAAAATAATTATTAAATAGTATATATTTTTATTTTCTTTAACAAAAACTTATAAATATTATAGAAATGTCATATATTTTTATTTTTATTATTTATACATATAAAATAATATTTTTTTTCACATGTTTTATTTCTTAATATCTTTGTACATATTTATATTTATTTTCTTATATATAAAATAAATAATATAATATATATTATCTTAAAACAAAAAAACTAGGGTTTCCACCCTTATTAAAAATAATATTTTTCTAATATATTTTATTTTTTTGACACTTGAATATATTTTTTCATTTATTTTATTGTACATAAATAAATAAATATTATAATTTTCATACATATTCTTAAACCAAAAATTAGGGTTTTTACCCTTAACAAAAATAACTTTTTTTTTAATACATTAAATATCATACTTTTATACACATAAAAATAAACAAAAAAACATTTTTTTTACATATTTATATTGTATTGCCTATTTATATTTAATTGCTTATTTAAATATTGTTTATTTATCATTTGAGCAAAGAGATTCAATTTCGTTGTAATAACTTAGGGTTTTAATTTCTTGCAAAATAATCCCCATTCAAAATTGTATCCCTCTCCCCATATCAATGTTGTAATAACCTAGATTACTTTTACGCATTTATGCTTTCAAATATGCCATGATAGAGATTAGGGTTTGTATGCAATATCCAAAATTAAAACAAATAGTTAGACCTAATACAAGACATAAATGCATGTAAAATGACAACACAATGCACACATGCACTCCTAGGGTTTCATCCACTTGTTGCCTTCAAAATGGCCATGGTATGCATGTTGAGTATCTTGGCAAAACAAAAACAAAACAAAAGATCATACTCCCTCGATGATGCTATCTTGGTTGCCTATACAAAAGTGATCTAGTCCCTCAAAAAATTTGCTAAGATACTTAGCACTATTGCTATCATGGTCAATACGATGACCCGCGCCTGTCCCGTTTAACATCTAAATACAAGGTTGTTTACCAAATGCAATGGTAAAAAAACACTGTCAAAAGGGTTAAAAATGTGTAGGAAAGATCTTTGAGTAGATAGGGTAGACAACTCTTAGTTACTTGATCAAAACTTGCAAAAACATCCTTGCTATTTTCAAACACACCTCACAACACAATTTCAAAACATTTCCCAAAACAAACTTTCAAAACATTGAAATATCTTTTCAAAAGACAATACACCTTTGTATACATTCAAACAAGAATCATTACAAAGGTTACCACAATGATGACCTCTTTTCAAAACATTTTCAAAACCACACACAAAGCACCATTTGAAACAATTGAAAAGCAAAAGCAAGTGATCTAAACAAGTAACTAAGAGCCTATGGATAACCATGGATGAAAATGGTGCTTGCACCTTCCCTTTTCATAATCTACCCCCCGAACCCAAGAAAACATCTCAAAGGTCTTTCCTGTGCTTTTTGACCTTTCCTTTGGATAAAATAAAAAGTCGGTGGCGACTCTTGCTAAACCGAAACATTTGCAAACACAAACACAAAACCTCAAGTCAGTTCTCCCACCGTATCACACACTACGCTAAAAATAAGTTTTAGCAGTACATAAAAGAAAGCGCTTTTGGAAAAAAGCACTGCTGTAGGTTTTAAAAAAAAAATTCTTAAAAAAGCTCTTTCAAAGGGTGCCTTAAGAAAGCGCTTTTCAAAAGTGCTTCTAAAGGTCACCCTTAGAAAGCGCTTTTTGGGAAGCGCTGCTAAAGCTGGCCTTTCAGAGGGTACCTTAAGAAAGCGCTTTTCCAAAGCGCCGCTAAAGGTCAGCCTTAGAAAGCGCTTTTCCAAAGCGCTGCTAAAGCTGGCCTTTAGAAAGCGCTTTTAAAAGCGCTGCTATAGGATATGCTACGAAAGCGCTTTCTGATGTAAAAGCGCTGTTATAAATGACCTTTAGAAAGTGCTTTTAAAAGCGCTTTCGTAGGTAGTTTTATAATAAATATCAAAACACAATCCGTATCACTTTTCTATTCTCAGTCAGATTTTCTTCACGAAAAAACCCTAAACCAGAGCTTCTACGGCGGTCAACGGCGCTCCACTTCTCCGGCCAACTGCAATTCGTATCAGGTTTCATTTTTTTCCTCATCTCGTATGTGTTTGTCTGGTTTTAGTGTGCTTTTGTTTGGTTAATCATTTTGAGCAAGCATGGTTTCTACTGTCATAGAAGTTATTAAGAAGTTGTGCATAGAAGTAACATGCTAAGAGAGAAATAATGGAGAGTAACATGCTAAGAGAGAAATAATGGAGAGTGTCACACATAATGGATAGTGTCTTTGTTTACGTTTAATTATGTCATGGGTGTTTGGTTTGTTGTGTTTTATTGGTTCTTTCATGTACAGAGAACATGGCTTCTTTAGAGGCATTGAAATAATACTATGATATTATTATGAACCAGAAAAAAATGCTTAATTAATTATATAGACTTACATTAACAAGTTGTGCATTGGTAAAACAAGCTAAGAGAGAAATAATAGAGAGCGTAACAAAATATTTAATAAAGGTAGCCATATTGTTAACTCTATTAATATATTGTTTTTTTCGTGTGCTTTTTATGATTGATTTTGAGCAATGATGGTTTCTTGTTTATGTGTTCTACTCGTCTCTTTTCTTGGTAGGAATGTATTATACTTGTGTACTAAATTAGTTGATAAAATAAAATGAATTTAGTGAAAAAAATTTAGTATTGGTTTTGTTATATGGTTGTGCAAGAGCAAGTGAAAGTTTTGAGTATTGGTTTTGTTTTCGAATTTATCATTTAGCTCAGATTGACCCAGAAACCGTAAACCATGGATAAGACATGGATGTATTCCTCTCACGCTTGCTTTTGGCCACTCGCCTTTGATCTTCTTACAAACCTTCTTCTGAACTTCAGCTCTATGATCTTCTCCAATTCGCACATTGTACTTCTCTTCTATTTCATCTTACGATTTTGTAATGTAAGCATGATCTTGTTTTAATATATTTTGTTTGATATGATATGATAGTGTTTCAGCTTTACAAGAGATACCTATTGCAGTTAGTACTGATAAGCCAAAATCTCAGCATTATGAACTACCAACCTCTTTCTTTAAGTTCGTTCTCGAAAACAATCTCAAATACTGGTACGATTACAGATTCATATAGTATAGCCTTGTTAGTTGATATAGCTAACTTCATAGAAGCTATAAGTTGTTTTCATAAACTATTCTGAAAAGTGAAGAGCTTATAGAAATAAGGTGAAAGCAGTTTATAGACGATAAGCTTGAATATGCACATATAAGTTATAACCTTGTGATTTGTGTAAGATTCTTATATGTATGAACTGGTGCAGTTCTTGTTATTTCTCTTCTACGTCAAAGACGTTGGAAGATGCCGAAGAAGAAATGTTGAAACTGTATTGCGAGAGATCAAATCTGAAAGATGGTCATACAGTTCTTGACGTTGGATGCGGTTGGGGTTCTCTTACTTTATACATTGCCAAGAATTACAATAATTGCAGAGTTACAGGAATCTGCAATTCCACAACTCAAAAAGCTTTTATCAAGGAGAAATGCGTGTATATTTCTTGACACTGTTATTATTTGTGAAAAACCTATTGTATGATGACCGAAATCACTTTCTTGCATTGGCCTCTTGTCAAGGAGATGCAGCTGCAAAATGTGGATATCATTGTTGCGGACATTAGCACATTTGAAATGGAAGCTTCTTACGACATAATATTTTCCATAGAAATGTTTGAGGTTTGATTTTTTTGGTAAATCATCTGCATTGAAGTGGTATTTCATTAAATTTTATTTAAGTTTTAACCCTGTCACAACATATGAAGAACTATAAAGATCTTCTAAACAAGATATCCAAATGGATGAAAGAAGATGGTCTTTTATTTGTTGCTCATTTCTGCCACAAAGCATTTGCCTTCCACTTTGAGGTAAACTTCATATTTTGTCTGTTATTTTTGCTTGCGATATTGTTTTCGAATTTATCATTTAGCTCAGATTGACTCAGAAACCGTAAAAAGATATTACACGAGGTATAACTATTATGAGGGGAATCATCCGTGATAGATATAGAGGAGTGACATATAATATAGATTGGAATGATAATGACCAACTAATTGGGTCTAATGCTGCAAAGTTGACAAGCTACATTGGTACACTTGTTAGTATACACATTCCGATCACCACTCTTAGATGGAAAAAAGGAGAGTTGGATGAGGGTAAAGAGAAAGTTTGGATTGAGATAAAGGTACATATATGGTTTTTGTTATTTGCTTTATCTTGACGATAATATGTGTTTAAATTGCTTTTACTAACACACTTTATGCGTATGTTTTTTTGTAGAGGTCTTTTAACATTGAAGATACCCGTAAAAAGTATATAATGGGTTTGGCTGGAAAAAGACACAGAGGGTGGAGAACATTTTTAACAAACAAGTATCTTAAAGATGATGAAGGAAATTTTCTTGAAGAGGATCCGGAACGTCCAAAGAAATATGAGAACTTCATTACACCTGAAGAATGGGTTGGTTTTGTAGGCCAAAGAAGAGACGAGAATTTCAAGAAAGTGAGTGACATCAATCGCGAGAGAGCGTCAAAACCCGCATATCCATACAAAAAAGGGCGTTTGGGATATGCTCGCTTAGAGGAAAAAATTGTAAGTAAATATAAACTCTATGATCTTATTAATTCTCTCAATGTGTTATAATTGATGATCTTAAGACTTGTGTCAATGCGTAGTTAGAAGAGACTAAAAATGACGCAACATCACTACCAGCACATTTGTTGTGGAAGGAAGCTCGTGTGGGCAAGGATCAAGTTGTTAATCCCGATCTTCAACATGTGTATGATGAATGTGTAAGTATAAGATTGTGTCTTTAATTAAATCAAATGTTTATTAATATTTAAATAATTTTTTATCTCCACTAATAATTTTCGATATGTAAATGAATTACAGGAGACCTTGTCGCAATCGGTATCCCCAGGTGAGGATCAGGATACCAGGAGCGTACTTAGTCGAGCACTAAATATTGCCGAGTATCCGGGTCGGGTGAGGGGTAAAGGTCATGGTGTGACTCCAACCTCTTTGTATAAGCATCCAAGGAGAAGAAATCCTAGCAATGCAGAAGTGATGCAAACATTGCAGGATTTACAAGCTCAAGTCTGTGAATTGCAGAAGGATAAAGAGAGATATATGGTGGAAAAGAGAAGTTCACAGTTGAAAGAAACTAGTGACAAAGCTAGTATCAACTGTCAGCATAAATTTCCCGAGGTAATTTTCAATATATATCCGTTATTATTATAGAATATTTTTAGTCACTTCTAACGGTTATTATTGGTTTAGGGCATTTCATCTTGCCAGCTATACCTATCATCGCCGACTTATCGACTAGTTGGCAAGGGAAAAGTCCATAACACTTTGGGAGATTTACTTCACCATAGATCACTTCCGGATGGACACATGAAAGTATCGGTTGATATTGCTTTAGATATGGATGCGTTGCTGCCGGTACCTGACATTGTTGCTGAGACCACATTGCTGCGTGATGCAATAGGATCTTTTGTTGCATGGCCATCAGACCTCATTTTCATAGATGATCAGGTATGTTGAAAACCATTATGAATCTTTAAGTCTTCAACTGTCAGTTCTGACCTCAGTTATTTCCACGGTAATTATAGACTCCTACAAAACTCGCATCTAAGGGTAAAGGGATTTTGCGACACGACGAGTCTGATGTATCACAAAAAGAGGTACGTTTAAAGTGTTAATTATATGATCTGAATAAAAAACTACATAATTTTATAATTTAACTGAGTCTATATGATTTTTAGGTACCTTTTCAAGGGTCACAACAAGTGAGCCAGAAAATCGTTGGCGTACCACCCAAGAAAAGGGTTCCTACTAAAAGCGTTATGGACTTTTTCACAAAAAGCTGCCTTAGGTAACCTATGAAAGCGCTTTTTCACAAAAAGCGCTGTCTAAGGTAAACATATGACAGTGCTTTTCCAGGAAAAAGCGCTGCTAAAAGACCACCTATGAAAGCGCTTTTCCAGAAAAAAAGCGTTGCTAAAAGGCTACCTAAGACAGTGCTTTTCCAGAAAAAAGTGCTGCTAAAAGAAAACTTATGAGAGTGCTTTTCCAGAAAAAAGTGATGCCTTAGGTAGACCTATGAAAGCGCTTCTTCATAAAAAAGTGCTGCCAAAAGCCTACTTAAGAGAGCACTTTTTAGAAAAAGTGTTGTATTAGGTAGACCTACGAAAGCACTTTTCATTAAACAAAAAGCGCTGCTAAAACCTATAGCAGCGCCACCTACGAAAGCGCTTTTAAGCGCTTTTAAAGGCCAAAAAAAGCGCTTTCGTAAGTCTTTTTCGGCGTAGTGACAATAGGCTTCTAACCTCCGAATTAATCCATAATCAGAAGATTACACAAACTTTTGAGCCATTATCCAAGTGATTCAAGCATTATCCAATCCATTTGGCCATTTAAGGAAAAAGATCACACTTCTATTCTTGTAAAGTGACTTTAATCACAAAGTTCACTCCTTGAGCCTCTAACTTATTTATTCTGATCACACTCAACATGAATGCTCAAAAGCAACATCTCTAAGCCTATCAACCACCCTACATTGGCTTAGAACCATGACTTGGCAAGTTACTTCAAAACCAAGCTTCAAAACCATAACTTGTCATCTCAAGATTCTGGTTACTTCAAGATGTCAAACCTTTTCTCTATAAATAGAGAGGTCATTTGTAAGCTAGCACACGAATTCAGAAGCCCTAAAACACTCCCAAACTTAGAATCACTTAGAAAACTCCATTGTTGCACATTTGAAGCTTTCAACACCCAACTTCAAATCCGCTCATGCGTTTTCCTCTTTTATCATTCAAATACCTTTTATCCATAAAATAAAAGTTATCCAAACACTCTTGGCCCGATTGTAACACCTCCACCATCAGTTTCCAAACCTCACTTTACACCTCTGTAACTTGACTTGTCCAGAAGAATTGAGGCACTCTCAATCCAAGGTAGGTGTTGCAAAAGCTTCCTGAGAGTTCAGTGAAGTTATCTAGATCATCCTAACACCTCTAGAAGTGCTCTAACTTCAAACTTGATTCTCACTTAAGAGGTAAGTTTCTCCAACTTTGAAATCTTTACACACGCATCATTTGATTTCAATTTCAAAAGACAAAATGTAGATATGATTTTCCTGAAACTAACCATGTCCTTAGTTTTCATTTATGTTGGCTATGTGATGAGAATTTTGGAATTGAAGTTGATGAAGTTTTAGGTTTCAATTTGGTACCAAGCAAAATTTGTTTCAGCCTTTAACTTATAGCTTTCAAAAGTTACATGGTTGAATTCGTGGTAAAAAATCAAGCAAGTTTGATGTGTACATATTTCAATTTGGTTGAGAAATGAAGCTTTTACAAAATTTGAAAATATTGTTGTTGTTGCTGTAAACGCGCGCGAGGAAGAAGATGAAGTCCAATTTTGAAAACAAGTTTACTTTATATTTATTTCAACATGTTTTATCATCGGATGTAACAGCCACCCCAGTGGCAGCGCATGCGTGTTTAAGTCATACTTATGCTCGGTCCTGGGTTCGATCCAGGCGTGGGGCGTTTTATTTTTCTAACATTTTCTCTGCAGATCCAGTGTGAGAAAACCTAGTGCGCCTATCATGAGCCTCATGCCATCATCATCAGATGTTCATACAATCAGATCCCACGCTTCAGAAAGCCACCCCCATGATGCATCCTCAGAAAGCCATTCTTATTTAATCATACATCACCTGGGCTTAAGGTGTTTAGGCCTAGCATTTCTGTTTATTTTCACCCCCAATTGCTTTTACAACTCAGGCCCATTAGAATTATTTTTGTTTTTTTTAATTAACTATTTTATTTTCTTTCAAATAATTTTATTTAAAATCAGAAAAAATCATTAAAAAAATAGGTTTAGGTTTTTAATTAGTTAACTTAAATTTTGACAAATAAAAATTAATTTAACTTAATCATATTTTGCTTTTATTTATTAATCAACTAATCAATTAATTAGGATTATGGTTTTTATTTTACACTTTAATTATCTTTTCTAAATAAAACACCAAAAATACTTTCTAAATACTTAGAATTCTTTAGATTTTAATTAATTAATTTTTGATAATAAAGATTAATTAATCTAATCACACTTTATTTTATTTTGAATAATTAAATTGTAAATTAAATTAAAATTAGGTCTAATTTTTTATTTCACATTGCAAATATTTTCTAAACAAAGAAACAACAAAATATTTTCTTAAAATACTTAGAACTTTTAGGGTTTTTGCATCATTCCCCTTTCTTTCTCCGCGCATTTGTTTGATTTTTCGCACTAATACAATTATGTAACTGTCAAAAGTTTGTAATAGATAATTAGGGTCTATTTCTTTCCTCCTCCATTCATAAACTTGTACCCCCATCCCCGAACCATTGTAATAGCGTAGGACATTTAATTCCCGCAATTTACTGCTTTCCTTATTACTATTAGTAATTAGGGTTTGTATGGCAAGATTAAAATCAACTGTTAGATAACCTAATCTCAAATACAAATACTTGAAATCAAAACACTTCGCACCCACACACCTCTAGGGTTACCCTCACTTGTTGTCTCAGATTTAAACAGTCATGTCCCTCGAACGTGAGATGCTTTAGCAAAAACCCTCAGTTAAAAGATCGTATTCCCTCGATGACCCTTCTATGTTGCCTTCGATAAACGATCTTAGTCCCTTATGACAATGGCTAAAACGTCTTACAAGTTTCCTTCTATGACTGTACGATGACCCACGCCTGTCCCTCACATCCAATGATAGGGCTTCCTACTAACTAATAGTAGAGTAGGACTATCTAAAGGAGGAGGAAAAGAACAAAGACTTTTTAAGTAGGTAGGTTACTCGTAATCACTTGCTCACAAACTAAAACAATTTCCACACTTTACACTTTCAAAAAAACAACTACTTACAAAACGCTTTATAAACACTTTTGAGGACTGATACAAGGGTTATTATAAAGCAAACAACCTTACATTGGCATCTTCAAAATATATTTTCACAAAAACAACACTTCTTTTCAAAAAATATTTTCAAAACAAACAATTTGTATACATTCTCAATGATACGAGAATCATTACAAAATTGCGGCACTTAGGCATTTTTCAAAATATTTGCAAACATACACAAACACAACGCATTTTCAAAGTGAACTAGCAATTAAGAGTCCGTAGATAACTACGGATGGAAAGGGTGCTAACACATTCCCTTTTCATAACCTACCCCTCTTACTCATAAAATTATCAAAATGTCTTTCCTGTTCTTTTCACCCTTTCCTTTATTGGATTAAAGAAAAGTCGGTGGAGACTCTTTCTATTCGCAACATTTGCGATGAAATGCAAAACCTCCAAGTCAGTGCTCCCACCGATAACAGTTATATTATAGTTAAAATTCCTTTATTTAAATACAAATGGATTCACGGTAACAATAATCTACAAATTGATGAGTTAGGATTCACATGCATTGACCTTTGCAAGATAGCTTATATGAACAAACCTTTCATCTTGACATCCCAAGAAAAACAACTGTTTTATTTCCCTTATCCTTCTAAGAAAAAATGGTCAGTTTTTCTCCAAGAAATACACATAACTGCTAGTGATGAAAATCAAGTTTAACTCTTGATATTTTTTAGACCCCTTCTTTATCAACACACATGAGTAGTTCATATAAAGAAAATGACATATGATGTACAAGTTATTCATTGTGATCATCAATAAGAGATGTCGAAAAAAAATAAGTAATTTTTTTTATTGTTTATGCATAAAAAATTATTTTTTATTCTTAATATTTATAGTTAGTATTATTATTATAACTAATTTTACATTTCGTTCAAGTTAGACCCGAGTCATTCTTAAAAAAAGACTTGTATGACGTACGCATGTTCACATTGGGTAACTACCTTGAGTTTTTTGAGTTTAATTTAACAATTGATATGTTTGAGGTTTGATTAGCCATTAAATATATGGTATAAAATATATCATTTTGATTTTAATGTAATGTACCGTTTCAGTTTTGACCTTATAACCATCAAATATATGGTATAAAATGTGTCATTTAGGTTATGTTTTACAAAAATACAAGTTATGAAAAATATATGTAAAATTAGAAGAAAAAAACAAGGGATTTCACATGGGTTGACAATCTAAATCAATGTGAAATATGGTCCCCATAATCCCAATCACCTCGGCTAACAGTCCCAACCGAGGGGAAAGTGCGGGATTTCAACTCAGTTTAGTGACCAACCGGTGTGAAAAGTGGAAGATTTCCTCTCGATTAACCTACCGATCAAAGGAAAAAGTGACGCGCTTTTAAATTTTTCGCCCCTACTAATGACCCGAGGAGAAAAGTGGTACACTTTCTATAATACCTTTCGTTACCTCTAACCCTCAACCGAAGTAAAAATTATTTTTCAACCCAAGTTAAATTCCTTTTTCATAGTAGTATTAAACATGTGTTTTTATTAGCTCAAGTGAATCAAATCATTATTTTCTAGAACTTATCTATTATCTCATTTTTGCATTATTTTTTATCTGGACTGGACCTACACTTGTCCCCCGGATGGGAGGCCCAAACCAACACCTTTGTACAAGACCAAAAGCAGACAAGCCAAGTTAGGGACCGTTGGGTAACTACTCACGTATCCGTTGGAGAACCTGACCCATGTCCTCACATCAAAGTCATCTTAACTATCCTCCAGAAATCACGGGTCCAACCCCTATTCTCACAAAGCAGTTGAACAGGGGGGAGTCTACTTGTTGGACTGCATACACACGTAACCCCCGACAGTTTCCGTTATTGGGCCTCAAAATGGCCCAACAATGGGGACCTTGTCCCAGCGCTGAGGGCTATAAATACCCTCACTTATGAGAGGGTCAGGTATTGAACATTTCTTACTCTCATACTTGTTTGCTCATTCCAAAACTTACTTTGGCATCGGAGTGTCCTACAGGTACCCCCATCTCACTCTCAAGCTCTGCTCGGAGCAAGTTGTGATGGTCCATTCTGATCAGGTACGATCAGCGGCGCCGTCTGTGGGAATCTTGCTTCCCTGTCTTTCATTCACAAGAGACAAAAGCTAAATTCAACTACCTTTTGACTGTCATGGCTGATCACACGGCAGAAAACAACAACGTCGCTGACCAAAACATTAAAGTCAATTACGCTGGTCCCGTTGGTATCAATGCCGGCAATAACAACGGCCACGTCGGTGATATGCTCGACCCCTCAGAGTACAAAGACTGACTGACTGCCTCTTCGTCGTCACTGTCCCCACGACTCGAAGATGATCACCGTCCTCTCCAGTAACACCAGCCACCTGCATTCCAGGAAGTCCCCGTCCCCGTGGGAGTTAATGCCACGGCAAGGGCATTGTTCACGAAAATAAATTAAACAAACTTCTTGATCTTTTCCCAAGGGGAGAGATTAAGGGCGCTCGAAGACTCTCGGAGAGCCCCTAGAAGACATAAGAGGCCTCATTCTCCTCTTCCTCGTCAAATAGAGGAACGTCCCCAATCTCCCCTGCAGAGCGCATGCGGGACGCTCTCGAAGCCCCTCTCCTCGACCAATTGGGTGATGCCCCGTGTTGGTGAGGGACCAATCCGTAGATACGGGAAGACGCGATCATATCCCCTCGTGTTAAGATAAAAGACCCCCTGAGAATGGGAACAGGGGAAATGACGAACGACCATATCGCCTGAGGAATCCTCCCGCACGACCAGGGTCACCATCACAACCGCCACTACAACAGATCTCCTTCTCGCTCGCCAGACAGAAGTGACGAGGACGACCCCCGCGGTCCCTTGTCATAAGCTATTATGGAGGCACCTAGCCCCCCAGGTATGGAGAAACCTCCCCCATCTTAAGAGTATGACGGTATCGCCGACCCAATCGACCATATCGACGGGTTTGAGGCAATGTTGCATTACCATAATATCAGGGGGTCCAATCAAATGCCGGTTGTTCCCCACCGACCTTTGAGAAAGGTTGCGATGGACTGGTATAAGAGCCTCGCTCCGGGGTCAATTATCTCCTGGAGGAATTTAAAAAACTAGTTCATCAGTTCATTCACTACTTCACGTCGACATTCAAAGACTGAAGCATCCCTCGAGGCAATCATCCAGAGACACGACGATACCCTCATAGAGTTTATTGATCGGTTCAACCGCGAGGCCATTTAGGTCCCCTGCACCTATCATATAAAGAGATACCTGCTCGAGAGGGGAATCCTCCCAGGCACGGAGTTGAGAAAAGCCGTTGGCATCGAACCACTGCGGACATTTGATGCTCTCCTTGAAAAGGCTAGAGCCTACATGGACTATAAGGAGAGGGAAGCGGCCTAAAGAGCCTGGGACCTAAGGAATCTTGGATCAGCCAGCAATCCATGACAACAAGATTCTGACCCTCCTTGACGAACTAGCGAGAAGAGGAGGGATGATAAACCACGAGATCCTCGCGAGCAAAGAGGACCCTCGAGGCGGTTTACCGAGTACACTTTGTTGATAGCTTCCCACAAGCGCATCTTGGATGAGTGCGCTAATACTGATTTCAAGGACAGCGGCGTCAAGCGTCCTCGCTTCGCTCCTGCTAAATCCTAGGATTATTGGAGCAAACACTACCAATACCATCGAAGTCATGGGCACCTAACTGAAGACTGTGTTTATCTCAAAGATGCTATTGAGACCCTCATAAAAGGGGGAAGACTCGGGAAATATCGACGCAGCAATGCCCTTCGTTGAGATGCCTGCGACATAAAGGAGATGGAGGATGATGCCCAACCCCACCCAGACAACATTCTCCGTTCAAGACCGAAGGACTTATATGTCCCTGACGATATTGAAGAGCCTCTGTCCATGCACAGTAGGTGGGAAAGGTTCCCCTTCTCCATGGTCATAAATGGTTGGGGATTCAATGATATAAATATAAACTCCACGAAAAGGAAATTGGACGAGCTGGACGCCCCCCCCCCCCCCCCCCGCAAACAGTGACTTTCGAGAGGGTTAAGGGAAGATCAGAGCCGATTACCTTCTATCTCGAAGAATTCTCAGAGGGCCCCCTAACTCATCCACCCCCCTTTTGGTTAGGGAGAGAATGGCTAACTTTGACGTTCATTCGCGTTTTGGTCGATGAAGGGAGTTCTTTCGACGTGATGTATAAGCCGAATCCTACAGCTTGACGACACCCACCTCTCACCATATGTTGGGGTCTGACCTACAGGGCTTCAACGGCTTGAACTCCAAACCTTAGGGGTACGTAGAGCTCTTGGTCACCTTCGGCAAGGACACAGCCACCGGGAAAGTCAAGATGTACTTTCTGGTCATCGACTTCCCATCTCTCTACAACTGTATCCTAGGGAGACCAACACTGGCGGAACTGACCGTGGTTCCCTCCACTGTCCATCTAAAGATGAAATTCTACACAAAGAGAGGGTGCATCACAACCATCCAAGGTGACCTAGTAGCTTCCCAAAGATGCTTCAACGCAGTGTCAAAGGGACATAGTAAGGTCGACACTGGAGCACCGACCCCGCAAAGAGAGACGCAACAGCACGACCGGAGCCACAACACGTCAAGGCAGAAGAACATAGAGCTCCTCCAAAGGTCGACTCAATTTCATTGGACACCCGCTTCGACCAAGATGAAGCACCCAACGGCGAGCAGGGACTCCTCCGAACAATTCTGGATGGAGACTTTGAGCTCGTCCCCCTCGATGAAGACCCGCACAAAGAGGTGAAGGTCGGCACCAGACTCCTCGACTTGGAGAGGAAGCAGATCAAGGCTTGTTTGAGAGAAAACACAGATTTGTTCGCGTGGAGCGCCGTAGAGATGCTCAGACTCGACCCCGAGGTCGCATGTCACCACCTGGCCATGGATCCAGCCGCTAGGGCAATAGTACAACGTCGGCGTAGGCAGTCCCCCGAGAAAACAGAGGCTGCTGAAAAAGTTGTAAAAGACCTCCTAGAGGCAAATTTTATTTCTGAAGCCCGGTATTCAACCTGGCTGTCAAATGTTGTACTTGTTAAAAATAATAATGGAAAATAGCGTATGTGTGTTGACTATACCGATCTTAACCGGGCATGCCCCAAAGATGCATTCCTCTGACCTAATATTGACATGCTGGTCGACAACTCGGTCGGCTATAAAATTTCATCTTTCATGGACGCCTAAAATGTTTCGACGTATAAAATAACTTAGAAAAATATCTAAGTTGTATTTGAGCCTTCGACCAAGGCTCACTTTCAAGGTTTCGACTGAAGAGGACTTATTACCTTCGACTAAGAGAAAATACCCTCGCTTTGACACATAATACGAGGGACATTTGAATTTGGATTATTGGAGGGAAAGATAGTTTCGCTAGCGGCTAAGAAGAAGCAACGTGGCTGGAAGCTAGAGGTCCGAGGGACATGCAAAAGACACTTGTCTTCATCTTAGAGTCGTTCCTCGACGGTTACTTTGTTTTTAGTATAAATTAGGAAATTTGTGTAGTTTTTAGTGGTGTTCAACCTATTGTGCTAGTTACTCAAATATTGTCCAAGTAACCGCTGTGTGAGTGTGATACGGTGGGAGAACTAACTTGGGATTTTGTGTTTGTGTTCGCAAATGTTTCGGTTTAGCAAGAGTTGCCCCCGACTTTTTATTTTATCCTAAGGAAAGGTCAAAAAGCACAGGAAAAGACCTTTGAGATGTTTTTTGGGTTCGGGGAGTAGATTATGAAAAGGGAAGGTGCAAGCACCCTTTTCATCCATGGTTATCCATGGGCTCTTAGTTACTTGTTTAGATAACTTGCTTTGCTTTTCAATTGTTTGAAATGGTGCTTTGTGTGTGGTTTTGAGAGATATTTTAAAAAGAGGCCATCATTGTGGCAACCTTTGTAATGATTCTTGTTTGAATGTATACAAAGGTG
Organism: Vicia faba; assembly: GCA_948472305.1. NCBI lineage: Eukaryota > Viridiplantae > Streptophyta > Magnoliopsida > Fabales > Fabaceae > Vicia > Vicia faba. The sequence continues at coordinate 781,988,910 of OX451736.1, forward strand.
TTTTTTCTCTTTTTCAATGTTTGAAATTTGTATTTTGAAATTGTGTTGTGAAGTGTGTTTGAAAATAGAAAGGATGTTTTGCAAGCTTTTGATCAATTAACTAAGAGCTATCTACCCTGTTTTACTCAAAGATCTTTCTTATGTTTTTAACCCTTTTAACAGTGTTGTTTCACCGTTGTATTTGTTGAACAACCTTGTGTTAGGATATTAAACGGGACAGGCGCGGGTCATCGTATAGACCATGATAGCAATTGTGTCAAATATCTTTGGCAATTTTCTTGAGGGACTTGATCATTTTTGTTTAGGCAACCAAGATAGCGTCATCGAGGGACTATGATCTTTTGTTTTGTTTTTGTTTTGCCAAAGTATCCAACATGCATACCATGGCCCATTTTTGAAGGCAACAAGTGGATTGTAACCCTAGGGGTGCAAGTGTGCATTGTGTTTGATTTTTCATGCATTTTTGCCTTTGATTATGTCAAGCTATTTGTTGATTTGGATTTTTGCATACAAACCCTAATTCTCTAATCATGACATAATTGAAAGCGTAAAGCGCGAGAATTTAAATTCTAAGCTATTACAACATGATTATGGGGATGGGGGTACAATTGTTTGAATAGGGGGTATTTGACAAGAAATTATAAACCCTAATTTACTATTACATCCAAATTGAATTTTTTGTGCAAATAAATAAATGGGCAATATTTAATTAAACAAGATAAATAAATATTAAATAAAATGTATTATGCAAAAAAAAAAATTTATTTGTTCATGTATGCAAAAGTATTTTTTAATGTAAAAAAGTATAAAGAAATAAATAAAAGATTAGTTTTATTTGTTTTAGGGTGAAACCCTAATTTCTTTAAGAAAATGAATATAATATATTATTTATGTACAAAAATATATTAATATGTGTAAAAAAATGAAATATATCTAAAAAAGTTATTTTTTAGTATAAATAATAATAAAATAAAAATGTAA